>MU226317.1:64714-76899 GCA_018584345.1 Thuja plicata
ATTAGGTAATGGGGTATCATCCACCAAATTCTTCACATAATCCAAAAGAGTAATAAGTCCATTACACAAATCCTTAATTAAAGTTTTGAAAGTAGGGAGATTAGTGTTTGTCAATCTTATAATAGAAAAAGCAAGTGAAATATGAAGATTAACAAACATGAGAAAGTGAATGACACTCTCATAGACATCATAGGTGCTATAAAGAGATGCTAACAGAAGCATAATGAGAAAAATAGCCATACACCAAAAGAACTTCATAATGAATGAAATGCAAGAAGTGTTTTTGTATTTAGAAATGAAAATTTGTGATGTAAGATGTAAATCTAACACCAAATAGGAGTTGTCTATCGCGGGTTCACCAAAATGTAAAATCTAAATTTGGAGGCTTTGAATGCCATAGATCTCCTAAATAAGATTTGTATAATGAAGGGAAATCCTATGTCCAAATTCAAGATATTACGTTTAATTATATTGATCAAAAGGATGGAAAAGAGCATGTAAAGAATGATGTGATAATATGCCTACCTCATGACATAGTAGATCTGGAAAAACTCATTTTCTGAGTTCTGTAAACTATTTCTGGAGATGTTGATAGTTGATACCGAATCGGAACATAGAGACGAAAAAAACCCAGAAATATTTTTCCGTTCCGATGTCATATTATGAAAAAGGTTGACCCTGTACCACTTTTTCCAACTCGATCTACTCAGCTCTGAAAGTGTCCCTATTCGCACAATCCGAAAGAAATCTGAAAAGGGTATCCAGATCTTGCCTCGGATCTACAGTCCCAAACTTGTACCTACAACAAAAATGTTTGTTTGTTGTTGGGGAGGGGTTTTCCTTGGTCAAAACCTGGTTTTGGAATTAACCTTAAAATCAATAAAGTATGGAAAGCTAACAAGTAGTAGAATTGAATCTAATAGTGAAGCTATGATATTCAATAGGTATGCTAATGTAACTCAAATGTATGCAAATATGTAAGTATGAAAGAATGGAGATTTAAAGACCATAAACCTTCATGATTGTATGCTTGGAATCCACCTTGGAAGGATGATGAAAGAGTCTTGAGGATGCACAAAGGATCTTGAAGGAAGATCACACCACCATGATGGCTAGATCTAGGGTTTTGAATGATATATCTCGAATACTTGCGCCAAATTCCTTCAAAGGCTTGAGAGCTTGAATCCTTGACCTTCAATGGAAAACTTAAACACCTTGAGAGCTTGAGAACACTTTGATAATTGAGTTTAAGACCCTTTGATAATGCTTGACAATCATTATTTTTGCTTCCCAGAGTTCGTTGAAAATAAGAGAGAAAGTTCCCCTTTTATATGAAATTAGGGCACAATATTCTAAGGAGGCCTACATAGGATAATTAAATCATCATTTAAGAATTTACCCCTAGGAGAGGACCTATATCAAATATAATTTAGGAATCCATGCTTCGGAGCCCGAAATAGCCGACCCGGAAGCGGGAAGAAACTTTTTACAAAGACCGACAACCCGGGATTGCAGGGTTCTAGGTTTTGGACCCTGGGATAGGGTCAAGGTCAGCCCTATCCTAGGACAGGGCTGAGGTCAACCCTATCCTAGGAGGTTGACCCTATCCCTATATCCCAGAAACAGAGTCCTACAATCCAGAATGCAGAAATTAGTCCCGAAAGTGGTATAAGGAGGAGCAGATCAGGGGGGATGATGCAGAAATAGGGGGATGATGTAATAGAGGTCAAATACATCCCCTAAGGAGGGATAAATTCTCTTAACATGGAAGTTCTTCCATTTTAAGATGATACAGGCAGTAAGGTTCTTAGAATTTTACTACCCATTGTCTCTTCTTCTAGTAAACCTCCAACTCCTCGCATAGCATTGACTACCTCTTTGATTCTTTTACTATACTATGTGATGTTTTTACCTTCTTTCATTCTAAGATCATCAAAATTTACTCTAAGGTTTTCTTCCTTGGCTCATAGAACATTTTTATTACCACCATGTACAAACTTCAATTTATCCCACATTTGCTTTGCAGTTTTGCATGCTTTGACATCTTCAAATTCAACATCGAAGAATGAGGAAGAAAGATTTATTACCATACATTTGTGCTCATGCTTCTCTCTCATTTTTTCAACTGTTAGTGCTCCTATAGGAAACACATATTAAGTATCTAAGTATTGAGTAACATCATTTCCAATACCTGATAAGTGGAGTCATATTCTTCTTTTCCATGAAGCAAAGTTATCTTTGTTCAACTTGGGCACATCTCGTCTGTTCATATTGTGATCTTTATCTTAGGTCTTGAAACCTTCCTTCTAAGCACACAAGCTCTGATACCAATTTTTAGTAATAACTGAGAGTGGGGGTGAATCAGTGGCCTCAAAAATTAATCCTTAAATCAACCCTTTAAAACTTATTACCACATTTATAAGCCTCTAGTTATATCTAGTCCTAAAATATGAATGCTTTGAAATACTTATATCAAATTACTACTTGTCAAAATGCTTTTTAAAACCTTCTTCTAAATGTTTACCGATAAGTAGTCTTTCTATTTACCGAAACGCAGTAAATAACCCGTGTATACCGATCAATCAAGATTTACTTATGTGAAATGCAAAATAGTAAAGTAATGACTCATAGACACATGACACATAGATTTTTAACATGGAAAACCTGTTAAGGGAAAAACCACTGGGACCGGTACCCCAAATTTTCACTCTTTTGAAGTGAGCTTGGTTAAGAGCCAACCCTGTTAAAGGTTACAAACACATTGTTAGGTGTGACCTTGTTAGAGGATTTAAATGAATAGTTTGTCACTTAGTATCTGGCATCTAATGCTACCATCCTTGATCAAACATTCACTTGGCCTGTCAATAGGTATCGGGCATATCCAATGCTACTTTGTATGATCAAAATTTTTGATACTCCTTTGGATGTATCTCAATTAGAAAATACTTTTAAGTCCTACTCAGTTAAGAGACTTGATGCTTCAGTGGTTAAACTAAAATAGTAAATTGATCTATTCACATATACAACTTGAATTGTAGATTTTTAGATCTATTGTAAGTACATTACCTTTTTAATCAATGTTATCAATTCAATACCTTTGCTCCACATTGTTCTGCTTTGTGATGTTGTATCACTATTCGTCATTGTCTACAGAATTTAGCTCTTTCCTCAGCTTGATTGATCAGGTTTGAATGAATAATTTCTTGTCCTTCAAAATCTCTTGAGCATCTATTCTCTTGTCACTCCCCTTATTCACATTGAATAAGCTTGTCTCTTATATAGACATGATTTCACCATTTCTTGGCTTTCTTGATCTTGGCGTGATCCACAATTCTTGCCGATTAGATTTAAAGAAAAAATCCTGATTTATCTTGTAGAGATCTTCTTTCCAACTGGACAAAGCATCTTTAAATCCTTTACTTAGCTCCGGCTTTATCTTGTCGATTAAAAAAATGATAAGTACCATTTAAGTCTATATTTATCTCTTGAGAGATAAACATTTTGTCATTTCTAAACTCTTTGTTCTGTCGGTCAATACTTTAGTTAGTCATCGGTGGCAACTGACTATTCTATTGGTGTGACTTCAGTTGTCTTCGGGATCTCTATCCATCGAGAAACACTGTAATTCTGTCTGTCGGGTTACACTATGCTTTTCTCGCCGGGTAACACTGTGACTTTGCTCATCAATAATGTTGTGCATTTTCTCGTCGCGTAACACTGTGAATTTTCTTGTTGGTTTTCTCTATCCATTGGTGTGCACTTTGTCAGTGCATACAGTCACTTTGTGAATACTTGACTTTTATGCATTACTGATAGGCATAGTCTTTGATTCATCAGTTCTTTGAAGTCTTTAGCAGGAGGTACATGACCATATAGATTATATCAAGTTGACATCAATGAAAATACAATACATTAATTGATTTAATGCCTTGCATTAACTTTCTATGTCTTGGTGATTATCAACTTAACATCTTCAAACATTCAATCAGTTATAGTTCATCAGATGATTTTGCTAGTTTGTTTAGTATGCTCCATTTTTCATCGTTTGGAAGCTCAATATTTGTCAAGTTATAGTAAATGACCTGCAACCTCATCATCCATCCATACTTGTTAGAGTGACTTGAAAGCAATGATACTTCCAATACTGTATTCAAATTTGTCAATGGTTTGATGCACTTTGCAATGCCTTCATGACTTGAGTCCTGAGGAAGCTTGCCTAAATCAATCCTCATTGTGTCCTCCAACCTTTTTGTAAGCTTGTATTCCACAAAAAATTTTAATGAGTTACTAGGACCAGGACTCGGAAAACCATGACCTATCATTTTGGTTGTTGTTTGATTCATCTTGACGATCTTTCTTTCAAATAAGGCAAGAGTTTCCTCTACTTCCTTTAGTTTCTGACATTTTTGAAAGATGGAGTTTGCATTTATTGATTCACGAACATGATCATAAATTCCCATGCTTGCCAAATGCCTGTCACTAGTTGTGTTGATTTGATGCAAAATCTATTTTTCATTTTTCTCTCTAACAAAAAACTTTTTTCTTCTCAATGCGCTTTTTGAGCTTCCCGAAAACATCTCTAAGACTTTTATTCAATTCAAACCAATCACACAACCTATCACCAGTCACCTTTATTTTCCCCCAAAGGTCTCTTTTTATTTTCTTGACTGTATTTTTCATTTGGTCATTCAAGCTATTTTCGTAAGTTTTAATTATATTATTTTCCTTCTTTAGTTCTTCTCTCAATTCTGACAACTGGTGTTCACTCTATTTTTTTATTTTCTATGCTTTCTCTTCCCACTAGTTTTCTTTCTCTTCCCATTATTTTTCTTTTACCCTCTCATCCTCCAATTCTTTCTTTAAGTTATTGTTTACTTGTGCCACACTCTCCATGCTTTTGTATAAATTTAATGAAGAGGGTTTTTCATCCTCAAGATTTTTATTTCTCTCTTCCAAATTTTCCTCCACAATTTTTAGTTTTGCCTCCATATGTTATTTCTGTCCAATTGCTTCTTTAGAAGATGAATTTTTTATCCTTTTCTATAATTCTTTGCACTTGTTATCTGTTGCTTTCTCCTTTGCCTTTTGATTTTCCAAGTATGCCTATAACTTTTCTATTCTGCCATGAAGCTTTCCATTCTCTCTCTCCAACTTCATCACTGAACTATAGACCACTTGGTTGGTCATTTTTTACACATTTATCTTGTCCATATTTTTAATTTTGGATAATCTATTTGGAGGGTGCTAACTTGAAATTCAGATGGATCTATCTGACTCTCTGGTAGATTGTTTTCTCTAGTTGGGGGCATAACAACCATGAACTCCATCATTTATTTATTTGGGTCATATGTGGGAAATAACCTATTCGATGTAGGTTCTGCATCATGCGCTGCAAAAATTGCATCCCTCTTCAATGTCTTAGTATCTTGTCTATTCCTATTTTTTGTTTGCTCAAAGCTAGTTACAAAATCATTGTAATGAAAAATTAGGGTTTTCTGACACAATTGAATCTTTGAAAGGTGAAATAGAAATTTCAGCAATGTATGAGCTTCCACCTTTGATTTTAATAATTGCACCATGAGGATTAGTATTAGTAACACCCTAACCCATTACAAGTGGTGTTTTTAGACTATTCTGAGGGTTTTGTTCTGAAGGTGTGGCAATTGTTGGATTCACAGTCACAGACACCATTGGTATTGTTGTCATAACCTTTTTCTTCTTTACACTTCCTTGATCAATGGGATCCACTGATTTCATGCCTATTTTTAATGTCCTTTTTGGACCACTAGTACTACCCATGTCATCTCCATCAGTGGGAGTGGCACTTGATTCAGATTGAATCTGAGTGCTTGGAAAAGGTGGAACTAGATTTGAAGCTGGAACAAATGAAGTTGCAAGTGTATGAGACTGAGTAGTACCTTTTTCTAATAAACCTCTAATTACTGGTGTCCCACCATGTTTTGGTGGAGTGGGTGTGGCAATTGGATACCAATGCCCTTCTCCTATGGGACTCGGACCACCCCTACCTAGAAATCCCATTTTTCTACAATCTCTGCCCCTTTTCCATATTTTTCTTTTATGGACACATTGTATCTAGTAGCAATTGTTATTGAATATACATCAGCTAATGTGGGATTCACAGAATCCCACTCATCCTCATTATCTTGACGATTATAATTGTTGTGATATGCTTCAACTAGATGCTCTGCATTCCACAAGTTGCTAAATATTTCATCCTCATCCACATCATAAAGATCTACAGAGGTCTTTGGCTCACTAAGATTCTTCCTTATTTCCCAAAAATTAGAAATTTTGGTTGCAGTCCAATTATCATCTTTACATTGAAGCGCTACATTTTTTGAAATAACTTTTGTAGATGGTTGAGTAGCTTGTTGGTAGAAATTGTAGGATGTCCTGTGCTGCACTTTTCCTTTCTATTTGTGCAATGTGTTGGAAAGTGATCAACTTTGGTAAATATGATTCACTTTTTGGTTGTCATTTATCGCAACACATCTAGGTTTAAGTTCGATTACTTTGAAGATAAGTTTTGATGATTCAGAAATCGACTAAGTATAGTAGCAGAGATTAAAAAAAAATGTATTTTGGATGTCAAAGACAAAGATTGAAGAATTAGGGAAAGAGATCTTAGAGACAAACATTATGATGTATTTATTACCTCCACCTAAGATTGATTTGGATTTGGTTAAGTATACGATGAGTTAGAAGGATTTGAAGACATACAGACTGCAGAAGAACAACGATATAGAGCAGTTGGACAGGAGCGGAGATTGAGGGAGTATGACTTGGACTCCAGGCAATCAAAGTTGTATTTTGATTTTTGATATCCTACACATTGACTATGAAAGAGAATCGACTATGCATTTAATGTTTACTATATTAAATGTATTGTGTATTGAAGGCCAACTTTGTAATATTTGTAATATTCATACTGAGAGCCGACTTTGTAAAGTTAAGAGATATATATGTAAGATCTTTTTGGTAAAGATTGTATGTAGTTTGTAGTATTTATCTGGCAGAGAAGATATGTGAATGGAAGAGTAGAGAAAGACAAAGATCATTGAAGAACTAAAAAGGAAGTATCAAAGAATTAGTGATACTTGTTTTGTTCATAACTAAAATTTTTGTAACTGAATTGTATTGTAAGAGTTGTAAGCTCAGAGGCCCCTAACAGGGTGTTGTGAACCTTTAACAAGGTTTTTATTCTTCTAACAAGGAAATGTACTATGTAATATTCAGCTCCTAACAGAACTAGGTCTCCTTACAGGGACACTATACTTTAGTGCATGCTTGTGGGTATCATCCCCACCGGGGTTTTCCCTTGGCCAGGGTTTCCTCGTAAACAAATATGGTGTTATGAGTACTATGTCATTTACTTATGTTTTTTACTTTACTACAAATATATGATTAATGTTTAAGTGGTTGAAGAATTTATTTAAAGTGCTATTATACTGATTCAGCCCCCCCCCCCTCTTAGTATAATCCAATCCTAACAATTGGTATTAGAGATTTTGGCCCTTGGAGAGAAATCCTAACAGCTTGAGGGAGATCAGAATGGATTTGGATAATTTGCAAGAAAAATTTGATGTTGCACTTGAAGACCTTGATAAAGCAAAAGCAGAGAATGGAGAATTGAGATTCAACATGCGAAGAGCTAAGAAATTTATTAAGAAACTCAAAGAACAACTTGAGCTTTCCAGAAGTCAAAGAGAAGATCTTGTGGTCCAGATAAAAGAAGACTCAGATGAGGAAAATTCAAATCAGGTGAAACAACTAAAAGAAGAGATTGAGACTCTGAAACTTGAAAATAAGTCTATCACTAGAGAAGTACAGATGCAAATGGATGATAAGAAGAAATTTGAAGAAACCTTAAATAGTGCATTGTTTCAAATGAAGGATGAGGCTGACAACTACAAGAACAAATACCTGGAATTGGAGAAATACAATCAAATTGTGAAAGGTGAACTTGTTGAAGAAAAGAATCACATTGAGAAACTTCACACCAGTAGTGATTTGATTGATGAACAACTAGAAAAATAGAAACCTAAAGGTGATATGACTAGTATTGGCTTCACTGAAGCTGAATGTTCAAAGAATCAGGAAGAGAAATCAGATGAGAAGATTGATGTTGAGAAACCATCTATTGAAGAACCTAAAGAGAAGATCAGACCCTTTAGAGGTAGATGCTTTGGTTGTAATAGATTTGGACACATGAAGAGAGACTGCAGAGGTAATGCCCCTTTTAGAACTTTTTCTGGTTATTTTTTTAACTATAATGGATATGGGCACAAGAAAGTAGAATGTAGAAAACCTAATCAATCAGGATATAGAAAAGACAATGGAAGAGAACCTACAGTGAAACCTACATGATACAAATGTAATAACATTGGACACATTGTGAAGTAATGTAAGTTACAAGTTAATCAGGAAAGAAGACCTCCTATATGTTACAAATGCAATAATCCAGGACATATAGCAAAGTTTTGCAGGTATAATGGAGTAGATAACAGAAGAACACCACTTCCTATGAATTAACAGAAGAATGGAAATGATACTGGCAAGAGTATTGAAGATGTGAAGAATGATTTTGAAAAAATTTTTAAGAAAGAAGAAGACAACAACAGTGGTAAGATTTGGCAGATCAAAGGAACAAGTGAGACATCAGTTCAGGGAGATTCAGTAGATGCTACTGGATCTTTGCTTGAAGGTAGCAAGACAGAATTGACCTAATTGGCCGATCATGGCCTTAGGGGGAGCATTGGATACAGACATCAAAATTTATCCTTCTCCAAAATTTGTAGATTGAGCTCATGCAAGCTTGTGTGTAAACTAAGCCAAAATCATGTATTATATACCTAAGAGCGCACCATCAATTGACTTGTATATTTTGTTTGTGAGATCTAGTAGCCGACTAGACAATATAAAGTGAAAATGAAAGTTATAACCTAAATTGTATAAAGTGTCATTTGATGACGTATCTACTCACCATTTGACAAAGAGAGAGCTAAAGAGATCAGAGATTAGAGACATTCATACTATTCTATATTTTTTGTGCATGATTGATTGGAGCATAACACTCAGATTTCAGTGAAAGAAAGGTATTTTACATCATCTAGCTATGGATGCACCCATCATTTTTGATGTTGTTGATCATCCTAGATACAAATTAAAGAAACATTCGTATAAGTCTTGTGAAGATGATCTGGAAGGAGCATTTTCACAAACCCCACATGGTGTATTGCATGCAGAAGACATTAGGGCTTACATACATTGTAAGTATGATACACTGGGAGACAATGAAATACTCACTAAAATGGAAAATATGACTAAAAAATGAATCATGAAAGATGAATTCAAACACATTAGTTAGTTGAGCATAATGAAGGTTATGGATTTATGCAAATTCAATGAAAATGAATGGTTTAACATATTGATGAGTAGGGTTCATGATCAGTTCATATGGATTGGTGACCAACCTGTGAATATTTGTAATGACCTAATTCATGAGATCACTGGATTAGACAACACTGGAGTTATACCTATTGCAGAGAAACATGTGAAGAAAGAAGTCAAAACCCTAACACATTCTAAATGGGATAGAAGGGAAATGACAGTAAATGATATCTTTCAGCAAGATGTGAGATTGATTTCCATGATACTCGGATATAAATTCTACTACAGTAGTAGACCTAACTCAGTATCTGCTAGAGTAATCATGATGGCATGGAGAATGGTGAAGGAAAACATAAAATATAACCTATGCGAAGTTCTGGCTCAGCAATTTCTGGAGAATGTGAAGCTAGTGAAGAAGGATAGAACTAAAACTTTTAGATTTGATTTGTTTTTGATGCATATGTTCATTTATATTTAGCACAAGTTTCCTGGTTTACATCCTAGTGGTTGGAAGTCTGGAGTACCCACTGACATACTAATTTCACAGAGTTACAAAAGGCAAAATACTACTTGGGTAGATGGAGAACTATTTTCTATGATCAAAATTCTATAGAAACATATGAAGACAAGATACATGTTACATGAGGATATTGTGGAAAAGTACAAAGATACAATTTGTTTCATGGTTGAAACTCATTGTGTATGTTTTAAAGTAGTTACACCTAGAAAGAAGTGGTGTTACCCCATGGGCTATGAAGTGAGTTCTGAAGTACTCACCATGCAAGTAGAACATATTCTGGCATCAAAAGTTGATACAACAGAAGAAATATGGGGAACCTATCAAGAAAAATCAGCAAAGGTGAAAGAGGAATAGTCTAGAGGACTAAGGAAAAGGAAAATTGCTAACCTTATTCATGATTGTGGTATAAAAGCTAGACTGAAAAAAGAGGAATTGAAAGAAGTTGAGAAGAATATGGCAGAGAGATATCTTGGAGTAACAAGTGGAAGCACTGATGCCCCTTTCACTCCTAAGGTAATTATGGTAGATAGTCCACCTCCTCGACAACATCAAACAGAGAAAGAAAAGGATGTCACTCCTAGAGTTACAAGTTCAAGTAAGCCTAAATCACCTAAAGAGAAAACCACAACAGGAGAAGAGAAGAAAACATCAAAACACATTTGGAAACCTGACATGAAGATGCTAGAGAAAAGAGCATTAGAGCAAGGTAAATTGGTAATAATTGACAAATACTATGACAGGTATGAGGAATTAGATAAGTTGAAGATAGAAGACATTGTGATAGAGAATTTTCTTACTTTCAAGAAGACTCTTTTAGAAATTGAAGGAAGTATACCTACAGACCTGTATGCAAAATTGTAGAATAGAAAACACTTGGCACAGATTGAGGATGATTGGATCAGAAATAAGGAAATTGATAACATGATGCCTATGTTATCAGTACAAGAGAGGGATAGTATATATTCAAATAATTGAAACCTCTATTAAGAACCAAGGTTAGACTATTGAATATAATGGCGAGGAAGTATGATGAAGTGACTAAGGAAACTCAAAAGGCATTAGAGAAGATTCTAATGAGTTTTACTTCTAGCAAGCCCTCACCTCCTAAAACCACATCGCTCACACAATTGGAAATGGGTGAGAGATCCAAGGTGACAGAGGCATCCATAGAGAAGAGAGAAGCAGACCCTCCACCAGATTTCTATGTCTTTGGTGTGGTAGTGACCCCTGACCCCTCACAAGATGAGAAGGACCCTTTTGCAGGAAATTTGGACACCTCTATTGCAGATAAAGAAAAACAGAAAGAGGAAGTTGAGCATAAAAAGGATGATGAACATAAGATAGAACAAGGAGATGAAAATAAAGAGGTAAACTCACCATCTATTTCATTGTTGGCAAGCAATGATGTGAATATGGATAGCATGGATGAAGTTGAATTGGTAAAAGTGGCATTTACTGCATTAAACAAAGGAAAAGAAAGATTTGAACAGAAAGGAGACAAGAAGGCAAAAGTAATTACTAGAGCTATTAATACTATGAAAAAATTGCTTCCAGTACCTATAGTTTTTCATCACAAAGATGACATTGAGAACTTGAAAATTACACTTGATGAATTTGACGGATACTATGAAAATTTGCTGAAGATTGCAGAGGAGAAGGCAGAGAAAACATATTCAGAGAAGAAGCTGATAGAAGTCTACAAGTCCATCACATGGGAATTAGGCATTGTAAAAACTTGTTTGAAAAATGGAAAGAGCTACATTGGGCATGGGAGAAAATTGTTTAGCTATTGTATGAATCCGATTAGGCATGTTCAAAATGTTGAGGACATTATTTCCAAGGAGAGGGCAAATCTGAATAGTTTGATGGATGGTTGTGGAACATCTTCACAATCCACAACAGAACTAGACACAGAAGTTACAAGGATATTGGCCAAACTCAGTGTATTGGAAAATGAGAAAGAGAGAGTGTTGAAAAGATTTAATTTACTAAGGAGCTTTGTCACTCCAAAGTTATCCATACTTGAAGCTCATCTCTCAGATTTGGAGAAAGTTGCAGATTCATTGACTAAAGGTTTACCCACAAAATTGAAAGAGGATGAAACTTCATCATTTGCAATGAATGGTTTGATTCACATTAGTTAGATATTGTTCAAGACGTGAAGCACAAAAGTGAAGCTTTTGGAAGATTCTTTTCAGGAAATTCTGAAACTGGTAAGCAAGAACTGAAACTTATTGGTTTATATGCACCTTTG
>MU226317.1:77027-99039 GCA_018584345.1 Thuja plicata
TATATATATATATAGAAGAAGATACAATTTGATTGGTTGGAACACTTAGTCATTTTTTTTGTTAAGTGTTGCCATCAATGCCAAAGGGAGAGATTGTTGGCAAGTGATCAACTTTGGTAAATATGATTCACTTTTTTGTTGTCATTTATGGAAACACATCTAGGTTTAAGTTCGATTACTTTGAAGATAAGTTTTGATGATTCAAAAATTGACTAAGTATAGTAGCAGAGATACAGAAGGATTTTGGATGTCGAAGATAGATATCAATGAATTAGGGAAAGCGAGCTTAGAGACAGATAGTATGGAGTATGTATGAACTCCTAAGATTGATTTGGATTTGGTTAAGTCGATGATGACATAGAAGGATTTGAAGATAGACAGACTGCATAAGAACAATGATATAGAGCAGTTGGACAGCAGCAAAGATTGAGGGAGTATGACTTGGACTCCAGGCAATTAAAGTTGTATTTTGATTATTGATATCCTACACATTGACTATGCAAGAGTGCCAACTATGAATTTAATGTTTACTATATTAAATATATTGTGTATTGAAGGCCGACTTTGTAATATTTGTAATATTCATACTGAGAGCCGACTTTGTAAAGTTGAGAGAAATATATGTAAGATCTTTTTGGTAAAGATTGTATGTAGTTTGTAGTAGTTATCTGGCAGAGAAAATATGTGAATGGAAGAGCAGAGAAAGATATAGATCATTTAAGAACTATAAAGGAACTATCAAAGCATTAGCGATGCTTGTTTTGTTCATGATTGAGAACTTTTTGTAACTGAATTGTATTGTAAGAGCTGTAAGGTCAGAGGCCCCTAACAGGGTGTTTTGAACCTTTAACAGGGTTGTTATTCCTCTAAAAGGGAAATTTACTATGTAATATTCATCTCCTAATAGGGCTAGGTCTCCTTATAGGGACACTATACTTTAGTGCATGCTTGTGGGTATCCTCCCCATCGGGGTTTTCCCTTGGCCAGGGTTTCCTAGTAAACAAATATGGTGTTATGAGTACTGTGTCATTTACTTATGTTATTTACTTTACTGTAAATATATGATTAATGTTTAAGTGGTTGAAGAATTTATTTAAAGTGTTATTATATTGATTCACCCCCCCCCCTCTCAGTATAATCTAATCCTAACACAATGTCATAATTTGTGATGACAATTCTTGTTTTGAAATATTATTTTCAGCAGCGTATTTCTCCATCTCTTTTTTGACCTCGTCCCAGGACTCCATGTTTTTAAATTTTTCTATCAATGGCATACTCTCATGTTGAAATTTTCTTGCAAAGCTCTCATTCTCTCTAATATTTTTTCCAATTATGTTTAGTGAATCATACTTCTAGTGGTTGTCAACAACAAAGCAAAAAATTTGAAAAAAACCTCTGCCTCTTTGAATCCTCTTCTCTCAAATGTGAACCCTCCCAATGAGAAATGAAAGGAAGGAAATGTCATTTTCTTTTGCTGACCATTAAAGAGTACATCTGTACTCTACATATGGCAAACATATTCCAATGAAAATACCCTCTTTTTAACATGTATTGGAATTTTTTAGGGTTCTACCACTGAACTGTAAAACCTTAACATGATGTAGTCTTCCATGTAGTACCAGTCAACCAATTTTATTTCACTTCCGAGTTGAATGCAATCTCTACAAGACACAGGAAATCTAGGTAATAGAGTGCCTGTAATTTTATGATACATTAGTGCCAAAAAGAAGTCTACAAAATTGTTAGAGTTTCTTTTGTTATCACTCATCCTTATCTCAGGTGTTCATTCATATATTGAATTTTGGACCTGACTTTGAATCTTGTTTGTCTAAAATATTGCACGACACTTTCCTAAAAGAAGATAGCACAAGTAGGTTCTGAACCTAAATGTATTTTGTGAACCTCTTTTAATCATTATTAATTGTTCTTGCATGCAATGAACAGTGTGCTCAATAAAATTATATTTTCCTCACTCTTTTTCACAATGAATATGAAAAACCATTTCAAGAATGTTGGAACCCACTTCTTTGTTACTATCCAATCCCAAAAAAAATGTTAGCAAGGAAATATTATCCTCAACCCATTGCACAAAAATATCATCATCATAAGGAGGCTTATGATCTAGATCCAGACTAGAACTACTTGTTATTCCTCTGATATATGAATCTTTCATATTGCATCTATTTTTTCATAATTCTTAGCCAACTTTCCCAGGTCAATGTGCAAGTTTGAGTTTTGTGCTTCAAACCCTAGGCCCAACAGACTAGCAAATTCAGTCTCGATTATCGACAAAATTTCCTCCTGAGTATTTTTATTGAAAATTTCTTTTCTATTTTCATCATAATTTTTGGTGCAAAGCATGAAAATATCTGGAAAAGGGAATACTTGAGGTAACGCCATGCGTTCTAACCCAGGAACCCATGTTGCAATTTTATTTGTCTTTTCCTTTACTATGTTGTTAAATGGAATTTTTTTTGAATCCTTCATTGGATATTTCCACTTATTTTCAAGTGCAATCTAATAATCATGATTCCCTTACCATGGATAACATGATCAAAAATATCATGGAATTCATCAATGAAACCTATTTTTTTAACCAGTTTGTAGAAGTCTATTATCTTTGTTTCCTTTCTTTGCCTTTTACTTGTAGTCTTGGTATTATTTTTCCCATTGTGGACCATGGTATTCTGGTATTACTATTTACTTGTAGGAAAATTCAAATAATTCTACACATGTAACAACTACAATTTACAGTCATGATTAAAAATTCAACCCTAATTCTACTACTACAATCTAAAAAGTAAACCACTAGATTTGAAAAATTTAAAGGGCGAGACGTGGGTGTTCAAGATTTTACCCAAAAATTCAATTTGTGCAGACTGTGAGTAGGCAGAGAGTTGAGAGACTTTATTGCATTCCTCAATCCTCAACCTAGAATTTGTAGCCCCTTTCTGAATCTCCAATACAGTATACTAGTAAGAACTAAAAATATAAAAACTTAGGTTAAAATTGTACAACCGTGAGTACTGAGTTGTCAGTCATGACTCATGTTAACTTTTATTGCTTCTCCAGATATCTAAGGTCACTAGGACACATGTCACTTAGTTGTTTGACATTATAAATATTTGAGGTCACTAGGACCTGAAATTGAGCTTATTGCTTATTAAATATTAAGTTACTATTTTAATCCAATTTTGATTTTAATTAAACTTAGCTGAGTATTAATTCATGACACATGCCCTATTTTTGGGGGACATTTTCAAAAATAAGTGACCGTTCCCCAAATAGGCCCGAAATATACCTTGGTTCATTTATACATTTCTCATCCAACGGTCATGGAAGTCACTATCACATGTTATGGGTCCCATTTACTTTTGGCTTGTCACTTTTTAGTAGTACAATACATCGTAGTAGACTTGTAGTCACCTAGTCACCTCACACGTCATCCTCAAATGACATCGATTGTGTGAGTGTATACATGTCACAATTTCAGAATAGGTTTGCAAAAAAGGGGTTTATTTTCCCTTTCAGCCTGAAATACACTGCACGTCATTGATCTTTGCTCATCCAACAGTCACTGGCAGTCACAATCATGTGTTGCGGGTCCCATTAACTTTTGGCTTCTCACTTGTCAGTAGTACAGTACCTCACACGTAGTCACCTAGTCACCTCACATGTCATTAAAAACTAACTAATAAAACTAAAAACCCATTTTTATGTACTATGATAAATTTTTATATAATTTTTACTAGTTTAATTTTCATAAATAGCCTCTGCAATATTGTTAAACTAAAAAGAAATAAATGAAAAAACTTTGAATTATATTTATCGAATGACACCGATTGTGTGAGTGGACACATGTTGCGATTCTAGAATAGGATTGCAAAAATGGGATTTCATTTCCCTTTCAGCCCGAAATACACCATACGTCTTTGATCTCTGCTCATCCAACAGTCACCAAAAATATAGGTACACGTAAACCATACGCCAAAAATTTATTAAATTTAAATTAAATTAAATATTGAAACTGTCTAATATAAAATAAACTAATTAAAATATTGCAATCATAGATAAATGTCTAATTATTACTACCCATAAAATACAATCCGATAAATGTCTAATTATTAATACCCATAAAATGTAAACTGATAATTCCTCTTTAAAATTTTACAATTCCACAGTCGCACACATGACACATAAATTTATAATACATTGACATGGAAAAGTTAAGTTATTACTCTTAAATAAATCACACACATACATTAAACATTGTTACATTTGTTTGGTTCATATTATATGATATCACACATCGATATGGAAATATGAATTTGTTTGGTTCATATTATATGATATCACACATCGATATGGCAATGTGAACAGGCATATAATTTATTATTTATTATTTATCAATATATTACTATTAGTCTTTAGATTTCTTTACAAAATTGCAATTAAACAAAATTACACAGACAATCTATTATCTCACACACTGATATGTGTCTCGTTTCTAGAGGAAGATAGAAAAATTACAATAATTATGCAGTTTAAACAAAATTACAAAGTCGAGAGTCCAAACAATCTATTATCATTCATTAATAGTTGAAGAGAAAAAATTTCATTGATTATTTCAAAAATTTGCATCACTAATATTATAATATACTTTATAATTATAGAGTTTAACTTTAGACTATAGTCGCATCGTAAACCCCTACAAAATGGTGTGACTCTAAATCACTGAATAGGAAGTATCCCTAAAAAATAGTTACAAAATTTGTTGCCACAAGGGCACTGGTTGATCATATAAAAAAAAAGAAAAAAAACAAAATGAACTGCGGAAACCCATGTTTCAAGAATAGAAACACTAAGGGTCTTCATCTCCATCCCTGATTGAGAAGAATTGTTTATGGAGGATAATCTCCATGAATTCATCCATCCAGGTGTAGTCTGTCTCCACCCCGTCATCAAGGTGAAACCACTTCCACAGGAAGTCCCTCCCCAGTTGCGCTCACTTCTGATGCCACATTAGCTTCCTTTCATTAAGGTTCAATGGGAAGGGTTTCCTTTCCACATTTGTACCTCACTGGATAAGATTTTCAATTTCATCAGCCCAAGGGATACCCAACCTCGGTTGTGCGAAGACAATGACTTGGACGTCATCCACCAAAAATTGTTCCTTGAAAACATTCCACAACAACATAAGCATGTCTACCTTCTCTCCTCTAAGGTCGAGAAGAGATGCCAGGAAGTGGGACGTAATTTCCATGCTGACACGGTATTGCTTCTCATTTTGAATGAACTCGTGGCTGAGCACCATCAACATAGCATTGTTAATGAAAGTGCCCACTTCCTTGCAAATGGTAGTGAGAAATTCGTCTAGTATCATGCCCAAAAAGGGCTTCTTCTCATCATTGGATGTGGTTCTCAACCTAATTGGTGTGTCTATCTCTACTTGCAGAGCCTCAATGCCCTAAACTAAAAACCTAAATCTTCAAACTACACACAGAAAATTAAAATTCTATGAATCTATAGAATCACAGATCTAAAAACTTAAAACCAGAGGGCAGAGGCTGAAAGTTAAAAGAAAATTGAAATTGATGAAGAAGAAAGAAAGAACATCTATAAATAGCCCTTTTCTATATCTTCCATATCTTTAGGTAAATCATTCTCATTAATACAAGAGTGTGGGAAATCACTAATATAGTTGCAATACTAATAACTACAATCTGTACTAGTACAATTTTGGAAACCGTGCGACATGCCTGATGACTAACGAGTGGACCATCACAGTTAAATAATGTCACTTTCACTCTGAAAAGACATTCATTTCTTGAAAGTTATCATGCCAACCTTGCAACGTGTATCCATTTCATAGACTTCTTGCAAAAAATAATTTCTTTCAAAAAACTAGGCCCGAGATAAAAACTCCATCCATCGATCTACAATCAATCAACGGTCTCGATTAATACATTTACATTTAGGGTTCTAAACAAATAGGTTTAAGGTACATGTCAATGATGTCAATACTCATTTTTGATATTGCAATGTACATACCACGTGTAGTTGCCAAATGTATATACCACTTATAGTTGCTAGTGAGGACGGACAACTTAGCAACCAAAGATGCAATATTAACATGACGTGACTGCGAGTCAGGATATTTTAATTATTAGATGTTTTATGAATTACCATTTAGAATTGGATAATTTTATATTTTAGTCAGACATGTGACATGATACATCCAAAAGTTAAGTAATATGAAGTTATTACTGTTAAATAAATAACACACATACATTAACATTTGTTTGGTTCATTTTCAATTTCACAAATTATAAAATCACATATGTCACACATACATATTTTAAATTTAAATCCATAAAAACAAACTCAAATGAAGTTGCAAAATTTTCATTAATATTTTCTATAAATTTACAATATTCAGACTTGGAGACTTGAAGTCCCTACAAAACTTTAAAGACAAAATGAGGGAGGTTGTGAGGTAGTGGAAAAACAAAACCTACTAGACTAAAATTTTCAAAATTTCAGGAGGAGGCCATAGGGACACAACACTAAGGATTTTCCCCTCTGTCTAAGACTCTAAGTATAAATTTTTAGAGATGATAAGGTCTTCAAATTCATATAACCATCTATAGTCCACCAAGTCATCCAATAGAAACCATTTGTAAAGAAAATCCCTACCAATATGCACCCATTTCCTATGGTGCGTCAACTGCTGAACATCCAGGTTCAAAAGAAAAGGTTGAATGGCCACATATTGGCCTGACTTGAAAAGCTTGCATAAATCACTTTCCCAAGGGATCCCCACCCCTAATTATGCATAAACAGAAACCTCAACAGTGTCAACCAAGAATTCATGTTTAAATAGGTTCCTTAACAGAAGGAGCATATCCACCTTCTCTCCCCTCAGGTCCATAAGAGATCCCAAAAAATGGGATGTAATGTCCATGTTAACTCAGTACCTATCAACATTTTCCAAAATTTCATGACCTAGCACCATCCTCACAGCCTCATTTGTTAAGGCTCCAAACTCCTTGCAAATTGATTCAAGGGTTTGGTTTGAGACCGGGCCCAAAAAGGCCTTCTGTTCCTCTATAGATGTGCTTATCAAATAGATAGGAGTGTCCATCTTCCAAAAAAACTACCAGAATATCAAAAATTATACATCCTAAAGACCTAAACCAGAGGCAATCTTTCAAGAACTAGAAAAGGCAGACCCAAACCAAAGGACAATTGAAGAAGAAAGAAGCGTAGATCATCTATAAATAGCCCTCATTCATTTTTCCTTGAAAATTCTATAAATCTTTCATATTAAATGCATGAGTGTGTGAAATTAGTTCACTTGTCTTTTAGAATTATGTAAATCTTTCATATTAAATGCATGACTGTGTGAAATTAGAAATAGCTAGATTTAGTGTGAGTGATTAAACAGTTATTTTATTAATGGCAATTGTGATACATTATCAATCGTCTACATAAACAAATGTAAGACTTGATACATCTAAATAATGATTTCATTACGTGATGTTGCATTAATTAGATAATGGTTATGGTGCGAATTAATTTGATATGTGTCATCATTCTAGTGACTTCCTGGAGAACTTGTTTCCTTCAAGAAATTGGGCCAAAATTAAACTTCAACCATTAATCTAGGATCATCAAACAGTCTCAAATAAGACATTTAACATTATAAAATGATGGATGTTACTGTTAGGTTGCGTGTCGATGTAACTTTTTGTGCTTGTAAGAGGGAAAATATGGATAGGATTTAGAACAATGGAGATTTCTCATAAAAGTGACCCTATGCACATATTATCCACCTTACATTTAATTGTAATTGATAAGGGGTGTAAATCTGGAAATGTTTGTAAAGGAAAATGGAATAAAATACATACCTCTGAAAAAGAACCTATTGAAAACCCTGTCAAACGGTCTCAAAAACTATTGATTTTCATGTGCTTGAACCGAAACTACAAGATCTACAAAACCCATAAATCTTTTTTTGACCTGGCTCAGTTCTATTTTAACCCTCAAATCAATGTCAACTTTGACCCAGAATTTCCGATTCTGACCTAGAGAGAAATGTCGATTCTGACCTAGAAATGAATGTCAATTCTAACCCATATTATCGATTTTGACCTACACAACTCTGATGGAAAATCTATTTCTAGATCCTGACAGTTTGCTAAAAAGGCTATCCGGATCTGCACTCCAATTCATTGTTCCAAACCTGTCCCTGCAAGAAAAATGGTTTTGTTTGTTGGGGGGGAGGGATTTGCCTTGCATGGAGAAATCTTCAACAAGAGGGCTCCATAGAGCTTTAATCCTTCAATGGCTATCGATGGATCTCCTTGATGAATTGAGTGCTTGAAAGTGCTTATATGCTTGGATGCTTGAGAGTAGATGAATGCTTCAATAGATATTTATCTTTCTTCAAATATTGCTTCTTAGCTTGTCCTTCACACTTAGATTTAATTTCTAAAGTCTTAGAGAAAATCACAGGAGAAGGCTTCCTTATATACCAATCTAGAGAAAATTCTTCTAGAGAGGCCTACATAGGAGAATTAAATTCCCATTAGACCTATACCCCTTGAAGTGGACCTATATTAAATATAATTTAAGATTCATCATTTTGGAACCCAAAATAGCCAACCCGGAATCGTGAAATGAACTTTTCTGAAGCCCGACATTCGGAAACCCAGAAACTTGAAATCTAGACCCATGGTCATAAAAAGGTCAATTCTAACCTAGGTCAAGGTTGAGGTTGACCTTGACTGAGAAAGGTTGATTTTGACCCTGAGGTCAAAAATCTCAGCTTTGTAGTTTAGGATGCCAGAAATAGGCCAGAGAAAAGTGGGAAATGGGGCAGAACATGGGGAAAGCCATATCCAAGTTAGAGACCCATTCAAGGCGCTTGACATGACCCCAAAACACTTACTTGGAAGGCTAAACCAGTCTACAATGGAAGTGCTTCCATTTTTCTACTATAAATTTAGCCCCCACTTTAGCAAGAGTATGGAATCGATGCAAACTCTTGGTAAAGGAGATCATGAAGAAAAGATAATCTTATTGAAATCAAAAGGGACAAAATAATCCTCAAGCCCCAAGAGACTTAAGTCCTTATCAACCCTAAGATCATGATAAGAGAGATATTACCAGTCAAAGAGAAAGAGAGAGAGGAGTGGTTAGCTCACCCAGTAGGATGTGTGCATCTCACTGTGAACCACAAAAAGGATAGGATGACCCACCAAGAAAGAACTTGATAGTCACCCCATAAATTTGTGCAACTACTGGCGGCTTTGTGAATGTATGTAGTATGTCTTCCAAAGGCTTTTATGAAGTACCCATGGATCCATATCCATATATCACCATGGAATACATTTGTAAAATGTGTATCTCTTTAGGATTTAGCAACTTATGTGTGTTACCTTCCGAGGATTTAGCATATTGAATTGTAATTGAACTCTCTTCAAGATTTAGAAACTTATGTGTGTTACCTTCAGAGGATTTAGCATGCTTCATAACAAAAGGTTAGAACAAAAATGCATAATATAGAATGAGGGAGGCCTTATATATGCCCCCCTCCTTAAGATGGAAAAATACATACTATTTGGTCATGTTGAGGAAAGAAAACAACAAGGATAAATCCTTCTTCAACATCAATACAATATCCATAGACAACACCCAGTCCAATCCAAGAAGGCCATATCTCCTATGAGGCCATGGAAGGGATGAATGCAAAGAGATATCATGCAATAAGTGAAAAAGTAACCCTTGTGAGGGATATCACACTATTCAGTTTCCAAGGTGAGAGATTTATCAAGCATGGAAACCCAATGTCAAACAAAAAAATAGGTTATGATCAAGTACATATCTCCTCAGTGCAAACCAGAATTTTCATGTATGATTGGATATCACATAATAGATAGATACTTCTTAACCAAGGGAAAAGTGGATCCCAGAAAGACAGAAAAGAAGGAGACGACATCCTTGCCCCCCAAGCGTAGGAACAAGGATGAAAGGGGACCTATTATATCACTCACAACACTATGCAATACAATGAGCCCCCAAAGATTAGGCTAACATTGTTTACATAATGTGGAGTTCCATAATAGGAACATAAATGTTATTTAGAGAAAAAAGGATTGAAATACAACTCATTACCACATGATATATAAATAACTTTACTATCAATGAGTTGCCTAATCTTATAATGTAAAGCATGAAATTCATTAGTAGAGTGATCATGAAATCTATGATACAAACAAAAAGGAAGAGTCTTTAAGTATGGACTACATTTCTTTTTGTTTTTAGGTCTAGTAATCATCTTAGCATGAAGGAGTTTAGGAAAAATAACTTCTTGGTAAAATTCCTTCATAGGGTCATCATGTTTTGAAGTGTTATTTGAGATGTTGTTAACATTGATGTGTTGTTGAGGATTAAATCCTAATCCATAATAATTCTCATGCCCCCCATTCTATAAGGGAATTTGAATTCCCATTTTATGCTTACCACATCCTTGACCATGTAATCCTTGTTTAAATAGTAAATGATAACTAGGACCATAACGAGAAGCCATATCAGGAGTCAATGGAACTTTAGTAGTTACTATGTCATCACTAGTAGGTTTGATAGATTCATAGTGGGTAGAAGCAGCGAGAAATTTATTATGAAGGGAATGAGAAGTAGAAGCAAAAGCTCGGTGTTCAAACTCTCTTTGTTGCTTCATAAAATCAAGATTAGAAACCTTATACTTTCCAATAAAGGTAGGATTAAAATCCAAGGTTCCCCAATCATCTCTAGGAAAAGAATTAGAGGAAGAAAGATTACTATTAGGAATAGGATTATTGTGGGTTTAAATATTCAAAAAAGGATTTGGTTCATCATCCGCATGAACTGTATACATCATGTTGTTGTGAATAAACTTGACTTTACGATGAAGGGTGGAAGGAATAGCATGCATCTTATGTAACCAAGGTCTACCCAAAAGGAGGTTATAATTAAGAGGTCCAGGCATAACATGAAAAGGATTATTCAGGATGACCGGACCTAATTTGATAGGTAAGGTAATTATGCCCAAAGTGTTCTTATCAATATTTTCAAAGCCACATATAGGAACATTGTCAGGTTGAATAGTTGAAAGATCAACTTTAATCACTTTGAACATGTCCATGCTAAAAATATTAAGCCCAGATCCATTATCAATCAAGCTCCTACAAATGATACTCTTAATTATAGTAACCACAACCATAAGAGCATCATATTGATTCTGAACTTCTCTAGAAGGTAAATCCTTTTGAGTAAATACAATGTCAGGAGGACTTGGGGTAGCATGAATGCACTATAAGAAGGCATTTATGTTCTCTTTATTAGGAGGTAGAGTGGGAAGAGTTGCTAGAGCTTTTTGCAAGGCTTCATGGGAGGTAGGCGAAGTTTGAAGAAGGTTATTGTGAAATCCTTTTATCAAATCATAATCCTTGCTAGGAAGATGAGGTGGCAGAGGAAGAATAGGTTGAGAAGGTGGTAAAGAAGTAGAAACCACTAGATTAGGTTGAGGGTTATTCCTTGTATGATAGGAATGTGAAACATAATCCATGTTATCAAATAAATCCAAAGGATCCCTGGGTTTACCATTGATAGTAATGCAAGGACAACCTTTAATAGTCAACAAGGGTTTGGGATAAACCATGTTAGTTGTCTCAACACTACAAATAGATTCACAAGAAGGATGCAAAGAAGACATCCGAGGAGGAGATGAGGTAGGATATTGATTCTCCATAAGATCACCACTAAGAGGGAGAGCATTAAGGGAATTCATATCATTCTCCACTAATGCCTCATCACAAGAAGGAATCCCAAATGGAGGTAAAGCATCGATAATGTCTTCTTCTTTCTCTGAAATGTCTGCGTAAGGGGAGTGTGTTTTATAAAAAGAGTCACCATCATGTATGAATATTTCATACAATAAATGACCCTCTTGTATCAAGGCATCTTCACAAGGATGGTATAAATCAATGTCTTTATCCAAGGGTTCATCCCAAAAAGTATAATTGTCCATAATGGTTTCATGAGGAAGAGAATAATCAACATCCAAATCCAAAGGTTCATCCCAAATTGGAGGATTATCATCCCTATCAATAAATCACCTTGTAGGAGCACCATAAATTGCTAAAGCTTGATCCCTAAAGGGGAAAGAAGGAAAATTATATTCTAAATTAGGCTCATAGAAAAGACATATATTAGTAGAAGAATTAACATCAATCCTCAACTCATCTCCATAAACAGAAAGATTAAAGTCATCTACTTGCTCTAATATATCCTTACAAGGTAATACAAGAGAGGAAAAAGCAACATCACATGCACTAAATGAAGTCTTTGTAGGTGTATCAATGTTGTAAATAGTGGAACATGAAGGCAACCATGCACACAACCTCTGGTAAAGGTTAATTGAAGATGTTGTAGAGGATGAAATAGTAATAGGATCCATAGAGATCTTATTCGAACAATTTTCAACCTCACTTCCATGTACCTCATTAGGGGATATTGTTGGAAATGAGATAGGTTACTGAGAGGAGAGGGGTGAATCAGTTACTCCAAAAAAAATCCTTTGTCCCTTAGATGTATTAAATACTTTAACATTGTTACTCGATTAATTAAAATATTCTTCTGTAACTCGGGTGTCAAAGCAATCTTTATAATATCCAATGCAATTATACTTTAGTGATTAAGTGTAGAAACATAAAGCATAAAAAAAATAACATATACATAGGTGACACCAAGATTTAACGTGGAAACCCAATATGGGAAAAACCACCAATATAACTAGTTACTAGTTTTCACTCTTCTGAAGTGAGCCCTGTTAGGAGGCAACCATGTTAAAGGTTACAATAACACACTGTTAGGTGTGACCTTGTTAAAGGATTTAATCACCCTATGAGGAGTGGCCTTGTTAGAAGTCTTCAACACTTCAACATAGAAATGCTACCTTGTGAGAGGATTTACAAAAAGATTGTTAATTCTACTCTATTAAGAGATTTTAGATCACTGCTACAATTGTTAGAGAGTAACAATGAATTGAACTGTAGATGTAAGAAACTATCTTTACTGATTCAGATCTCTATTCTGATTATGACTAGATCCTTGCTGATCAGATGTTCTATTGCAGCTCTGAGTGATCTGTACTCAATCAGAATCCTATCTGATTTCGCCTTCACTCTTCATATCACAGAATCCCACACTTCTTCTTTCACACTCTTTTTCTCTTTTTTTCACACATTCAATCCAAACTTGACCTATCATATATATGGTAAGCCATGTTAAGTCGGCTTGAATACACTTCTAAATAATAATTCATAATTCAATCGGCCTCAGATAATGAATTAATTATAGAATATAAATCACTGTTAGTCGGTTGCCACTGAATGCCCAACCATGACTGAAATGCCCGAGTGACTCAGTCAACACTGAACTTCTTCAATGCCTGACTGAACTTGGACAACACTAAAATAACTCATTCCATTCACCAACTGTGCTCAGTCTGAATGTAGACATTTGTGTAATATCACTACATAAGTGTAAATATTGAATAATTGTCTTCAACAATCTCCCTCTTTGGCATTGATGGCAACACAACATGTCATAATACAAAGAATTGTAGAGAAACATAAAATTTTCATTAATGTCTTTAACTTCATTCTTATTCTCATCCAAAAAACTCCCTCTGACATCAAAGTCTCCCTCTTACTATATTATATTTTGTATTATAGCGAATTCTCCCTCTTTTATCTTATTCTTATGTATTATACAAAACTCTCCCTCTTTGACAACAAATGCCAAAGACACCATCTCCACAAATACCAATAGTCAGTACTATTTTACTTTGTAATTGTAATGTACCTTAATGTACTAATTCATCTGCAATGTGCTCTGATGTACCTGCATCAACTGATAGATCTTCAGTGTTGCTTGGGTTGATGCATCACTAAACTATATTTTAGTGAGCTTCAGTTAGGGGAAGAGCCCCTATCTTTCCTCTAAGATACAAGAATGCATCCTTAGGTAAAGGTTTGGTGTATATGTCTGCAAATTTTGCTTTAGTATTCACATATTCCAACCTTACTTCTTTATTTTGTACCAATTCCCTCAAAAACTGATATGTTATTTCTATATGCTTGGTTTTGGTGTGCATCACAGGATTCTTTGAAATATTAATGGCACTGGTATTGTCACAGTAGATAATAACTGATTCTTTTACTTCTTCCTTCATTTTTGACAATAAGTGCTTGATCCATATGATGTTAGAACAGTTCACTGCTGCAGCAACATATTCTTCCTCTGCTATAGAATGAGAGATACAATTCTGTTTCTTGCTAGTCCAAGACACTAACCTCTTTCCAAGAAAGAAAGCTCCACCACTAGTTATTTTCCTTTCATCGACACTTCCAGCCCAATCAGCATCAGTGAATGCCTTTAAATCAAAGTTTCCACCTTTCTTGTACCATAAACCATAGACTTCAGTACCCTTCAGATATCTCGGAATTATTTTGATTTCCATTAGGTGATTATCTCTGGGATTAGCTGAAAATCATGAAACAATGCCAACTACCAATGCAATATCAGGTCTGGTGTGAACAACATATTGCAATTTTCCAATCATTGATCTGTAGTTGGTATGATCTACCTCTTTTGAATAATCATCCTTAGACAATTTATGTCTAGTGCACATGGGTGTTCCAATAGGTTTGGAATCTTCCATACCAAATTTATTAAGTATCTCCTTGATATATTTTGATTGAGTAATGTAGATACCATCCTTCATTTGATGTACTTGTAATCCAACAAAGATTTTGATCTCACCAAACATAGACATCTCAAATCCTTTACTCATAGCTACAGAGAATGCTTTGCATAGGTCATCATAATCAGTGAATATTATGTCATCAAAAAATATCTCTGCTAACAATATTTTGTTATATGGTCCTTCTTTGATGTATAGGCTACTATTATCATTGGTTCTCTAAAATCTAATACTTACTAGATAGCTATGCAGTCTTTCATACTAGGCTCTGGGAACTTGCTTCAGTCCATACAATGCTTTGTGTAGCTTGCAAACCATATTCCTTCTGCTAGGATCAACACATCCTTCAAGTTGTTCAATGTAGACTTCTTCTTCTAGGATTCCATTTAGAAATGTAGATTTTACATCCTTTTGATATACTTTGTATCCTTTATGTGTAGCATATGCTAGAAGAGTTCTGACTCCTTCAAGTCTTGCATCAGGAGAAAAAATTTCTCCATAGTCAATACCCTCTTCTTGAGCATATCCTTTACAAACTAGTATAGCCTTGTTTCTAGAAAATTTACCATTTTCATTCATCTTATTTCTAAAAACCCACTTGGTTCCAATCACATTCTTGTCTTTTGGCCTAGGCACAAGAGTCCAAGTTTTGTTCTTCTCAATCTGCTCAATTTCTTCATTCATTAACTCTATCCAACTTTCATCATTCAATGCATCTTTAACAGTTATAGGTTCAAATTCACTTAGTAAGAATGTACCTTTGAGTTTGTTCCTTGTCATTACACCTTCTATCTGATCTCTAATTATCTTCTCAGGTGCATGATGTCTTTTAACATATTTTGAAAGTACCGGATCCTTTAGTCTAGATTCTAGAATTGATCCACTAGGTCTGTCATTCTCAAACATTCTTTCTTGTTCCTCTATCTGATGCTCAGGTTCCACTATCTGTGACTCAATTCCCTCTATCTATGACTTGGGTTTCTCTATCTATGACTTAGTTCCCTCTACTTGTGACTCGGGTTGCATAGTTTGTGCTAGTATATTTAGTGGTCGACAGTTCTTCTATCCAATTACCATTTCTCGAGTCATAGGTATAGTATCAGGTTCATGATACACAAATTTCCTGTAGTCTTCAGGCTCTTTACTGCTCTTCTCTTCACATTTTTCTGCAAATTCATCAATCTTGACATGTACACTTTCTATGACTTTATGAGTAGTAAAATTCAGACATTTGTATGCTTTTCTTTTACATGAGTAACCTAGGAATATTCCTTCATCACTTTTTGCATCTAGTTTTCCATTTCTTGATTCCTTCAAGATGTAGCATCTACTTCCAAATACTTTAAAATAATGAACATTAGGTTTATAGCCATACCATAATTCAAAAGGTGCCTGGTTACTACCTTTCTTTAGTTGAACTCAGTTCAAGGTGAACACTATTGTGTTGATGGCCTCCTTCCAGTATTTGGTAGCAACATTCTTTTCAATAATTAGGGTTCTTGCACAATCCATGATGGATCTATTTATTTTCTCTTCTATTCCCTTTTTCTATGGTGTACCAGGGGAAGATACCTGTCTTTTGATTCCTCTCTCATTATAGAATTTATTGCGATCATTAGAAATGAATTGTCCTCCTCTGTCAGATCTTAGGCATTTTAGTTTCTTTCCTATTTCCTTTTCAACTCTTACAAGATACCATTTGGATTTATGAAAATATTTTGATTTCTCTCTGAGAAACATGATATTCATCATTCTGGATTGATCATCAAAAAATAGAATAAAATACTTCTCTCCAGTATAGCTTGTTGTTCCAATTGGTCCACATAGATCAGTATGTACCAATTCCAAGACTTCATCAGTATTGTAATTTTTTGTTTTGAAACTTGTCTTGCTCATCTTTTCAATTTGGCATTGTTTTCGTATTGCTAGCTTGGGTTTCTTCAAAATATAAATACCTATGACTCTCTTATTCTTGCTTATGTTTACTAGATTATCAAAATTTACATGACACAACCTTTTATGTCATAACCATCTTTCTTCTACTTGTGTAATAAAGCATGAACCTTCAGTGAGATCAAGATAGAATAGATTACCTTTTGTTTGTCTTCCAATTCCGACTAGGTTCCCTTTACCCTCTAGGAGCTTGGCCTTACCATTCATGAATTCTACCTTGAAACCAATGTTGTTCAGTTGTACTACACTAAGTATATTTCTCCCCAATCCTTCAACCCAATAAGCATTTTCACATTTGATTCCTTCTGTCATAATAATGCAACCTTTTCCTCTTACAGGGCAAGGTTCATCATTCCCAAAACTGACACTCCCACCATCATAGTGTTCAAGATGTTCAAAATTTGTCTTATCACCAGTCATGTGATGAGAACAACCACTATCAATTATCCATGTGTCAATTTTATTGATGTGTGAGAAAAGTGTTGTCTTTTCATCTGACTCATCCTTAATAGAAATATAAACCATTTCTTCTTCTTCATAACTATCAAAATCTTTAGCAATATAAAAAGACTTCTTACCTTTATCCTTGTAGCTTTTGTAGTTCTTGAAATCTTTCTTGCCTTTGAATTTGTTGAAATTTTTCTCATCTTTATCTTCTTTGTTCGGACACTTTGCAACAATGTGACCAACCTCATTGCATGAAAAACAAATCAATGGTATCTTTCCTCTATATTTTCCTTTTGAGGCTCTTCTTGCAAGTAATGCTTCAATGATGTCAAGATCTTCATCATCAGATTCATCATCACTGTCACTTTCAATCTGCTTCCCTTTTGATTATTTATCCTTCTTACCAAGGTTCAATTTAGATTTGAATGCAGACTCAAGATTGCTAGAGCTAGGAGAGTAATTGTCAAAGTTGACCAGCTCAAAATTTGTAAGCCTTCCCACTAATGTATCCAGAGTTATATATTTATTGCATCTCATCTCTTGAACAACTGAAACTCTAATAGCATAGGTAGGAAGTAGAGTTCTTAGTACCTTGCTGACCACTATTGTATCTTCAATAAACCACCTACAGCTCTAATGGCACTCACAATCTTCTTGATTCTTTCACTGTATCTTGTAATGTCTTCTCCTTCTTTCATTTTCATCTGGTCAAATTGTCCTCTTATGATTTCTACTTTGGCTCTCTTTACATTTCCATCTCCTCCATGAATGTCTTGTAATTTCTTCTACATATCATAGGTTGTAGGGTAGTCCTTGACTTCATCAAATTCCAAGTAGCTAAGTGAAGAAGATGTATCAATCGTCATTATGTTATGAAGCTTTCATTCCATCATCTGTTCCAAATTCATTTTCACTATTGGTTCCACATATTTTCTTTCCAAAAATTTCAAACCAGCATCTCCAATAGTAGATAGATGTAGCTTCATCAACTCTTGCCATGCTAGGAAGATGTCTTTGTTTAGCTTTGGGATCTCCCTTCTGTAAGACATCTTTGATCTTTAGCTTAGGCCTTGAAACCTTCTCTAAAAGCACTTGCAGCTCTGATACCAATTGTTGGAAATGAGATAAGTAACTAAAAGGGAAGGGGTGAATCAGTTACTCTAAAACAAATCCTTTGTCCCTTAGATGTCTTAAATACTTTAACACTGTTACTCAGTTAATTAAGATATTCTTCTAGTAACTCAGGTGTCAAAGCAATATTTATAATATCCAATGCAATTATACTTTAGTGATTAAGTGCAAAAACATAAAGCATAAAACAAATAACATATACATAGGTGACACCAATTTTTAACATGGAAACCCAATATGGGAAAAACCACCAATGTAACTAGTTACTGTTTTTCACTCTTCTGAAGTGAGCCATGTTAGGAGCCAACCATATTAAAGGTTACAATAACACACTATTAGGTGTGACCTTGTTAAAGGATTTAATCACCCTGTGAGGAGTGGACTTATTACAGGTCTTCAACACTTCAACATATAAATGCTACCTTGTGAGAGGATTTACAAAAATACTAATAAGTTTACTTTGTTAAGAGATGATAGATACTACTACAATTGTTAGAGAGTAACAATGAATTGACATGTATGTGTAAGCAATTGTCTTTTCTGATTCAGATCTTTGTTCTTATTATAACTAGATCCTTTCTGATCATATGTTCTATTGCAGCTTCGAGTGATCTGTAATCAATCAGAATCCTAGTTGATTTTACCTTCACTCTTCATATCACATAATTCCACACTTCTTTCACACTCTTTTTCTCTTTTTTTCACACATTCAATCCAAACTTGACCTATCATATATATGGTAAGCCCTGTCAAGTCAGCTTGAATACACTTCTAAATAATAAATCATAATTCAGTCAACCTCATATAACCCCAATTAATTATAGAATATAAATCATTGTTAGTCGGATGCCACTGAATGCCCGACCATGACTGAAATGCCCGAGTGACTCGGCCAACACTGAACTTCTTCAATGCCCGACTAAACTCGATCAACACTAAAATAACTCATTCTATTCACCAACTGTGCTCGGTCTAAATGTAGACATTTGTGTAACATCACTACATAAGTGTAAATACATGTGTAACATCAATGACAATACATAATTGAATAATTTTCTTCAACATATATATCCTCATCAAAGTATTCAAAACAAGAATCATACATGTTGAACACAAAGTAAGATTACAAGCATGAAAAATGTAAATGTTTTCATATTTTTAAAGAAATTTGTGATTTTTATTTTTCAAATATAAATACAAGAGCATAAAAGAAATCTACTTTTATATGCATGTAAGATCTAACATAAGATGCAAATCTAACACCAAAAAGAAACAATTGTATATCGCGGGTTCACCAAAATGTAAAGAATAAAATATGGATAGGGTTTAGAACAATGGAGATTCACTCATAAAAGTCACCCTATGCATATATTATCCACCTTACATTTAATTGTAATTGATAAGGGGTGTAAATATGGAAATGTTTGTAAAGGAAAATGGAATAAAATACATACCTCCGAAAAATAACCTGCTAAAAACCATGTCAGATGGTCTCAGAAACTATTGACCTAGAATTTATGATTTTGACCCAAAGAGAAATGTCAATTCTGACCTATAAATGAATGTCAATTTTGACCCATAATGTTGATTTTGACCTGCACAACTCCGAAGGAAAATTTGTTTCTGGATCCTGACAGTTTGCCGAAAAGGGTATTCGGGTGTGCACTCCAATTTATTGTTCTGAACCTATCCCTATAAGAAAAATGGTTTTGTTTGTTGGGGGGAGGGGTTTTCCTTGGTCAAACCCCAATTTTGGAATTAACCTTAAAATATAATTAAAATTGCATAAGTAACAAAGTAAATAAATGAATTCACCTTGCTTGTATAGAAACCCTTGTGGAGGATTTGAATCCTTGGATCCACAAGTATGGATGTCCCAAATGGATGTAGAATGTAGAATGTAGGATGTCTCAAATCAATTTCTTGTATATCTTCAACACCAATCTTGAATGGATCTTGGAAGAGGAGGAGGCTTGCATGGAGAAATCTTCAACAAGAGGGCTCCATAGAGCTTGAATCCTTCAATGGCTATCAATGGATCTCCTTGATGAATTGACTGCTTGAAAGTTCTTGAATGCTTGGATGATTGAGATTACATGAATTCTTCAGTAGATATTTTTCTTGATTCAAATCTTTCTTCTTAGCTTGTCCTTCACGCTTAGATTTCACTTCTCAAGTCTTAGAGAAAATGAGAGGAGAAGGCTTCCTTATATACCAATCTAGAGCACAATCTTCTAGAGAGGCCTACATAGGAGAATTAAATTTCCATTAGACCTATACCCCTTGAAGTGGACCTATATTAAATATAATTTAAGAGTCATCATTTTGAAACCCAAAACAGCCGACCCAGAAGCGGGAAATGAATTTATTTGAAGCCCGACATCCGGAAACCCCAGAAACTTGAAATTTGGACCCTGGGTCAAAAAAAGGTTGATTTTGACCTAGGTCAAGGTCAAGGTTGAACTTGACCTAGGTCAAGGTTGAACTTGACCTAGGTCAAGGTTGAGGTCAACCTTGACCAAGAAAGGTCAATTTTGACCTTGAGGTCAAAAATCTCAGTTTTGCAGTTTAGGATGCCAAAAACAGGCTAGAGAAAAGTAGGAAATGGGTCAGAAGAGGAGGAAAGCTAGATCCAAGTTAGAAACCCATTCAAGGTGCTTGACATGACCCCAAACAACTTACTTGGAAGGCTAAATAATTCTACAATGGAAGTGCTTCCATTTTCCTACTATACAGTGCTTATTGATACCAATTTGTTTAATCTACAAACAAGTTATTAGTTGGCGTTGGCCAACATGACACATTAATGAGACCCATATTTTGAAAATTGCCAATAAAATATTTATTTTTCCCATTATTAACGATAGATTAGCCAATAAAATAAATACATTTTCAAATGGCACATAAAATAAAAAGAGATGGAAAATGTGAATAAGGAGATAAGTGAAGAAGGAAAATAGATTTCAGATGATAACATAGAGCAAGAAATATTATGTAAATACTATGATTCTCTTTCACAAATTAGCGCCTTTTGGGGGCAAAGAGCGAGAGAGACATGGCTCAGGGAAGGGGACCGAAACACAAAATTTTGTCACAATAGCGTCAAAGCTAGAAGGAATTTAAAGAAGATTTCCAAAATCAAAGATAGAAATAGAAATATAATAGAGGATCCCAAAGAAATTGTAGATTCAGCAGTCTCTTTCTTTGAAAACTCTTTGAATAACTTAGGGAGTGTGGATATGTTGGACCAGGCCAAGCTTTTAAGAAACATCCCTCGTATAATAACCCCGCTTCAGAATAACTTCCTAAATGCCGCATTTACAGAAGATGAAATTCTCAAGGTTCTAAAAGAAATGAACCCGGATAAATCCCCTGGTCCTGATGGATTCCCAACATTTTTCTTTCAAAAGTGTTGGTCATTTATGGGCAAGGAAATTACCGATGCTCTAGAGGGAATGAGAAACTCAGGACATATTCTTAAAGAGCTGAATAACACATTCATTGCTCTTATTCCCAAAAAGGTCAATGCAGAGAACTTTAATGAGTACAGACCTATCTCCCTATGCAACACTTTGTATAAAATATTCTCAAAAGCTTTGGCAAGCAGAATGAAACAACTTCTCCCATTAATTATATCTGAAGAACAAACTGGATTTGTCCCTAATAGGT
>MU226317.1:99139-110184 GCA_018584345.1 Thuja plicata
ATATGAAATAATTCAGAATTATTTATAACCGTGTGGTGAGCAGAGTTGGTGTAGTAGATGCTTATCTTGCAGGAACAAAAAAGTGTGTATTCATATGAATATAAACTGAAGATGAAACACATTAATGTGAGGGAAAGACATAAAAGGCAATGGCAAGAGAAAGCAATGGCACGACCACACAAAAGGACAGCTGAAAGAAAAACAACATACATTATTTACAAAAGATAAGGAATTAGAATACGAAACATTGATAAGTATTTATGTATTGTAAAAGATGGGTATGCCCATCAGCTCGATATATAAGAGCGATGTAATCAAAGTATAATAAAAGCCATGTTCTAAATCATGGACATATACCTCCATTAACTTGTATTAGAAAGGGAATGCCCTTCTCGTCTCCATCAAAGGGAGTTTGTAAACCTACGCTTGTAGGAATTCTGTACTTGCTAATATTTTCTGGACTCACGTCCCAGGCCAAACTGGAGGTTTTCTTCCCCGTTCTTTCCTACCAGTGCCCGTACGAACGGAGGAAAAAATGTAAATTTATTGAAAATTAATATAATAAAATCAAGGCCTCGGCCGTTTACTGATCAAAAAAAAATAAAAATTTGCCATTACAAATATTTTTTTTCCCTTCAAAAGAAAATCATTCGCCTCATATATTATAATTTTTTTACTTCAAAAGAAAAAAATTCACCTCATACAATATATATTTTCCCCCAATTAATGTATTATTCGCCAGTGTTTTATGGAATTTTCATTCGGAAAGGAAAAATTTTCCTTCACCTTTATATTATTTTCCTAATTTCGAAAAAAAAAATCGCCATCATCAAGAAAACATTTCCCCTAAATTAACGTACGATTCACTAGGATTTTACACTTTTTCCTAGGAGGGGTTTCTTAAAGTTATCCCTGGTCTATACCTGCATGGGATTAGTCATTTGAGAGTCAATAATCATTATTTAATTCTATTGTTGTACATACAAGAAATGAAGAATGCTTGATGGGTGTAATATTATTTGAAGGTTGCAGAGTGGAGGCAATAAGGTTGTAGAGCCAAATAAATCAGATATATAATTGTGCACACATGGCTACAACAATGTAGCATTTTAATACAACCCTTATTAAACATTTGAATGAGATGGAAGGAATTGAGACAATCATGGTTAATTCCATCACCATCTAGATTGCATCCATGTACATATATCTAAATAATTTTGTACATGTATACATGATAAAGCATGTATATGCATGGCTATGTATATGTATTTGATACTCGGAGTCTGAATATGTATGCAGACAAACATACTTAGAAAAATATTGGGGATGCAGTGGATGTATTTAGAACCTATGAATGTATAAACTTCATACAAAATATTCAACCAAATTATTTATACATATACATATAAGAAGTACCAAATTGCACCATTTGAATGTAGAAGAGTTCATCATTTTAATGAAACCCTATATAGATAGGGAAAATCATTTACCAAAAAAATTTAACCCCCCATGATATAAATGAAATAATAAATATTTTAATAAAATGGATGATATTTGAAGGCATTGAGACAATCATTGTTTAATTCCATCACTGTCCATATATATACATAATTATGCATATATATACAAACATGTAAATAATTATGTATATGTATAAATGATTATATATACATATGCATGATCATGTATATGTATAGATAATTATGTGATAGAGACACTCCAAGGTGTGCTTGCACAAACACTATCTATGACTCTACTTGTCCTAGCCTTCTCAAGATCCTAAACTTACTTCTAGGACCTCACAAGTATTTTCTCTACTGACCTAAGACTTCACTAACTCAACTCTATGAGTTGGTCTCCTTGTGCTTCACCTTGAGGGGTAACTATCATTAAGTTTACTTCAACTCTTCACTCCTCCTTGGATGTCTCCAAGTGCAACTTCACCACATTGTCATCATAAGTGCTCTAGGGGGTGTATTCATCACTAAGACAAATACTTGTCTACAAAATTAATTCATTAGAACAAGGCATCAAGGCTTTCCCAATCGAGTTCAATATTTACTATGGTTTTGGCCTAATAAGCCTAATTGCTCAACTAGCCCTAAACAACGTGTTTTTCCCAATTCTTTCTCAAAAATTCCAAACAACCCCAAAAATTAACTTGACATTCAGATACCCTTTTTCAAGACCTTGAATATTTTTTTGGTCTTAGGTTCCTAAGGCATCCGTACAGTGGATTCCTGAAATGTAGGGCTAATGGGGCTATTTTTATGCAGTCCTCTAATTTCTACTTGGAAATATACCTAAATGAATTGGTTGATGCATAATCTCACTAGTAGGATTTTGTAGGACTACTAAGAATCTGAAACCATGCTTGGTTCTATGCTTCCATTCTTTCCCCTCCAATTTCTCATCAATTGTTCACTATCATGCACCTAGCCGGGCACACTGAACTCGCCTAGGGCATGATCTCAAAAATAGAAATCTTACTCTTCTCAGATCCTCCTTCCACACAAAAAAACATTCAATGGCTTCCCTACAATATTCCACTATTCCGTGATGATTTTCATGGTGGAAAACTATGGGGGAGCCATAAAACCAAAAATAGTCTAAACTACAATAGTAACTGTGCTAACTACAAAACAATTTTAAAAGTTAATCTAATGAACTCAAAAAAACTACAGTATTGAATAGAAAATACTTAGGAATACTTCTACTATACAGATCCAACACTAAATCTCACTATTCAATCCATAAAATCACACTTAAACTCAATGCAAGTCGATTGCATCTGCAAACCAGAACTCTGAGCTTCTATTCACATTCAAAATTACATTACATCACTCTCTCCCTCGATAAATGGGATCCTAGAAGTCTTAATATGAATTACCCTTGATTTTAGGACATCATGGAAGCTACCCATAATTATGCTTTGAAAAGAATCCAATTATGTAAATGTTGTCATGAACCTTTTAAAAGTTCCAAAATGTTGTCAAGCAACATTGTGACAACTTTTACATATTTTTTCAAAATTAATGCTAATGACCTCAAATTGACCTAGAATGATGTAGAAACATCCTAGGAACCATATTAGGCATAATTATACTCTTTCCCAAGCCTTAAAGTCTTTAAGACCCATTTTCCCATCTTTAGGCCTAATCTAACACTAATCATTATCAAAGCACTAAACATCTAGGTGAGATTGAGCCTAGTCTAATCTACCTAGGAACCTACATGCAAGACCTTCTAAGGTCAAAATTAAACACTACTAAATTGGATAAGGTTAGTACAAGCCAAAATTGAAACTAGCTTAGAGATTAGCCTAGGTTCTCCTGCACCATCCTCCCCAAATGGAAAGACTTCAATCCATCCTTGGATTGAGTAAGTTAGAATCCACTCCCAACTTCTTGAATTTAGTCTCCTTGAGCCAAGTGGTCTCTACATCCCCTTTTCCATGTCATTTAATCAAATTCTTATAATAAGTTCTATGTTTGGTCTTCTTGTAGGCCTTGGAGTCAGGTATCTTCTCTACCTTCTTAGGTGGTGTAGGGGTCAAGTTCAGGTCTTCTACCTCCTTTATGACCTTTGTAAGGATTTTTTATGGATCTGAAGTAGGACCCTTATAAAGGGTTAGATCTACAACATTGAATATTGGAGACAAACCAATATCCTCAGGGAGTTCAATCTTGTATGCATTGTTGCCATATTTGGCCAGAATAGTACATGGCCCTATTCTCCTCATCTGAAACTTATGTGGTACTCCCTTCTATAGTCTAGCTTTTTTCAAATGGACAATAACTAGATCTCCTACCTAAAATTGAACATCCCTCTTCCTTTCATCCACCTTCTACTTTATCTTTGCTATGTTTTCTGTTAGAGTCTTTCTCACTGCTTCATGCACCTCTTTCAGTGAGTGTGCAAAGTCTTTAGCATAACCACTACCCTTGGCTCCATCCTTTAGTTCTCTGAGTTCAAATATGCCTCTAGGGTGTATTCCATAAACTATTTCAAAGGGACTCTTACCACTAGTCCTATTTATAGTATCATTATAAGCATATTTTGTTTGTATTAGGAGTTGATCCAAAGTCTAACCATACTCCTTTGTAAGACACCTTAAAAAGTTTCCAAGGATTCTATTGAACACCTATGTTTGGCCATCTATGTGAGGGTGATATGCAGACCCAAAAGATAAATTAGTGCCCAACTTGTGCCACAATGTTTTCTAAAAGTGACTCATAAACTTAGTATCTATGTCAAAGACTATACTCAAAGGTAATCCACGTATCCTCACCACTTCCTTGAAGAATAAATGTGCTATGTGACAAGCATCATGCACTATCTTGCATGGGAAAAAATGTACCATATTATTGAATCTATCTACAATAACATAGATGTTATCCATTCCATGTTTTGTCTTTGGAAATCCCACAACAAAATCCATGCTCAAGAATTCCCATGGTCTACTAGGAATGGGAAGAGGTTGGTAAAGGCCTACACTGGAAGATGTTCTCTTTTCTTTCTGACACACCACACAACTTTCTACATACTTCCTAATTTCCAAATTCATTTTAGGCCAAAAGTAAAACCTATGCACTAACTCTTGGGTCTTATTGACACCAAAATGCCCACTAAGTGCACCATTGTGTTTCTATTAAAACATATTTTCCTTAATTGACCCTCTAGAAACACATAATTGACTTCCTTTAAATAATAGATCACTTTGCATAGTATATTCAGAGAATTCACTATGAAAATGATTCTTGTACTCTTAAAATACCTTATAAATGTCTCCAAAGTCTTCATCTTCTACATATAGGTCTTTGAAACTCTCAATACCCATGCTCTCCAAGTGTATCTCTTGTACAATCAGGGCTCTTCTACTTAAGGCATCTTGTACCTTATTCTGTAGTCCCTTCTTGTGCTTAATGTTGAAAGTGTAGGCTTGTAGATACTCTACCCACTTCATATGTTTATGACTAAGCTTGTCTTGTGAATTCAGGAAACTAAGTGCCTGGTTGTCTGAATATACCAAAAATTCTTTTGGAAGCAAGTGGTGCCTCCATTTCCTTATTTCTTGGACTAGAGAATACATATCTAGGTCATAAGAAGACTACTTCTTCTTAGAATCATTGAGATTTTCACTATGGAAAGCCACTGGTCTTCCCTCTTGGCTCAAGACAACACTAATAGCCACATTGCTAGCATCACACTAAATTGTGAACAACTTCTCAAAGCTTGGTAAAGTTAAAATCGGTTGAGTGGAAATCTTCTTCTTCAACAACTCAAATCCATGGTTAGCTTACTCATTCAAAACAAACTTAGTTTTCATTCCTCCTTTTATGGTATCTAGCATAGGAGCACAAAAAGCACTAAATTTATTAATGAACTTCCTATAGTATTGGGATAATCCATGAAAAATTCTCACCTCTATTGCATTCCTTGGAGTAGGCTAGTTGATAATGGATTCTAGTTTTCTTGGATCCATCTTTAGATTGCTTTGGGACAATACAAACCCGAGGTACATCAGCTCCTGCTTCATGAATTCACATTTTTCAGATTTTATCATCAACTCCTCCTCATGCAACTTCTTGAAAACAATCTGTAGATGTTTGACATTCTCCTCTTTAGTCTTGCTATAGATTAGTTTATTATCTAGATACACTACAAAACAATTTCCAATGTAGTCTTTAAGGACTTCATTCATAAGTCTCATGAATGTAGATGGGGCATTAGAAAGCCCAAATGGCATCATAAGCCATTCATATAAACCTTCTATAGTTTTGAAGGTTGTCTTCCATTCATCTCCTTCATTGACTCTAATTTGATGATAACCACTCTTTAGGTCAATCTTAGTAAAATACTTAGCTTCTCCTAGGTAGTCCACTAGGTCTTCTATCCTAGGGATAGGGAACCTATACCTAATGGTAATCTTGTTTATTGCCGTTAAATCAGTACAAAGCCTCCAATTTTCTCCCTTTTTGGGTGCTAAGACAGTGGATACAGCACAAGGACTAATGTTTTTCCTAATGAGACCTTGGCTTAGGAGTTCTTGAATTTGTTTGGAAATTTCCTCATTTTGTTGAGGGGTCATCTTATAGGCTACCTTATTTGGGAGGGTATCTCCTAGGATAAAGTCAATTTGGTGACTAACAACTCTCTTAGGAGGTAGGGTTGATGGTTTTCCATCATTTACAATACCTTCATACCTCTGCAACAACTCCTCTACTTCTTTTGGAAACTTTGTCTTCTTGACTATCTTGTATGCACTTTCTTCTTTAGGATTCAACATCAGTGCAAAAACCACTCCATCTCCTTCTTCTAAGGATTATATGAACTCATTTTCACTGACCATAAGAACATTGGGGCCTGATGACTTCATCTCTCCCTCTTCTAACAGTGACTATATCTTTAAAGTCACATTTTCTTTCTTGAAAGAATAAGAATTCTTTTCTCCATCATGCATGGCATGTCTATCAAATTTCCATGGCCTTCCAAGTAGTAGGTGACATGCATCTATAGGTAGGACATCACACAACACTTTTTCTTTGTATCTCCCAATTGAAAATTCCATCCATGCTTGCTTATTCACAAGGACATGTTGTCCTTTGTTCAACCAAGTGACTTTGTATGGGTTGGTATGAGGTATTCTCTTTGTCTTCAATTTGTTGACTACTTCTTCTAACACTCTATTGTTAGTAGACCCAGAGTCTATGATGAATCAACACACCTTGCCCATCAAATTGCACTTCACTCTCAAAAGTGACCTTCTTTGACTAGGTTCCTCTTTAACTGGCTTCTTGATTAATGTCATTATCATCATCAAGTTCTCTCATTCTTCTGATTTTATGGGTACTTTAGGGTCTTTACTTCCACCACTAGACTCCTCTTGGACATAGTTTACCCTCTTGTCACTTCCATGAGACGTAGATCCTTTCCCTAGACATTTCTATGTAGGGTGTCCCATTTGGTTACAATGATAACATTTAATATTGGAAAAATAGTTACATCTTCCTTGGTTATTGCCTCTTCCTCTCCAATTACTGTTAGAGCCTCTGCCTCTATTTAAGTTACCTCTTCTTGAAATCCCTTCTTTCTATTCATTAAGTGTGGTATCTCCTTGAACCTTTTTCTCTAAACGTCTACCACCATATCCACAATTTTGTGCTCTATTATCTCTTCCTTTTCCTCTACCTCTGGTAGTGCTTAATTATTTCTTCTTTCTTAACTTCTCTTCCACCTTAAATGAAATTTGGTGGCATCATTGAATAGTATTAGGGGTTAAGACACTCTTTTAATCCTAAATATTCCACTTGAGAGAATTAAGTTATCTAGCTACCTTCACCTTCTCATCTTCTCAACTCGAGACCTCATGCATAGCCTTTGAAACTCTTCAATATGAGAGTTCACATCCAAGTCTTTCTGTCTCAGACTTTGTCTCCTTTTATGCAACTGAATCTCATAATATTCAGGTACATAGGCATCCTTCATTTTTTATACCATAGCCTTCCATGTTTAAATGATATTCTTTCCTTCCTTCTCTCTTTCATCTTGGATAAACTTCCACCAAGTGAGTGCAAACCCTCTAATTCTTTCCTTAGCTACCTTTACCTTTTGAGCTTTTGTTATGTCATCACACTCAAAATGATTCTCTAGTGCTTCTATCCAATCTAGGACTATCTATAGTTCCATCTTTCCACTAAAGATAGGAACTCCTTCTAATTCCTTACCACTCAAGGTCTTTAGTGCTTTCAAGAATGGTTCTTCAGTGAGGACAGGGTCAGCTTTAGGGACCTCATCATCTAATGCAGTCTCTTTACTCTTTCCTTCAACATTATCCTTCACTTCCTCAGTCTTTTCTTCCACTTGGTCCACCTTGTGTTCCAATTGTGCCACTCTCTCTCTGAGAAATCTATTCTCTTCTTCTTTCTCATCCACCTTGTTTTCCAACTCTACATTTGTCACCATTGTAGACTCTCCTACTGACTCTACTGGTTGGAACATTCACCACAAGCCAAATCTGATTGGCTCTGATACCAATGTGATAGAGATACTCCAAGGTGTGCTTACACAAACACTATCTAGGACTCTACTTTTCCTATCCTTCTCAAGATCCTAAACTTACTTCTAGTACCTCATAAGTCTTTTCTTTTCTCATAAGTCTTTTGCTTCACCTTGAGGGGTAACTATCATTAAGTGTACTTCAACTCTTCACTCCTGCTTGGATATCTCCAAGTACAACTTCACCACATTGTCATCATAAGTGCTGTAGGAGGTGTATTCATCACTAAGACAAATAATTGTCTCCCAAATGTCTTCATTAGAACAAGGCATCAAGGCTTTTCCAATCGAGTTCAAGATTTACTATGGTTTTGGCCTAATAGGCCTAATTGCTCAACTAGCCATAAACAAAGTGTTTTTCCCAATTATTTCTTAAAAATTCCAAAAAAACCAAAAAATAACTTGACATTCAGATACCCTTTTTCAAGACCTTGAAAATTTTGGTGGTCTTAGGTTCCTAAGGCATCCGTATAGTGGATTCCTTATATGTAGGGCTAATAGGGCTAAAGGGGATATTTTTATGCAATCCTCTGATTTCTACCTGGAAATATACCTAAATGGATTGGTCGATCCCTAATATCATTAGTAGGGGTCTATAGGACCACTAAGAGTATGAAACCATTCTTGGTTCTATGCTTCCATTCTTTCCCCTACAATTGTACATCAATTGTTCACTATCTTGCACCTAGTCGGGCACACTGAACTTGCCTAGGGCATGATCTCAAAAATAGAAAGATTGATCTTTTGATCTCCTCCTTCCACACAAAAAAACTTCAATGGCTTCCCTACCATATTCCTCTGGGCCATGATTATTTTCACGGTGGAGAACTATGGGGCAGCCATAAAACCAAAAACAGTCTAAACTATACCAATAGTTGTGCTAACTACAAAACAATTTTAAAAGTTAATCTAATGAACTCAAAAAAACTATAGTAATGAACAAAAAATACTTAGGAATACTTCTACTACATAGATCCAACACTAAATCTCACTATTAAATCCATAAAATCACACTTAAACTCAATGCAAGTCGACTCTGTTTACAAACCAGAACTCTGAGCTTCTATTCACATTCAAAATTACATTACATCACTCTCTCACTCGGGAAATGGGATCCTAGATGTCTTAATATGCCTTACCCTTGATTTTAGGTCATGATGGAAACTAACCATAATTATTCTTCGAAAAGAATCCAATTTTGTAAATGTTGTCATGCAACTTTTAAAAGTTGCAAAATGTTGTCAAGCAGCATTGTGACAACTTTTACATCTTTTTTTCAAAGTTAATGCTAATGACCTCAAATTGACCTAGAATGATGTAGAAACATCCTAGGAACCATATTAGGAATAATTATACCCTTTCCCAAGCCTTAAAGGCTTTAAGACCCATTTTCCCATCTTTAGGCCTAATCTAACACTAATCACTATCAAAGCATTAAACATCTAGGTGTGATTGAGCCTAGTCTAATCTGATGCAGAGGGTTTGATACTCTAGGCTTTTCTCCACTCCAAGTTGATTAAATGACTAACTCAACCATCCAATGGTTGTTCTTTGTTGGATCTTCCTTCTTCAAGGGCCTCCAAGACCCTCTCTACCAACTTCTCCTCCAAGGTATAGTTGGTACTTTGAAGACTCCAATATTTCTAGGCCTAACTAGTCCAACTAGTTAACCAAAAGCCTTGTTTTTCCCACTAGAAATCCACCTAGAATGCCAATCCTCTGCCTTGGATATTCCCACACATTCACCAAGACTCTCAACACCCTTCTTGACCCATTCTAGTTCATTCTGCAATCATCCCAATACATCAAGACACTTTACCAATCCAATTGATCACTATTTCACTAGGAGGTCTAATTGCCTAATTCCTAGTAGGCCTATTTCCACCGAATTTGGCCAAATGCTCACAAAATATCCAAGTGAATCTATAAAAAAAATTTAAAATATTGACAAAATCACCTAACCCTATTAGAATCCAAAACCCTGACCTCTGGAAGCACCCAAAACCCAACTTTCTTGCAAGCCCTAGATTATAGCCTATTAATTAGGCCTCTGGACCAATCAGCGTGAATAATTGAAAAAATTGTCTCCAATAATTCATTCACCTCCTGCCACCTTTGAATCATTTTAGGATACTATCTATTGCATCTAGAAATGCCACTAAGTCTTCCCCAAAAGGTCATGGGTGCTTGTTCAAATTCTTCCTTCTCCCTATCCTAGCTCACCTAGTTTCACTAGTCATCCATAGAGCTTCACTTTTGTCCTATGAAATCCATTGAAAGAACCAAAAATAAAACATAAAACCTATCTATGGACCCTAACCTTACTTCCCCCATGGTTTCAGACAATTTCACCAGAGGGATTTTAGGTTAGAGCCATTTCTAACTAGGTAGCATTGTTTTTGTCTCTGTTAGACCAGTGACCTTTAAAAACATGAAACTTAACACCTAATGAACTTAAAAACAAACTACCTATTGCATATGGAAGTTGAAAGAAAGAAATACACTAATATGGATCCCGATCACCTATGCCAATCTGTACACATCCATACAGAAGCAAAGATACAATGCAAATTACACAAAAATGGATACAGTCATCCGTACAAGGGTTTCAGAATTAAGTGTCTCAATCCAAAATCTCATTAACCTCTCCAAAAAATCGATCCCATGCTCATATACTGAGCATGGGTGGTTACAATCAGTTCTAACCACATTTTTTCATTTCTTGCAAAAGTTGCTCAAGCAACTTTCAAAGTTGCTAGCAACTTTTTGCATTTTGATGCATTTTGACTTTCCTTGTCAACTCGATGATTGATGTTGACTCCCAAGACCCTAAATAGGATATGTAGGGTCCTAAAACATATATCTAACCCATGTTGCACTAAAATGGAAATTTTTCACAATTTGAAGCCAAAATGATCCAAAACACCTAATGAGCACTAGGGCCCTTATAAACATGAAGTTAAACTAACATTGCTTCTAACCCTTTG
>MU226318.1:27389-44226 GCA_018584345.1 Thuja plicata
TATATATATATAATTGTTCAGACAAAACAAACCACATAAAGCATGATGGAGTAACACAAAAGCAAATTTCATCATTTTAAGGTAAGCCTATGCAAAATGCAGGAATGCAGAAGCATAGTTCATCATTTTAATGGAACACTATATGGATACAGATAATCATTCACAACAAAAAATGAAACCCTCTACCACATATATGAAATAGTAAACATTTTAATAGAATGGTCAGCATTTGAAGCAATGATGACAAAAAAACCACATAAAGCATGATGGACTAATGCAGAAGCAGATTTCATCATTTTAATGTAGCCCTTTAGTCACACGGATAATCACTCAGCAGAAAAAAGAGACCCTCCACGGGATATTAACATTTTAATGAAATGCAAGGCATAGTAAATATTTAAATGAAAAAGGTATATGCTACTTCGTATATGTATATGTGTGCATGATTATTGAGGTATACTCATAATTGTGTATATGCATACAAGTACAAAAGAAAGCATAGATGATGACACAAGATAGAATTAGAGCATGTGATGGAGGGGTGACTCTGATATGATTAGAAAAGGTAGATGATGCCATTAGTAGAAGATTATAATTTGTATTGGTGCTCTAAGTGACAGGTGCATGACAAATAAGGTTATAAATTAATGAGGATGTAGTTGATGTATTTAGAACATAGAAAATAGTAAGTTTACACAATATTCACCTATGAAATAAAATGAGAAAGGTTAAGCATAGTGTACCAACCTGATTAGGATTGAGCAAAAAGTCTTCCTTTAACTATGAGGTTTGCAGAGAATATTCAAACTTTGCAGTAATGAACATATAATTCCTGCTTCACCTCTATGGTCTGCAAAGAATTTTCAGACTTCCTATTTGTAGTAATGAAAATGAACTTGCGAAATCCCTTTATAAATTAGTTTGGAAATTCAAATGTGTAAGTTGAATGCATTCATTTGTGGTTGTTGAATTTTGAATTTAAATTCTGGTGGGAAACATCCTGTCAATTCATTCTTGCACTACAAGTTGAGGTATTGTTGATTGCAACCAAACAGTCATTTCATACCTGCATATCGAATTGAATGCTTGTATGTGTAGATTTTGAATGTCTAAATTCTTATTGTTTGCAACTAATTGATCATTTTATGCTTGTATTATTTGTGTGCGGGATTATTTCGTATTGGGGGGTCCCTTTAACGAAAAGTGAACGGGTATTGGTGCTATGTCCACTACTGGTCCCTTTCCCCTATATGTTGACACTTTATATGTAGATGTTGATTGTTGATGTTAGAAGTAATGACTATTCAAAATATTAAAACAACTAAATGTGCATCCATTAATGTGTACAAAGATTTATTTGTAAATATTTTTTAAGAAGAAATACAACCAAAATATTATAAACAAAAAAAATTAACATTTTGTGTTTATCCTTTTCTCCTAAATCCAAAAAAGGAGAGTAATTAGCCTTTATTAAATAAGTGCAACATATATTTAAAGTATTAAATTTTTTTTTTAAAGCTTTCATTTTCCCCTTTGTATTATCCTTTTCAAGAAGATTTGCTAGGTAGTAGTAGTTTGTTTACATGGTGGTTTTTTATAAGTATTTGATTATTCATATAGGGGAGCAGACTTAGTAGATGAGCACCTTAACTTTACATTTCTTAAAATCTTTATGGAATTTCAAATCACTCCCATTTATTTACAACTTACTTGGCAAATCCTCTACTCATAACAAAGATTTTAGGACCACATCATCAAATATGATGCCACATCAACATGCTTTCTGGTAAGGTGTCTAAAAAGGCCTCCAAAAAGTGAGACCCATACTTGTGGAGTAAGCCATATTGTAGTGCTTCCCATGTTTGCATTCTATTCCATGACTATTTTGACCCAAGAGACACTTTGTTTATTGACCATTTTATTTGCATGATGAGATGCTTTGATGACTTTACATTATTTTGATTACCATTATCATAGTTGTTAGATGCTAAATGATGTTGATATTCAGTTTGATCACATTTGCATGATGATGCCTGGTTTATTTTGTATTCGGACTTGGACTGAGGAGTATATTAGTATTCGATGAATGTTATTGGACTTCTTGTTATGGTGCATTTATGTTGTGGATATATGTCTTTTACTTTCATTGGATATATGCTCAAAAGATTGTAAATGGTTATTTAATACTTTAAATTTTAATGCGTTATCATGTGGTTATATATATTGCGATACTATACTGCACCACCGTTATGGCATTTTGCCTATTGGTGCTAGTATGAAGTGAGACAGAGTCGTAGACACTTGCTTGCGAGATCTACACGATGTCTCGTTCTCCTTCAATATAATTATGTGTTTGTTTGTGCTTTGGCTATCTATATGATTGAGCAGCTACACTTGATGTTTGCTTGTTTACTGAATAGGTACTAGGTACATTCATCTTGAGTACAAGATTCGACTTTGTACCTATATCCCCAATAGTGGCATCAAGAGATAGTGACCTTGACCGTTCATGTTGAGCCAATGTCGTCCCTGTATGGGCAATGTATCCATAGTTTTGTTATTATTATTAACCCTCCAGTTATTGTGGTAAATCCGGATTCATAATGCATTATGTGATTGACCAGTGAGTGTGTTTGTGCATTGAGGGTTCTACAGTTGTCGCGGAAATTATTTAATTTAAATGTTGATTTAATTGCTTTGGGTAATTTCAATGTTTGGTTTTATTTTAAATATTTTCTGGCTAATTTTCTATAGTTGAATTCCAGATGCATGGAATTGTTTTAATTAGTTTTGAGATTTAGCCAATTAGTTTATTAAGTGGATTAATATTCTAATTTATATGTCACTTTTATAAAAGTGCTTATATTAGGCAAAAGTGAGTTTTTAATGGACTTCTGCATTTTATGATTTTCAAGTTTGAAGTTTTGCTCCAAAAACCCTCTTTGGAGAATTCGATCTTCTGTTCGTTGTGATCAATCCTCCTACCGCATTTTTGTGGGTAGCAGCTCATTGGAATCATGCCGCAATTTCTTCCGTTCTGGAGGAGCCATTTTTTATTTGGCGATCTCTTCACAATTTTCTTTCCTTTCTTGGTTTTTACTAGTCGTGTGAAGTAGGGCTTGCTTGATTTTACTGTTTCTCTTTGTTAGAACTAGTTTTCCCCTCAATTTGTGTGCAATTCCATGACCCAGTTGGGCAGGCATGAGTATTTATGTGTTTTCTCATTTTTAAAATGTGAAGTTTTACCTAGTTATGCTGTTAGAATTTGTATGTGTCACCGAAACTTAAATTTTATTTGATCTTTGGTAGTTTGGAAATTTTCTAGAAATAGGTTTTTAATTTTCGTTGAATTATGAGAATTTGAAATTTTGAGTGTTTTTGGCATCGCCTCGTTTTGTGTTTCGCCCAGTTCTTGTATGTTGTCTTGTTGGTGTGTTTTAAATTATGGTTTTTGGTAGCATTTTCTAAAAGGAGTAGGATTGTGTAGTTGTAATGGATAGAGGAAAGTCCCAGTATTTTCATATCCCGATCCAAAAGTGCATCGTCGTTGTAATTTTGGTGGATTTGGCCTTTGGTCAATTTTGTCTGTTTTGATTACCTCTTTTGGTTTCCACTCGGCTGTGCTTTCTCGAGTGGGGTTTTTTTTCCTTCTTGTTTCATTTCCTGGATCTATCCCCTTGCATTCTTATTGTTATTTAATTATGTGGTATTGGTGCACCCACCCACATGCACGTGAACGTGCCTTGGAGGATCTTGCGAGATATGAACTCCTGGATATATGCCAATTGAGTGTTTGATCATTTGGGGGATGGGTTGGGAAATTGCATTTCCTTGTGACACTCATCGTATGGCAAGCAAGGGTATGTACGGGTAGACGTGTGGAGTGGCTTCTCATGATTATCCCAGCCCAGAAGTGGTCGACAAGGTAACGTGAAGAGGTTTAATAAATTGATAACCAAATAAACACATGGGTAATAAAACTTAATGCAAGATAAGAGTTCACATATATGGTATGCGGCCTCCTAAAGGAGTTGATTGACCATACCATATGTCACTTGGGAGTACCAAGTATGAGGGTGTGGTGTCCGTACGACAGCCAGTCTCTTATGAGAGCTGGTATGAGGGAACACTATGAGGCCTCCCGCGGGAGTTGATTGACCATACCACATACTTCATGGGCTAGTATGATCCAAGTGATGACACTCCATCAAAGTCCCTACATAGTATCCTAGTACTACTCCAGCTCAAGTAAACCTAAAAGCATAAATTTTTAGATTGACAAGGTTAAAGTGTGAATTGTTTGAGGTATTGATTCACCCACCTCTCATTCCCTTACCTAAATCTTTCCAACAATTGCTATCATAGCACTTTGGTTATCTAGGGAAAAGTTTAATAGCTTTGGAGTAGATCTGGGATAGTGGAAAGTTATAGGTATCAGAAAGAGTTAGAGGAATCCCTAGAAGATGCTAGTGAACATATCCATGACCTAAAAGAAAAGCTAAGGGAATCATTTGCAAAGAGGAAAGAACTAACTAAAAAAATGAATATGAGCCTTGACGACCTTGAAAAGATATCAGAAGGAAGTGTCAATTCTAAAGAAGTTGATGTTGCTATTGTTGATCTTTTAAGAAGGAATGGTGAATTACTTGATCAAATCCATCTGATGAAGAAGGAACGGGAAGGCCAAGCCTTAAGGATGATAGGAATACTAGACAGAATGAGAAATGTCAAATGTGCTAAAGAAATTCTTGAAACCGAAAAGAGAGAAGATGAAGAAACAATCGTTGGAAAAGACCTAATACTGGATAGACAACACAGAGAGATTCATGCACAGAGGGAAGTAATAGAAAATATTGGTGACAAAAATGTAGAACTAAAAGCATAAATTTAGAAGCTAAAACAAGATGAAGATATGAAGAACAACTTGAAGGCTGAAAAAGAAATCAATGCAAGACTCACACAAAGCATGCAGAAGATTGATGAACAAGTGAAATATTGAAGAAAACCAAATGAAACTATCAGAATGGGATATATCGGTAACACTACTATGGAAATCAGGGAATCATCCAGATCTGGAGAAATGAATGGAGTACAAGGTAAGAAGCCATATAAGCCCACTTGCTATAATTATGGTGAATATGGTCACACAACAAATGTTTGTCAAAGCAAACAAGTAGGTTCTACTGGAAACACACCTTTCAATGGTTATTTCTATAACTGCAACAAGTTTGGTCATAAAGGATATGAATGTAGATCTGAAACAATGAATATATCATCTGAGAAATATTTCTATGGATATTTTTATAAATGTAATCACTATGGACATAAAGCTGAAGATTACAAACCAAAATACTGACAACGAGGAAAACACTACACTATCAAAGAAAAGACGAAAACAACTCAGTTACATGTTTTAAATTTGGAAAGTTAGGACATATAACTTCAGAATGCAGAAGAGGAAACAATGAACTGAGCCTTGGAGACCATTTGCACTACCATGCTTTATTTTTTCAAAGTTTGGACATGCCACCTATAATTGCAGATATCGGTTTTCTATTGACAATGATAGAGATCCAGAGTAAAAAGGATTGCTAATAAAGAACAAGTCAGAGAGGAAATGAAGAAGATATGGGTAAAAAATGAACCTAATGCAACATCAATAGAAGCCCCTGTGTCGGATGGCATAGGGAACTCAACTATCAAATAAGAAAGTAAGTAAATTGCTTAGGGATCTGAAATTTCATTAGAATCATCAATAAAATCCCTTAAGTCAATTTTTGAGCTGAAAAAAAATTCAATTAGTATAAAAGATGCAATAAGTAAATAGAAAAGTTGGAATACATGTATGAGATTACTATCAGTGAATTCATGTTACTATCGCTATAAAGGAACATTGTCGGCCTACAATAAATGTTTAAGTAAAAGTATACGTTGGATATTGTGAATCTATATATAACGACATCTATCTTATGAAAGTCATTTTATGAGAAGTCTATGCGAAAACAAGCTTGACCAAGCATTGCCAACATATCTTACAAAAAGAAATTTCTTAACGAGTTATTGAAAAAGTAAACCCTAGATGATTGAAAACTTCTGAGAACCGTACATCAGATAATATGGATGAGAAGATTGTGCTAATTGGTAGATCATAGGAGAAGGAACCTAGATATCAACTAAAGTCATTAAAAGAAATGAAAACAAAAGAAGCTAGAGAACTATCTAGGATACCAAGCAGAGTTATCTTGACAAAAGATGTTAGAGCCTATATTCATTACAAGCAAACTGAGATCAGAGATGAAGATATCAGTACAACCTATAAAGAACTATACAAACACAATGAAATGTTGAATGAAGAGTTTGGAAATCTAGAGACAAAATGACTGATGCATATCGTGAATAGACCAAAGAATTTTGAAGTTGAGTGGATCAAATGTGTATTGAGTAGAATACATAGAGACTACATATGGATGGAAGGAGATAGAAAAATCAAGATTACAAAGGAAATCATCTTTTCAGTCACAGGATTATCGGCTAATGGAGAAAAATGTGTAAAGGAGCTGGACTCAGGAGCAGAAATTGAAGGTATAATAATATATAAGAAAGATTAGAAAACATTTGATGTAAGCAATATTGTGGATAAAGACATGAAATTTGCATAAATGGTTATCGGTCATATGATTTATCAAGCGGATCAATTGAATAACATATCGGGAGGAGCACTACAAGTTGCCTATGAGATCACTACTAAAGGAAAGTGATATAATTTAGCAGAAATGATCAGATATCAACTAATGACAAATCCAAAAAAAATCAAGAAACAAGGATTGAATTTTGGAGTGTTATTAGTATGTATATTTTTCTATGTACAAGAGTATTTTCCAGGAATTGGTAAAGTAAATTGGACAATAGGTGAACCAATTATCAATCAAATCAATAGGTATATTGAAAAATTGGGAAGGAATTTCAATATAGTAATGTGGTGTTATTTTAAAGAATATCAAACAAAAATGTATGAAAGATATCGGATACCACCTCACATTGTTAAGGAATATGAGAAGGATATATGTTTCTTAGCTAGCACGCATTCATGTTTAATCAAAGCAGTGGAACCAAGAATATCATGGATACAACCTACTTGATATGAAGTAAAGGAGAATGAGTTAATGGAAAGTATAAAACAACTGTTAGAACAACCTAAGGACAAGGAAGCTAATCGGTTTGGAACATTTGAAGAAGTATATAGAAAAATAATATCTGAAGAAAAGAAATCAAAGGAAGATGTTAGTAGTATAGTAAGGAAACATAAGTCAACTACAACACCTGCAACATATGCCAAGATCAATAAAGATAAACAAAGACAATCTACCAATAAGGGTACATAAGAACATACATTAGGAAAGAGAAAAATATCCAAAACAATATAGACAACATCAAGGAAGAGGAATGAACCTGAGATTGAATAGGTAAGACCTATAATTTCAAGAACAACAAATGATTTAGCAGAAGGAATAAGAGAACATGGAACTATCAGACAACTACACATAATGAAGAAAAGAAAATTGTAGAATATTCTATATTATTTCTTTTACACAAATTCAAGAGATATCCAAATGAGTTGAGATAGAACATTCCTGGAGAATTATTTGACAATCAATATCAGATGGGATGAAGCAACGGAACAAGAAAAGTTAATTAGAGAATGAACGTTGATCATTATGAAAACATAATCAAGTATAGAAGAGATTGACCTATTAATGACAAAACATGAGCCAAATTTTCTTAGAAAGAGAAGAACAACTAAATTACTAGCAGGATTACAGAAAGAAATAGAAGAAGATGCACTACAGACTTGGAACATGATATTTAATGCAGAGAAGCCACAACCAATATTTGATGAAGGACAAGAGGATCAACCTACTAAAATACAGGATGATTATGAGGATGACATAAGTATTGAGGAATATGAAGACACTGGAACTAAACATGAAATGCACACTACCGATATAGCACCCACTATTGGTGAGCTATCAGAAACTGAGGAAGAACAAGTTGCCAAAACATTACAAAGCATGACTATGGTTACAATAGAAAAAGAACATAAAAAAAATGATTCATAAAGTGAAGAACTTGAAGAATTAGATGAAAGACCATATTTTTCTATTTTGAAGAAAGATCCGAATAAGTTACGCTATAAGGAAAAACTACTATATGTTGCAAAATACAGAGAAAAACAAGCTATAGAGAAACAGTTGAAGGAAAAAAAGAAGAATAAAATCATGAAGCGAACAATCAATACATTTTCAAGACTACTAAGGATAATCACGGTCGATGACAATGAACCAGTTATAACACAGTTGGGAACTTTTGTGAACACTATCAGGAGCAATAAAAATCTTAAAGCGGAACTGAGAGGGAAACTGCGACACAGATCATCTACTGAAAATAGTATAAGTAAAATGATAGAAGTTACATAGATATTATCGGAAAGAATGAAGCTTATAAAGGGAACATTAACCGAAGCAACTGTAATCACAAAGAAAATACTTACATGTAATAATACATCAATTGAAGAATCATGTAGAATTGCTATACTTATGGATATAATGCAGAAACAGATACAAGTTACATCTATTTTTCTGAGCACCGAAGGAGAAAATGATAACAAAGATATTACCACCAGGGTAATTAATATTAAAATTCATATTAGTGCACTTAATCATCTACAGGATCAATGGAACACAATTTTAAGAGATGTACATGCTAAATACAAAATATTACAAGGAGCAGAAAATAGGTAAATCACAACAGTCATGTATTTTTTTTTTATGCCTTTGGCATTGCTGTCAAAGGGGGAGAAGTAAAGTATGGGAGAACTAAAGTGAGAAGTAAAGTATGGGAGAAGTAAAGTATATGGAGAAGTAGAGTATGGTGAGAAAGTTAATCAGAGAAGTCTAACTGAAGAGAGTACAAAAAAAGGGGGAGCAATAAATCAAATGAGGACTGATGTTAAAGGTTTTTCCATCAATGCCAAAGGGGCAGATTGATACTTGACAAAATCCTCTACAGGCTAATGAATGATTTTTGATAAGGTTGTCATTGTTGACAATTAACATCAAGTGAAGAGTACTATTGGAAAAGTAACAACTATCGAAAAAGCTATCAAAGAGTTTTATTGGCAAGAAGGAAACAATAAGCATGTTATCAAGGACGACATCATATTATCAAATAGTCTATGCAAGAATTGAGGAAATCTACTCAGGACACGATAATCACAGAGGACATTAGGTCATACATTACTTTAAAAGGAGATCAGATGAAGAGAGGATGATGGACGTATAATGAGGGGATGAATGTATGAACAAAAGAACATGTATATATAGAGAAATAGTAGAGAAGAGGAAGGAACATAACAGAATGAGATCTGAAAATCTTTAGGAGAAAGCACTCATAGGTCAAATTTCTTGTTGATTTATTCATAACAGTTTAGCAACAAGATTGTTAAATCCTTTAAATGGGTAGTATTTAACCGGACTAAGAAGTTCTATTTTGGAACTTATTGTAAATCCTTTAACAAGGTGAACACTATATAAGTGGAATAAAATCTCTTAACAAAGTAGTCTTTGACATGACTTTCAATACTCAGGCTAATAGGGTATTAGTTACTCCCAACAAGGTAAAGTCATTCAAAAGATGACATATTTGTAAGCTCCTAACCGTGCACCTTATTATTGCAGTGATAAGTTGTGGGTTCCATCCCCACCGCAGTTTTTCCCTCTTACCAATGATTTTCTGTGTTACCAAATTATTGTCTCAAGTGTTTGAATGTTTATGAGTTATTTATTTGTTGAATTGCAAGCTATCAGTTATCAGTTAATTACTATAGCAATATCAATGAAAGACAATATAGATATCAGTACAAGTAAACCTAAAAGCATAAAGTTTGAGATTGACAGGGTTAAAGTGTGAATTGTTTGAGGTACCAATTCACCCCTCTCTCAGTCCCTTACCTAAATCTTTCCAACATAATTGAATCATGATAGAAATATCACAATGTGTAATATTCTTTTAATTTTTGATATATCATATTTTAGTATATTATTATAATAATTTTGGTCGATTATATATAAATATAAATATTTTAATTTTATTAAATAAATTTGATTTAAAAATTGTTGCTAATAGTTTATATTGTACATATGAATTTCAATGTTCAAAATATGATTGAAAAATGATTGAAATACTCTTTCTCATGACTGCTAATCAATCTTAACACTACAATTAAATTTCTTTTTCAATGAGGTATTTTTTCCCTTGAAATCTCCTCGATTGCTATCCTTAAATTGTCACTATTTGTTGCTAGTTGTTAGGACACCTTGGTTCAAATTGAGATTATCAAATTTGCAAAAAGGTGATCTTTGTGTAAAATGACTCTTGAGAACTTTAGATTTCATCCTCTAATTCTAAATAAAAAAAGGTTTCATCCTTAGATTAATTGAACTATAATTCCATACTCCATAAGGAATAATAATCAAATAATGAACTCTCTTAAATACCTTTTATATATAATTCTTTTGTAATATATGCATTAATTCAATAAAAACTCTCTTAAATACCTTTCTTCACTAACATCCAAACTTCCCACATTACCTTTGAATTTTAATTACAGTTAAATCATTTAGTAATATTAATTAATTTTTTTATTGGAATCAACCGCCTTTATTTTTTGTTATTCTTTATTACTTTTTGATTTCCTTTTGTATTTTGTGCTTAGATACAAAAAAACTACAATCAAGTTGAATTATGAAAACCCCATCAAGTTTGATGATAACTTTAACCCCTTTTGTTAATGTGTTATTCTAAATCAATATTGAACATCAAGAATGAGGAATAGATTAAATTAATGTCTTTTAAGGCATGATTAGTTACAATATTTGTATGATTTTGAAAAATAATCATATTTACGCATATTCTTAGTAGTGGACATTACATAATAGATGCACATTCACTTGTTTTGATAGCTTGAAAAACTATTCCTTCTAGTTTACCAAATTAAATTATGCAAAATATCAATTATTATATTCAACATCATCTTTTATGGTATATAGTAAAAAATCTCTAATAACAATAATCTTGTGAAAATTTAGGACAAACTTTCCCTTCCACATTAAACAAACATAAAATAAAATAAACAAAATCCATACACCTCAAAAAATTTCCTTCTACATTTAAAAAATAAAATTGAAAGAACACTGACCATAAAATATAGAAATAGAAATAAACTAAATTAACTTTTAACAAGAGGCGCAAGTGTCAAAGTTCCTGCCAATAGTGTAATGCATTTAGATGAAAAAAGGAACTAAAAACTAAAAGCAATATGGTGAGGCCTATAAATGCATTAGCTCTCATAATTGGTTAAAGAAATTAGAAAATGAAAAGAAACAGTTAACATATTCTTTGGATGTGCATGTATGTTTATTATGTCTTAGTTTCAACTTGGCATAATTGGAATTATTAGCTAATAGGTATCTTATTGGTAAAGATTGCTAAGTGATGAAGTGTTTAATTACTATGTCATTGTAGTTACTTGTGAAAAGTATTTAAATATCTAGGTTTTGAATAATATATTAATAAGCTTTCGATGAAAGGAAGCTTATGAATAATGACTAAGTATATGTTTGAATGCTAGTTGAGTTTGTTATAGTTAGAAAAAGTAATGTTTGTTTCGTAGAATAGTCTACTTTGAAAATAACTATAAGGATGGAACAAAAAGGTTAGGAGAACAATGATGTGTTGAACATGTCTTTATAGATTGGCTACAATGTCAATCATAGAGTTTGTTGTATTTAATGTCCTACAATCAACACAAAGATGTCGTTGACGTTCAAATCCCTTTTTGGTTATTACCTTTTGAATCTTATTGAATATTTGTTGATGATGTTGAAATTTTAGTTGTTGAAAATTGTATAATTCTATTGATTATTTAAATCACCACGTTGAATGAGAATCCTATCATCGTACAATAATAAGTGAAATCTAGATTGAATGGTGTTGTCTGTCTCGCCTACTCGTAGATGCTTAGCAATTGATTCAATTGACATTTTTCTATATTTATATGCCTATGTAGAGTTAGACATTTGTAGGGCTTCGATAAATGTTATTAGTACTTTCATTCATGGCTCAGTAAAGGTTGTTACAAGTGTGATTGGGCATGATAAGTTCTTTGCTTGCTCCTCTCTATTGTGATTGGATGTGACATAGATCATTAAGGAATTACATGATATGCATTGTAAGTTTAACTCAGATTCACATGAGATGAATGTCTATAAGGTAGAAAAATACATTGTAAATTATTAATATGGAAAAGACATGTAACAACACATCATACTAAACTATCAAACATATTTGTATGCAACTTTATACTACAAGTAAAATCATTCATTTCTCATCAGAAATGTCATCATTAAGCATAACTATGATGGGTTTGTGCAACACAAGTTGGAACAAGAAATTTATTTATGTTTTCATTTTTTTTTCTTGTATAAATTTCTTTGTCATATAAACACCACAAAATCTTCATGTAAGGAAAAAACTACCACATTCCATTCGAAGTTTACTTTTTACTAGTCAATACACACTTGAAGAATATCGATAATATCCACAAGACAAAACAATGGAAATTTTATTTTCCACCCACTACATATCTTTCTATACCATAAATACAAATTTAAAAATAACCAATACAATAATACAAATATATATAATATAATATATAATAAATATATTTTAAAATTTGAAATAAATAAATTATAATATATTGCTATCTTCTAAATATGTTTTTGAATGCTCAAAACTATTAACGTAGATTGAATCTCCTAAATAAGTTTTTGAATGCTCAAAACTGTTAATAAATACACCCTCACTAACTTGTTCATTTGTCATTCAATTCACTAAATCTACGTTGGGTTGCAGTTACAACTTTAGAATATGCAGTTGACTGTCAACTCCCACCCAGTGGCGATTACCAATGGTATCTACTCTTCTACCAGTGCACGTGTTTTATCTATGCTTCCACGTGTTGCACTCTCTTCTACATGTGGCATTAGAGCTTAAGGGGATGTGTTTGAAATATATTCCATCTACCATGTTCCTGGTTAAACAACTACGGTCACAATGGCGTTGAAATATAGAGGATTGAGTAGACAGATTGGAATGGATGTCACATTTTGCATATCAGGGAAGTTATATAGAACCTTCAATGTATCAAACTGCTTTTACTTACCATAAACTAGTCCAGCGTCCTATAAATTGCAGAAAATGTTAAATTCTTAAGTTTTTCATATTATTTTCCCTAAAAATTTGACAAACATCAAGGTCAATTTGAAAGGATTTCCGTGTGCTTTAATCAATTTGGAATCAATTTTCCTTTTGTCTTTTTTCCTCATCTTTGTTCAAAATTTACTCTTTCTTGATGCTATCATGGCTCCTAATTTGTGAACTCAAAACCTTCTTTCTGAGGAGAGCATCATACGTACTGGACTAAAAGGAGTAGTCACTCTAAAATTTGGATTCATTTCTTATCTCAAACATCCATTTGTAGCATGTGGTATGTTGTTCCTAGATCCTGAATAGGGGGAGAAATAAAAAGACTCTTTGCTTGTTATAATAGCACTTTTCCTCTCTCATTAGCCACTAGTGATCTCTGTTGTAACGATGGCTGTTACTTTTCATTTTAATTTCTTTGTGGTGTTGTGTCTCAAAAGATGTTAGTAATATGAAATAATACAAATGAGATGGTATGTATGCTTAAAATGTCTTTTGTTTCTTATTCCTGGACCTTTCTGTTGTCATTTGTTGAATATATTCAGTACAATGAATCTTAAGTGGGTTTTGTAGGCAACATGAGCAGGACTCTATTGGGTGTTGGTTCAGAAGCGCTGCACCTTAGAATATCTCCACAAACAGTGTAGACCCAGATTATAATAAGGATTAATTTAACAGTTTGTGTGAAATCAAAACATGTTTTCCTGGGATGTATTTAATATCCATCATTTTCATAAGAATTCTAAGACAAGTAATGTTATTGTAGTTTTGATGGCAACGACAGTAGTCCAAGTAAAATGCAAACTGTGTAGTCTGTTATACAGGGAAAGAGCCTGATATGTTGCTTCAGATCGGTTGCTTGACTCATTTTGACAAAGATATGGCCAATGTGTATTTGGGTTGTGGAATTTTTTATTTTCATCTTGCTAGGTAGACTTCTCTGAACACATACAAGTGCTTAGCTTAGCTCTGCACACACACACACATATCTCACATTAAACTAGGGTACAACAACTACATGCCTACAGTGAGCATGTCTGCCAGGATTTGACCTGACTCATTTTGTTTGACCTAAACACCAGACCGACTCTAATGGATAATATCTGGGTTTTCGAAGTATCCTCGAACAAATTTTTTTATGCTTCCACATTTGTGCATTATTAGGAGGGAAGAATTATCAGAGAATGCTGGCGAGAGGGAGGGGAATTTGGTAAAATGCTTGCCAATTTGCCAATTTACTTCATGATTGAATCTATCCATCCATTCTAATAATAATCTTTCATGTTTCTACTGCCCAGTTTTGCAACACATTCATCGTGCTTGTCTGTTAACTAAATTTCCATGTCTTGCAATTAAATTGTTCAGATAATTTTTCGTGTGGGTCTCCATATTTTATGTGGGTGTTTCATTTTTGAAATAAAATATTGCATGCATCTACTTGTTTGCATAATTTTGAAGGTGACATTCATTCCTTTTGGAATTAATTCATTCTCCATTTTTTTCATTCAGTCCTTTTAAAATTAAAGTCATTCTTAAGTGTTCACATGGTGATAGTCCTTTGCCCAAAACAAATTCATTGCATCTAGTCAAATAATTATTTGTCACCTTTTTCATGTTGGTGTTCGTTCTGAAATAAATTTCTTTGGTTGGTCTCAGGTTCACAAAATATAGACCTGGTGTATGGACTATTCTACGAAATTGCAGGAAGACCAGTGTTACATGGAAAGATCTAATTGTTAAAGAATGATGGCAGATTGTCACACATGTAACATGCACATACAATGAGATTGTAGCGAGGACATATATTGAAATTCATTGTTATTAAAGTTAGGAAGTAGTCATATGATTTATCATATTGACTAAGTATATGTTTGAATGCTAGTTGAGTTTGTTATAGTTAGAAAAAAAGTAATGTCTGTTTCATATAATAGTATACTGGACAAAGCCTCAAGCGTGAGAAAAGCTTCCATTTAGGAACATCCAGAGACTCGAGAAAACCCAAAAAAATGTAGTGTGCGTGAACATGATTCAAAGAAAGATTCCTCTGTTATTGGGAATTCTGAAAATCCAAATATAGCAATATTTCAAAGCCTAACAATCATTTGAAGATTTCCACTCAAGCTCAAATCAACAACATTTTGTTAAATGCCCTAGTTGTGATATGAAAAATATTACCTCCGAAGGGTATTCCGCACAGAGAAGCTGACAAAGAAAAGTAGCGTTGCGATACATGTACATAGAAAGGCTGCAGTCTATACACTCCAACATTTGACCTCCATCCTACATGAAATTTAAAAACCAAAAACAGTGGATTCAACTCTCACCAAGCTATAAAAAAGAAGAATAAGATGACGATGATGAAGAAGAAGCATAAGCAGCAAACTAATCTGGCTTGTCCGTGTGCAGATCAGATCAAGTGAACCAAAATAGAAAAAAAATGAAAAGGAAAAAAAACGTGACATGTTTCTTTTATGAAAATCCCCTAAGACCCTATAATCCCTTCAAAATCCCAAGTAAAAATATGAACCAACTCTAAATGCAACCTTTCTCACCTTTCTTGGACGATGCTAGCACTATTTGTTTCCCCTATGACAAAAGCCCTAGCTTATTCTGGCGTATCTTGCAAAATAAAACACAGTGGAAAATGAGGGGCTCTTTAAAGTTTGATATGTTCTTCACAAATCACGGGGAAAACCTGAAAATTCAGAAAATTCAGGGTTTGAGATTCTAGGTACACACAATTTCAAAGATGCAGGCAATGAGTATGAACCTACAAAATGGCTAGTAAACGCTCTCCTGAAGCAAATTGAACAACCAAAAACATCTAGGCACAAATGAGAAATCTAGGCACAAATGAGAAATAAAGAGAGGTTGCAGTAATATTAATATGCATTTATTGAACTTTAATCATGTGATGTACCTCCAGTGCCTGCCAACAAATGCACACTTGTAAAAGAGCCACAAATTTATTTATTTATTTTTGAAAAAAATATATTTCCACAAATTTATTTATTTATTTTTGAAAAAAATATATTTTTCTCCTTACTATTGCCTTTAGCTGCCAATGAGAAAGCAAATAATTAATTTTGCTTAACTCATTGAAATATGTATAAATAACTGAACTATAGAAAATGCACACAAGTTTTTTAAATACTCAACAATTGACTGATTTAAAAATATATTGCATCTAACCGATGCACTAGTATCCTGGCATAGCCACGAACTAATAATATATAGAACTAATTTCATTCATCTTCCCAACTATTTAACCCAAATTCACAATCACTAACATTAAGGTATCCTATATTTCCTCCATACTCATTAAATCTGCAACTGCGAGGAAAGAAGAAACTACTTTCAGATCTCTGTTCGTCGTAGAAATCACCTTTTCCTGACAGTAACCAGCATTCCTCCCTTCATACGCATATTGAAGTCCAGAGTATATCTGGGGACAAAGCTGTTATCGATCCCAAAGCTAAAATTATGAAGAATGGAAGCCACAATCGATTTCATTTGA
>MU226318.1:66469-76546 GCA_018584345.1 Thuja plicata
GACTTCCCCCACAACCCCTACTTATACCAATCTAAGCCACAGGTCGGCCCTGAACATAAATTAAATATAAATACCGAAATTAAATGCCACAAGTCGGCCAACAACAACAATTAAATGCCCAAAATAGATGTCTTAGTAAAATCGCGATATCTCCTAGCTCCGGATGAATTAGGACTCGTGCTTCGAACCGCAGGTAGAAATATAGGCCCTCTTCAATCCTTGAAATTTTTATCCTCTAAATCTTTGTGGAAAATTACTTATATGGCTTGTAATAGGCACCAAATTCCTAAGCAAGGCCAATCTCCTCCCAGTCCATGCCAAGCAACCAAGACCATGCCAAGTTCCATTAAATACATCAAAACCAATTACCAAGGCCCAAGTAGGTCCACACAACTCTACCGAATCCCTCAAACATGAAAATAAGTCCACACAACTCCATCAAATCTCCCAAACATGCAGGATAGCCAACTACCCTGGGATGCTCCTGCATCAGTTAGATACCCTAACACGAGGGTATCCTTGAAGACAGTATCTCTGATATAGTTTCACACGGACAAACTATATAATATGTATTTTTATTAACCCTTGCTAGGGTTTGGTACCCTACTTCGAAGGTAACCATATGAAGACAGTTATGTATGATTCTGAAAAATATACATTCTCAAACAGATATTCATGCTTCTTCAATATATATAAATACATACACAGTTATTTTGGTTGAAGAGAGAAAAAGTGTGTATGGGGATATATAGATGTGAAGAAAGAGGGGAAATTTTTGGATAGAGAGAGATTCATTTGAAAGGGTGTTGTAAAGAGTTGATTTTAAAAAAGATATTTCATGTACTGTGATATCAGTTGTAGTTGGAAATATTGCATATTATTATGTAATATCCTACAGCTAGTAATTATATAATTGCAAGTTTATAATGCAATTGTATTATTATTAGTTTTTGTTATAAACAAATTTGACATATTGGGAGATAGGGGTTGGTGCTCCTAGCAGTTGGTGCTGCTAAACATACATGTACTGAGTTGGTGCTCTTTGAATTAATAAATGATACAGGTTTGGAGTGGCTTTTCTACCCCAAGAGGGTTTTCCACTCGGCAAATTTGTGCGCTATGTGGTGCCATTTGTGTCTCATTCTGTTCCATTTATCTTAAGTAAAGTGCTTTGATACCTTAGCATTATTTTTGTTCATCTTAATTGTACTTTTGTTTTAAATGTTCATGTGTTGTAACTCATGTCTCAATAATGTTTAAAGCAGCAAAGTGAATTCAATGACATTCATTAATCAATTGAATGATTATTTATATGTTTTGTTAAAACTTTGTCTTAAGTTAATGTTCAGTTAACTCTGTCTTTTGTCAAGTTGATCCGTCTCATTGTTAATTTGATTAAACATTCAATTTATTCATTTCTTTAGGTGTGCAAAAGTTATTCACTCTTCAGTCCTGTCAAAAATTTACCTCACTCTTATTCACTCTTCCCTCTCAAAGTGATTCCACTTCCAACAAGTGTTATCAGAGCACATGGTCCATGTGCATATAGGTTTATCCTAAGGATTGATTATGTTCTTTTGGAAAATTTTCATGACATAGGCAGAAGGTGCTTCTCTTACAAGAGCTCCTCTATTTGATGACTCTGATTATGTGTTCTGGAAGGTTACGATGGAAACATTCCTAAATTCTCTTGATGTTAGGATGTGGGAGGTAGTAACTAATAAATACACTGTTCCTTCTATTGTTCCTACAAATCCTGATGAAAAGACAAAATATGAACTGAATGCAAGAGCTAAGTTTGCTATCTTGTGTGGTCTCACTAAGGATGTCTTTGTTAAATTTTTGTACTGTAAGTCTACTAATGAGATATGAGAAAAACTTGAAACCATTTATCAAGGAGATGCTAAAGTCAAAGAGTCTAAGTTACTCACACTCAACAATTTGATTCATTGAAAATGAAAGATGATGAAACTATAGCTAATTATTTTCTTAGAATTGATGAAGTTGTCAATGCTCAAAGAGGTCTTGGAGAAATTGTTGATGAATATGATGTAGTGACAAAGGTTGTCAGAACCTTGTTGCCTAAATTTGAGACTGAAATATCAACCTTAGAAGAAAATAATTTTTTTTTTCTAATGTGTCTCTTCATAAACTACAAGGTATACTCACAACCTATGAAATGAGGATTGGAAGCAATCCTTCTACTTCTAAAGAAACTACTTTTAAAGCAGAGAAGAAAGAAGATGTTGATAGTGAATATGAAATTTTAGATGCTCTTGAAGCTTTAATTGTTAAAAATTTAAAAAAGAAATACAAGGGTAAATTACCCTTCAAATGCTTCAATTATGGCAAATTAGGACATTTTGCTGCCAAGTGTCCTTATATTGATCAAAACAATGATGATGACAAAAATTAAAAAAAAATTAAAAAAAGAAAGACTTGGGACTCCTAAAAAGAAATTCAATAATCTTAAAAATAAGAGTCTCTTTACTAAAGAAGACTCTGAGGATGAGTCAGATGACTCACACTGTGAAGGTGATGATGCACTCCTTATGATAGAAATTGAACCTTCTGACAATACAACTTCTAGCAAAGTAGTAATTCCTTCTGAATCTAAAAATAGTGAATTGGATCTAGAAGAAGAGGAAGATCTTGAAGAAGAGGAAGATCTTGAAGAAGAGCTTCTTTGTGCTCTTCAGGAAGTCAAAAGACTTAAAAATCTTGTAGCTACACATGAAAGTACAAATTAAATTATGTAAGTTGAGTCAGGAACATTAAATCATGTCATTGCTAGTCAGAAAACTTTACTTGCTTATAAGGATCATAAAATTAATGGTTTAGAACAACAAGTTAGTGCTTTACAAAAATAGATTGATAAATATGAAAGTACCATGCACCTAAATGATATTTTGAATAGTAAAAAACAACACAAGGATTTGACAGGTGTAGGCTATGATAAAGCTTAAACATCAAAGCATAATTTGAAATCTGCAAATGGAAAACAATCTTATGCATTCAATAAGACTTCATTTAAATATGGCTTCTTTCATAGTTATTGTTTCTATTGCAACACATTTGGGCACAAGATTAGCACATGTAGATTTTTAATGTATAGAACACCTACGTTTGGACACAAACAAGACTATGGCTTTCCAAAAATAGTAAGGTGTCATAAATATTATCTTTATGGAGATACTTCTAACCAGTGCAAATCAAATCAAAGTGTTATTATAGTGTCGAAGCCTAATTTTGTACCTAGCATAGAGCAATCTATGTTAGTTCAAACTGCATTGATTTCTTACAGGACAACAACATGGGTATTAGACAATTATTGTTCCCGACACATGATAGGGGACAAGGATAAATTTTTAAAACTTGAAGATCATTTTGGTGGTTTTGTGAAGTTTGGTGATAACTCCAGGCTTCCAATAATAGGTATAGACACTATGATGTTAAATGAGGATACACCTATTCATGATGTGTATTATGTAAAAGGCCTCAAATACAATCTTTTAAGTATTAGTCAAGTTTGTGATAATGGTTATCGTGTTTGTTTCCACTCACGGGTGTACAATCAAGAACAAATCAGGTAAAATAGTTGCAACGGGTTCAAGAACTCATGGTAATCTTTATAATTTGCTTGACTCTATTGGTCATAAAAATAATGAAGGCATGTGCCTCATGAGTCAAGTTGAGGAAAATTAGTTATGGTATAAACATTTGGGGCAAGTAAACTTTGAAAACCTGGTTTGTATTAGTAAGAACCAAAATGTAAGAGGTTTGCCTATCGTAAGTAAACCTACAAACTCAGTGTGCAAAGAGTGTCTGAAAGGAAAAAAAAACAAAGGTGTCTTTCAAATCTAAAGATCACTCTTCCACAAGACCTTTGTAGCTTGTGCATACAGATCTGTGTGGTCCTACAAGGACACAATCAATCAATGGTGAGAAATATTTTATGGTCTTTGTTGATGAGTATACTAGAATGGTATGCGTCACTTTTCTCAAACACAAATCGGAAGCCTTTGAAAGATTTAAGGTGTTTAGAAAGATGGTAGAACATGAATTTGATTTGAAACTAAAATGCTCAAGATCAGATAAGGGTGGTGAGTTCACCTCCCAAGAATTTGTTGATTATTGTGAAAAATATGGAATCAAAAGATAATATGTTGTTGCTCGTACACCTTAACAAAATGGGGTGGATGAAAGAAAAAATAGAACCGTTAAGGAGATGACATGAACAATCCTTAATGAGGAAAATCTACCTAATAGGTATTTCAAAGAAGTTGTTCATACATCTATATATATTCTAAATCTTGTGCAAATCAGGGTAAAATCTACCTTCACTCCTTATGAACTCTGGTATGTTAAAGCTGCTTCCTTTAAATATTTCAAAATTTTTGGTTGTAAATGTTTTCTTAAAAGGGATGATGAAAATCTTGGAAGTTTTCATTCTAAATCAGATGAAGGTATCTTTTTAGGATACTCTATACATAAAAAGCCTATAAATATTTCAATATAAGGTTGAATAAGATCGTTGAATCCATAAATATTACAATTGATGAGAAGTTATTTCTAGATAATAATCATATGTAGGATGTTGAGGAGAAACCTATTTTAGGACTTGACAGGGCTTCTGAATCTACTGCAGCAAATAACATTCAACGAGAGGATGCTTCAAGCTCTAAGATAACAACACCTCTAAATACACCCTCCAAGATTATGAGCAAAATGCATCCTCAAACTTTGATTATTGGGGATAAAGATGTAGGAATCTTAACCAGAAAAGCTAAACTAGATGAACAAGCTTGAATAGTTGAACATTATTGTCTGGTAATTGAATTTGAACCTAAATCTATTTTTGAAGCTTTACTTGATGATTGTTGGTTAAATGTTGTTAAAATGATTTTCAAGTACATTTATGGTACAATCAATTATGGTTTATGGTATCCTCGTAATGATGATTTTACACTTATTGGTTTTACTGATGTTGATTGGGCTAGGTGTATAGATGAAAGAAGAAGCACTACTGGTGTTGCCTTTTTCTTAGGTGACCATCTTGTTGTTGGTATTCTAATGGATTTTGAGGTGCAGTCATAAGGAGTCACTTATTTGGTTGTCATTGATGGCAACTAAGTCAGTACAGTCATGAAATACAATAGGTGAAGTAAAGACACAATCAGTAAGAAGGTAATGCAAAAAATTGGCTAAGTACCGAAGATTGGTAGACAGTGAGAACATCACTTTGGTGGCGATCATGGTAGAAGTGGAATTATGAGGAGCGGTCATAGATAAAACATCAACATGTTTAGTTTGTGGTGTGGTTCCACTACAACTCATTTGGTTGATCAGTAAAAGATTTTTTATTGTCACAAACATTAAGATAGGTAGAACTCAAGAGTTCTTGAGTAACAGTTGGTAAATCACAGATCAGTCAGCGGTATAGTATGTGCGATGATATCTAATTATATGATGACATGGAATAGAGGTTATGGATTTAATGTTTTTACATTTATATGCTTGATGCAATCATTTAGGATGGATTCGAGGTGTTGCATTGAAAAAGTCAAAACATGTTTGACTACTTTGGAGATATAACTTGTAGATCTTATCTTGACCTAACGCGGTCATGATAAAACATGTTATACATCAAGATTATCACTTTGGCATGTGGTGCTTTCAAAGGAAAGTATTTGAAGATCAATTTTGGTGTGTTTGATGTCGGTGCAAGTTGTGTATATATTCAGAACTGCTCATATTAAAATGGAGTTGTTGTAGGTGATGCGATTAGGGTTTTGTGATTTCAATTTGAGGTTGCGATCAAAAAGATGATAGACAGAGAGAAGAGAGCAGTTACAAAGTACAAATAATATATTGGATTTGACAAGCAATCAATGCTACATCCAGATCACTCATCTTGTTGTTCCCTATTAGTTGCAGCAAGAAAAATCCCTCAACCGGGTGAACTCTAACAAGTTATTTTTGTAAATCCTTTAACGTGGTAAGTTCTTTATTGAGGTTTGAAATCCTCTATTAAGGTAGATCATAACTGATCTGAGTGTACTCATAACAGTGTACTAATCACTCCTAACACGGTGAACCCTTATAAATGGTATTTGTAGCTCATAATCGAGAAAACTCATTTATTGCAGTAGTGGGCTTATGGGTGTAATCCCCACCATGTTTTTCTCCCTCTAATCAAGGGTTTCCATGATAAAATAGTTGTGTCATGTGTGATGAGTTTGTGGATGCTTGATATTACTTTCTTTTATGTTTCTATATCTGTTATATGCTTTGTGGTTTGGAAAGTAATTATGCAGTTATTTAGATCAATGGGTGAATTTTTTTCTTACCTATTTGGACTTATTCACCCCCTTCTCAATACCTAATAACTCCAACAATTGGTATCAAAACATTGGTCCTCTTGGTGATAAGTCTAACAACTTGGGGAAATGATCCACTATCATGGAGTTGATGACATGTAACTGATTGAATGTTTAATAATGTTAATTTGAAGATAATGCAAGGCATTAAATCAGTTAATGGTTTGTATTGTCACTGATGTCAACTTGATATCATCTATACGGTCATGTACATAATGCCAAAGACTTCAGAGAATCAATGGAACAAAGGTTATGCTTTCAGAAATACATAAAATTCAAGTATTCACTAAGTGACAGACAACACCGCCGGAGTGCACACCATCGGTAAAGGAAAAGAAGAAAAGTCACAGTGATACCCGACGAGCAGAAGACAGTGTTTCCTAATGAAGCAAAACCACAGGATGCCTGATGACCTGAAAATGGAGTTGCCCAATGAGTAAAAATCCAATGATGTCTGACGAACAGAGATCCTGAAGCTAACTGGAGTCACGCTGACGTAATTGTTAGTTGTCACCGATGACTAACTACAAAGTTGACCAACGGAACAAAGAGTTCAAAAAATGACAAAATATCTAGCTGGCAAGAGCTAAAGATAGACTTAATTGGTTGTTTTCCTTATTTTATTCAACCAGATTTAAGTGATTGATTTAAAGAAGATTTGTACAATTGGCAAGAAGATAACTATGAGATAAATCAGGAGTTTTTCATGCCAAGAATCAAGAATCAAGAAACAATGAATATCATGTCTATATAAGAGACAAGCTTAATTAATTTATGAATGGGATTAAGGGGAATTAATAGAAAGAGGATGCTGAAGAGAAACTGATGAAGAATAGATTCATACAGTCCTGATCAATCAAGCTGAAGGAGAGCTAAAGAATTCTTCAGACACCGATGAATAGTGAAGCACAACATCATAGAACAGAAAGTGTGGAGCACAAAGAATTGAATTGATACATTGATAAGAGAGGTAATGTACTTAAATAGATCTGAAAATATGCAATTCAAAGTTGCATCATGAATAGGTCATAGTGTTTCAGTTTAACCATTGAATCATCAAGTCTCTTAACAGAGCATGACTTAACAATCTTCTATATATTGAGGTACATCCCAAGGAGTGCCAAAAAGGTTGATTCATGAAAGTAGCATTGGATTTTTCCGATACCTATTGACATTCTAAGAAGGAGGCTGATTCAAGGATGGTAACAATAGATGCCCGATACTAAGTGACAACTTGTATGTATAAAATCCTCTAACAAGGTCACACTTAACAGTGTGTTTGTAACCTTTAACAGGGTTGGCTCCTAACAGGGCTCACTTCAGAAGATTGAAAATTTGGGGTACCAGTCCGAGTGGTTTTTCCCTTAACAGGGTTTCCACATTAAAAATTCATGTGTTATGTGTGTATGATTCATTTCTTTATTGTTTTGTATCTGACATAGTTAGCACTAGGTTGATTGGTATACTCTGCTTATTTACTGAGTTTCAGTAAATAGTTATACTACTTATCGGTAATCAAGGAGAATAAGGACAGACAAGGAAAACCGACAGACAGTTAAATAATTATAAGTATTTCATGGCATGCTTCTTGTAGGGACATAATAATCTGATGTTTATTTGATTGGTGATTAATGTTTGAAGGATAAATTTTTGAGGCCACTGATTCACGCCACCCTCTCAGTTATTACTAACAATTGGTATCAGAGCTTGTGTGCTTAGAAAGGAAGGTTTCAAGACCTAAGTCAAGATCACAAGATGAACAGACGAGATGTGCCCAAGTTGAACAAAGACAACTTTGCTTCATGGAAAAGCAGGATAAGACTCCACTTATCCGGTATTGGTAATGATGTTACTCAATTCATAGATACTTAATATGTGATGCCTATAGGAGTATTGATAGTAGATCAATTGAGAGAGAAGCATGAACACAACTGCATAGTCATAGAGCTTTCTTCCTCACTCTCTGATGCTAAATTTGAAGATGTCAAGGATTGCAAAACTACAAAGAAGATGTGGGACAAATTGAAGCTTGTACGTGGAGGTGATACAAATGTTCAGAGAGCCAAGGCAGAAATCCTTAGAGGAAAATTTGATGATCTCAGAATGAAAGAAGGAGAAAACATCACACAGTGCAACACAAGGATAAAAGAAGTAGTCAATGCTATATGAGGAGTTAGAGGTACACTTGAAGAGGAGACAGTGGTAAGTAAAATCTTAAGAACCTTACTGCCTGTATATGCTATTAGAGTTTTTGCCATTCAAGAAATGAGAGTAGTAGAAAACAATATAGTTACTCTTGATAGTTTAATTGGTAGACTGATTTTATTTGAAATGAATAACTTTGATAATAGTGTCTTGCCAAACTTAGAGTCTGCATTTAAGTCTTCTATGAGAATAAAAAAATCAAGTCATAGACACACATCTAGAAGAGATAGTGAAAGTGAAAGTGAAGAAGAAGATCTAGATGAAATAGAAGCACTCATGACTAGAAGAATGCAGAGAGGCAAAGGTAAATACAAAGGCAAGTTACCACTTGTATGCTTTAATTGTAAAGAGATTGGACACTTTGCTGTAAGATGTCCTAACAGAAGAAAAGATGATAGAAGTAATGACAGATCTTTTGAGAAGAAATATGACAGAGGTGATAACAAAGATTACAGAGGTTACCAACAATCAGAAAGAAGAGATACCCGAGACTACAAGGACAAAGGCAAGAAGGCTAGCTACCTAGCTGCTTGCAAAGATGAAGATACTGACACCGAACTTGATGAAGACATCGAGATGGTATTTTTAGCTATGAAGGATGATTCATATGAAGATGAAAGGTATGTAGAAACTACACTCATATATTGTCGGAATTATATTGAGATAATTTGTACTGAGAGGGGAGGGGTGAATCAATACCTTCAAAACTTTTCCTAGTTAGCCCATTAACCCTTAGTCATCAGTTTGTAATTTAACTTATCTATCTGTTCATCTTTCTTTATGCATATGAAATCATATCATACATTCTTTTGATATGTAACAATAATATAAACATTCATGAAGTTAGATAACACATGACACAAGATATGATAACGTAGAAAACTCCTGTTAAGGAAGTAAAAACTGTGGTGGGCATTGTTACCCACAAACTTCACTATCTGCAGATAAGAAGAGTTGGTTAAGGCTTACAATTTGGTCACTTTTGATGACCTACCCTGTTAGGAGTATTATAGTAGAGACCTGTTAAGATCTACTTCGTTTGAAGCTTTCAACAACACTGTTAAGTGTGCACTCTGTTAAGAGATTTACAAAGGATGGTTAAGTCCACCTTCTACAAAAGGATTTTAGATGTGATGCACTTGTTAGAATGCAACTACATAGGTCTTTGATATGATGATAAATGCAATCTTCAATTGCTGATAACAGATCCTTTAAAGCTCCAAAAATACTATTAATCATCCTTCCATGATTGAGTATTGCCTTTATCTTCTCGTTGGTAGCCTTTGTGTGTTCTTGATAACTGATGTATTCTATTTTTGATCTTTGCATGAATTTTTCCTTATGCTCCTTAGATGTTCTTTGTGGCTATCAATTATGAAGAATTCATGTACTCACAATTGAGTATGAACATCTATTTATACTAGCTTAGGTTCAATTCTTGATTCATGCATTCGCGAGTTAACTCTAGATTCAAGATATACAACTTGATCTT
>MU226318.1:82801-102254 GCA_018584345.1 Thuja plicata
TAGTGTTCTTTCATTTTCATCTTTTCTTGCATCATTCATAACATCAATCATTTTTACCATTTGAGTCTCTTGACCAATTTGCAGCATCTTGATTTGATCTGTCAGATGTAGATTGATCTCTTGCATAGTTGTAATTTCTTCAACTGATGCATTTGAAGATTTGCTCAATGATGATTCTGCTGCTTCAAAGTACTATTGTATTTCCATTTCTTTGTAGTCTTTCTCATTCAGTCTAGTTTCTATAATCTATCTTTCATCAAGGATTTTTCTTAGTTTTATCTTTGCCTCCTTATACTGCTCAAAGTTTATTTGCATTTCCAACTGCTCATTCTCAATAGTCATGTCTAGTCTGAACTTATCCATTGCTCTGATCTTTTCTCTCAAGTCTTTAAGCTTTTCAAGAGAGAGACTGTGCTCTGATACCAATTGTTGGAATTATATTGAGATAATTTGTATTGAGAGGGGAGGGGTGAATCAGTACCTTCAAAACTTTTCTTGGTTAGCCCATTAACCCTTAGTCATCAGTTTGTAATTTAAATTATCTATCTGTTCATCTTTCTTTATGCATATGAAATCATATCATACATTCTTTTGATATGTAACAATAATATAAACATTCATGAAATTAGATAACACATGACACAAGATATGATATCGTAGAAAACTCTTGTTAAGGAAGTAAAAACTGCGGTGGGGATTGTTACCCACAAACTTCACTATCTGTAGATAAGAAGAGCCGGTTAATGCTTACAATTTGGTCACTTCTAATGACCTACCCTGTTAGGAGTATTACAGTAGAGACCTGTTAATATATACTTCGTTTGAAGCTTTCAACAACACTATTAAGTGTGCACTCTGTTAAGAGATTTATAAAGGACGGTTAAGTCCACCTTCTACAAAAGGATTTTAGATGTGATGCACTTGTTAGAATGCAACTACATAGGTCTTTGATCTGATGATAAATGCAATCTTCAATTGCTGATAACAGATCCTTTAAAGCTCCAAAAATACTATTAATCATCCTTCCATGATTGAGTATTTCCTTTATCTGCTCATCGGTAGCCTTTGTGTGTTCTTGATAACTGATGTATTCTATTTTTGATCTTTGCATGAATTCTGCCTTCTGCTCCTTAGATGCTCTTCGTGGGTATCAATTATGAAGAATTCATGTACTCACAATTGAGTATGAACATCTATTTATAGTAGTTTAGGTTCAATTCTTGATTCAGGCATTCACGAGTTAACTCTAGATTTAATATATACAACTTGATCTTGATCTGTAGTTAGATATGCTTTAGATCCGTTAGGATGCTTTAAAGCATTTACATAAAGCTTGCATGGCCATAAAAAACAAAAAACAATTCTACAAAATAGAATAACTTTGTTTTATCCACCGTGTATAAATCAGATCCACAATTTGTAGCTTTTCTGACTATCTGTTATGATGGTCAGTGTTCTTGGTTGTCGGTGTTCCTTTCTCTGAACATGTCGTCGGGTATGCTTGTCTGTTCTCGTCGGGTTGATTCTGGAAACTGTGTCGTCGATAATGCTTGTGGTTGCCGGTGATGCTCGTCACATTTATACTTAGCATTTTTCTCAAAAATCTTTGTTCTGTCAGGTATGCTTGCATTTCACAGGTACTGCTTGTGGTTCGCCGGTGATGCTTGCTGTCTGCCGGTAATGCTTGCTGTCTGTGTTTTTTCTTTGAGTATACTAATGGAAAAATAATGACATCAATATATAAGGTTAGAAAGAATGACATCTGGATTATAGATAGTGGCTACACTCACCACATGACTAGTGATAAAGAAAATTTTAACACTTTTGAATATTATAATGGTGGAACAGTAAGAATGGGTAATGATACACCTTGTCCAGTTGAAGCTAAAGGAACTATAATGCTGAATAACCTGATTAAATGTGAAAATTATTATTGGGTAAAAGGATTGAATTATAATCTATTGAGTGTTTATCAACTAAATAATTTAGGTCACAGAGTAGCATTTGAGAATAAGAAGGCAAAGGTCTTCAATGAATCAGGAAAACTGATTGGTACCGGTGAACAGACTAAAGGTAACTTATTCTACCTGAATGATACTAACACCACTTGCTTAATGACTAGAAACAAAGACATATGGCTATGGAAGAAAAGATTGTGTCATGTGAATTTTGACAACATGATGAAAATAAGCAGAAGGAGAAATGTAAGAGGCTTACTGATGATGACAAAGCCAGACAACATCATGTGCAAGAATTGTCAAAAAGGTAAATTGACTAAGTCTAGTTCCAAAAGTAAAACCCATACATCTGATGACATTCTAGAATTAGTCCATACTGATTTATGTGGACCAATGAGGACAAAGAGTTATTATGGAGATAAATATTTTATTCTCTTTGTTGATGATTACTCTAGAATGATGTCAGTCATGTTTCTAAAAGATAAATCTGAAGCAGTCAAAATGTTTAAATGGTGTAAGGCTATGGTAGAAAAACAAAGTGGTAAGGATCTGAAATATTTGAGATCAGATAGAGGAGGAGAATTTATATCAAATGAATTCACTAATTTTTGTAATGAGCATGGTATAAAAAAATAGGTTTCTACACCAAGAACACCACAGAAAAATGGGATTGCTGAGAGAAGGAAAAGATCAATAGTTGATTGTGCTAGAACACTAATGATAGAGAAAGGCATCACCCAAATCTTATGGAGGGAACCTATCAGTACTGCTGTCTACATACTAAATAGAGTACAATTGAAGAAGGGCACAAAGAAGACACCTTATGAGATATGGTATGGTAAAACACCCAATGTAAGTTACTTCAAAATATTTGGTAGTCAATGTTATGTCTTAAATGATGATAGAAATGGAAAGCTTGATGCCAAGAGTGATGAAGTTATTTTTCTAGGGTATTCCACCAAGAGAAAATCCTATAAATGTCTCATCAAGGCTTCTAACAAAATTGTTGAAAGTGCAAATGTAAAGATAGATGAATTTGCAGAAAAGAATCAGCTGGAAAGCACAAAAGAAACAGAGGACTATAACAAGTTTGTATACTATGAAGAACCCAACACTCTACCTGAACAACAGTGCTTAATTCTAGAACAACAGAATGTTGCAACTGATAGTCAGACTGCTGTTACCGACGGTTAGGATAATAATTATAATAATGTGCAAGATGATGAAGAACATAATGAAGATCAAAATATTGATCAAGCCGATACACAAAGAGTTGTACCTATACTTGCAAGATATGTAAGAAGGAACCATTCAGAGATCCAGATCATAGGAGATAAGAAAGCTGGTACAAGAACAAGAATTAAGTCTTTTAACTCAAATTATTTAATTTGTAAGTTTGAGTCAAAATCTATCAATGCTTTACTAGATAATGAGGAATGGATAAGTGCTATGAATGATTAAACTGAGCAGATTGAGAAGAACAAGACATGGTCACTTGTGCCAAGACTAGATGACAAGAATGTCATTGGTACAAAATGGATATTCAGGAATAAGCTGAATGAGAATGGAGAAGTCACAAGGAACAAAGCAAGACTAGTATGCAAGGGGTATGCATAAGAAGAAGGTATAGACTATGGAGAGACCTTTGCACCTATTGCTAGGCTAGAAGGTGTAAGAATACTACTTTCTTATGCTGCATTCAAAGGATTCAAAGTATATCAAATGGATGCCAAGTCAGCATTCCTAAATGGAATAATTGAAGCAGAGGTATACATTGAGCAACTAGAAGGGTTTGTCGATCCAGAAAAGAGAAATATGGTATGTAGACTTCACAAAGCCTTGTATGGATTGAAACAAGCTCCTAGAGTCTGGTACAAATGACTTCATTTCTATCTTATAAGTATTGGATTTGTAAGGACTAGTGAAAACAATAATCTTTATTTGAAGGAAGATACTGATGCTAACACTTTGATTGCTAAAATATTTGTTGATGACATCATATTTGGAGGCAATGATATGCTATGGAAATCATTTTCTAATGAGATGAGCAAAGAGTTGGAGATGTCTATGTTTGGAGAGATCAAGTTCTTTCTTGGTCTACAAATCATTCAACAAAGTGAAGGTATTTTTATTACACAGTCCAAATACATCAAAGATGTCCTAAAAATATTCAAGATGGAAGATTCCAAACTAGTTGGAACACCGATGGCTACTGGATGTAAGCTAACAAAGGAGGTCAAGACAACAAAGGTAAATCAGACTTTGTACTGATCAATGATTGAAAAACTCATGTATGTTGTACACACTAGACCAGATATTGCACATGTAGGAGGAATTGTTGCTAGATTTTTTGCTAACCCCAGGGAATCACATATGACTGCTATGAAAAGAATTCTAAGATATCTGAAGAACACTGAGAAATTTGGCTTATGGTATAGAAGAGAAGGAAAATTTGAACTTAAGGTGTTTACCGACGCTGATTGGGCTGGAAATCTTGATGACCGGAAGAGCACAATTGGAGGAGCATTCTTTATGGGTGACAGACTTGTCACATGGATTAGAAAGAAGTAATGATGTATCTCTCAGTCTACTGCAGAAGCATAGTATATTGCTACTACTGCAAATTGCTCAAATATTGCATGGATCAAATAGTTGTTGGAAGGTATGCATATGAAGATCTTAGAACTAGTGATTATCTATTGTGATAACACCAGTGCAATAAACATTTCCAAGAATCTAGTCATGCATGCTAAGACTAAACACATTGCCATCAAGTATCATTATTTGAGATAACAAGTTCAAGAAAAAGAGGTGATACTTGAGTATGTGCATTCAAAAGAATAATTAGCTGATATCTTCACCAAGCCACTGCCCAAGGATACATTTGAGTACTTGAGAAAGAGACTATGGGTCAAACCCTTGTCTACCAGTCATTAATATGATTAAAGGCTGCATCATCCTACATATTATCAAAATATCATTCATGTTGATGCAAGCAAAGAGATGAACTTCAAAGAAACATCTATATACAGAAAGGTATATACCAGAACCGAGCACCAAAGCATATTGTTGTATTGCTGATGGATAAGGAAAATTTGAGGAATATATTATGGATGGAGAGAAAAATATTGTTTGACATGAATGTTAGATATCTGTGACATATTTGTTTACCATTGTTGTCAAAGGGAGAGAAATTATCCATATTATCACATTCTTCTTAGAAAAGGGAGAGAGATTATCCATTATCAGATTACTCCAACAGGGAGAGATCATATCCTAAGGGAGAGACAGTTGTATAAAAGATTACACAAAGGGAGAGTTGCTGAAAAGAGAAAAAGACATCACAAAAGAGAGAACAGTCAAAGGAGAGAAATTAACACAAGAAGAGGACTCAACACATTAGAAGACAAAGAGCTGCAAGAATCAAATCTAAGCTAAAACAGAGCTTATCGGGTATCATACATTTATCGGTTATCAAACAAAAAGATTGGTAGTTTGATGAATCTCAACTGTTGTATTTCATATTGTATTATAAATAGTATAGTGTGATAATATAGTATGTTGCCATCAATGCGAAAGGGAGAGATTGATGACATGTAACTGATTGAATGTTTGATAATGATAAGTTGAAGATAATGCAAGGCATTAAATTAGTTAATGGTTTGTATTGTCATTGAAGTCAACTTGATATCATTTGTACAATCATGTACATAATGCCAAAGACTTCAAAGAATCAATGGAATAAAGGTTATGCTTTCAGAAATACATAAAAGTCAAGTACTCACTAAGTGACAGACAACACCAATGGAGTGCACACCATTGGTAAAGGCAAAGAAGAAAAGTCACAGTGATACTCGATGAGAAGAAGATAGTGTTGCCTGACAAAGCAAAACCACATGATGCCCGACGAGCTGAAAATAGAGTTGCTCGGCGAGTAAAAATCCAATGATGCCCGACGGACAGAGATCCTGAAGCTAACTAGAGTCACACTGGCGGAACTCTCAATTGTCACCGATGAATAACTACAGAGTTGACCGACAGAATAGAGAGTTTAGAAAATGAAAAAATATCTAGCTGGAAAGAGCTAAAGATAGACTTAACTGGCTGTTTTCTTTGTTTTATTCGACCAGAGTTAAGTGATTGATTTAAAGAAGATTTGTATAGTTGGAAAGAAGATAACTATGAAATAAATTAGGAGTTATGCTTTAAATCAAATTGGCTGGATTGTTTTTCACGCCAAGAATCAAGAATCAAGAAACATTGAATATCATGTCTATATAAGAGACAAGCTTAATTCATTTACGAATGGGATTAAGGGGAGTGAATAGAAAGATGATGCTGTAGAGAAATTGATGAGGAATAACTTCATACAATCCTGATCAATCAAGCTGAAGGAGAGATAAAGAATTTTGCAGACACCGATGAATAGTGAAGCACAACATCACAAAGCAGAAAGTGTGGAGCACAAAGAATTGAATTGATACATTGATTAGAGAGGTAATGTACTTAAATAGATCTAAAAATATGCTATTCAAAGTTGCATCATGAATAGGTCATAGTGTTTCAGTTTAACCATTGAAGCATCAAATCTCTTAATAGAGTAGGACTTAACAATCTTTTATATATTGAGGTACATCCCAAGGAGTGCCAAAAAGGTTGATTCATGAAAGTAGCATTGGATTTTCCCGATACCTATTGAGAGTCTAAGAAGGAGGCTGATTCAAGGATGGTAGCAATAGATGCCCGATACTAAGTGACAACCTCTATGTATAAAATCCTCTAACAAGGTCGCACTTAACAGTGTGTTTGTAACCTTTAATAGGGTTGGCTCCTAACATGGCTCACTTCAAAAGAGTGAAAATTTGGGTACCGGTCCGAGTGGTTTTTCCCTTAATAGGGTTTCCACGTTAAAAATTCATGTGTTATGTGTGTATGATTCATTTCTTTATTGTTCTGTATCTGACATAGTTAACATTGGGTTGATCGGTATACTCTTCTTATTTACTAAGTTTCAGTAAATAGTTATACTGCTTATCGGTAATCAAGGAGAATAAGGACAGACAAGGAAAACTGACAGATAGTTAAATCATTATAAGTATTTCATGGAATGCATCTTGTAGGGACATAATAATTTGAGGTTTATTTGATTGGTGGTTAATGTTTGAAGGATAACTTTTTGACGCCACTGATTCACCCCCCCTCTCTGTTATTGCTAACAGGAGGGTTATAGGTGTGAGATGCAACTTGACAATGCAAACAAGATGATCATTGAGCTACAGGAAAAGATGAGGAAGTCACTTTCCAAAAGGAGAGAGCTTATTGAGCAATTTAGTGAAAGCCAAGACTACATAAAACAAATGTCTAAAGGTAGTGCATATGAAGAGTCTGAGGAGGCAATTGGAGATCTTTTGAGTAAGAACAAGGGACTAAAATAAAATGTCGCTAATATGAAAAGAGAGCTTGAAAGTCAGTCTGTTAGGATGTGTGAAGTCCTTGTAGTAAAAGAAAAAGCTGAAGATGCAAAGAAGACTACAAAAGCTTCCAAGAAAACTGCTAATGATACCCTAAAGGCAAAGATGAAGAGCTTGTTAACCTAAAACAAGAATTTTCTTTATATTAGAGTCAAATGAAAGATACTACTGAAGAGAATCTACAAGTAATAGGTGAGAATGAAAGGCTTAGAGAGGAGAATGAGACGTTAAAGAGGGAATTGAAAGTTGAGAAAGAAGAAAATGAAAAGTTGTAGCAATACAATGAAAGCTCACAAAAGCTTAATGAAAAAATGAAGATCCAAATAAGACCTAGAGACACAACCAGTCTTGGATATATAGGAGAAGAAACATTTGAAATCAGTGAGTCCTCTAAATCTGAACCTAAGGAGACACATAAAGATCAGAGGGTAGATCCAATCAAATTAGGTAAGAAACCTAACAAACCTACTTGTTATAACTATGGAAAGCCTAGTCATACTGAAATTGTGTGTAGGAGAAAACCAGTGAATAAACCTTACTCTTTTAATGGTTATTTCTATAATTATCATAAGTATGGTCATATTGCACATGAGTGTAGATCTAGTTCTAGAAGTAGATGCTGCGGTGGTAACTTTGATGGATATTGTTTTACATGCAATAAATATGGACACAACTTGGAGATTTCAGGTCAAGAGTGTATGCACCTAGGTCACCTGTCACACCGATGAAAACTGTTAGAAGGGAAAGACAATTCAATACTACATGTTCAGTATGTGGCAACTATGGACACCTAGAAGTAAATTGCAGAATAAGAACTCTGAGAGGTAATTCTAGTCCTTGAAAGTCAACCGACATGGCATATTTTTTTGTCTATCATAAGATAGGTCATCTGGCTTGAGATTGTTGGTTTAGGAACCAATTTTATAATCGGTCAGAGGATAGGAAAGAAAAATAGATTACCAATGTTAAAGAAGTCATAAGTGATATGAAGTAGACATGGGTGAAAAAAGGTGAACTGAATTCTTCTGAGTTGACCAAGAAGTCCACAAGTTCAGGAAGTGTGGAGAATCCATCAGTGAACTAAGCATATTATTTACTTAGGGGGACTACTTATAGACAAATCAATTACCGATCCCCTAGATTCATGAGCGGTAAATATCAATATCAACATTATGGTTTAAATATCTATGATTTTATTTTTTGAGGTTGTTTGTGCTTGTGTGTAGACCGTACTAATATTTTATGGTTAATATCTATTAGATATCGGTTATTATTGTTGCTTGAGTACTAGTCGGTGGATACATGTTAACTAATGGTTATTTAGATAAGTGAAATCATAAAATAATTGGGTGATAACTTCAACAATTTCATGTGCAGTTATTGTAAATATTTCCAAACTAAGATGCATAAACGTGAAAGGATTCCTGCCAGCATTGTAGAAAAGTACAAGAATGACATTTGTTTTCAAGTAGACACAGATTTATGCATTGTGCAAGTAGTGGAACCTACGACATATTGGATTCCTCCTATGGGATATGAAGTATAGGGTGATTTGTAACTCTACATGCTGATGAATTGTTGTCAAAACCCTTAGACAAACAAGCACAAAGATTTGGAACCTATGATGAAGCCTTTTCCAAAATTCAAAAGGAATTGAAGAAACCAGTCATTGAAAGGAAAACAAGGAGAATTTTATCTAACCTAGAGCAGAAGTTTGGCAGTAAAGAAGGAACATCTTGCACTACTACAACCAAAACTAAAGATCATTTAGCTAACATTTCTTCAACTTATGCAAAGGTGAAGATCAAACAAAGAAAACCAATAGCTAAGGAAGTTAATTCTAAAGTGGAATCAACAAGGAAGAAAGGTCAAATCCCCCCTACTGCAAGGAAAAATTACAAGAGGAAGAGAAAATCCATAGAGGAGAAGGATGATCAAAAGAAAACTGAAGAAGATGAGGAAGAAAGGATATAATTAGACAAGGATGCCTCTAAAATGAAAAAGAGTGGTGAGACAAAGAAGGCCCCTTCTATTGATGATATTGAAAAAGATGGAGCGATGCATTGTAGTTGGATAGAGAAATTATGGAAAGAGCACTAATCCAAGTGTAACCTAGACTATGTGTTGAAGATGCTAAGATAATGATTGATGCTCACAAGCATAAACTCAAAATAAAGTCCAGAGCGGATAGAATTCTAATTGATGACAAACAGAATATCCATATTGAGACTATTAAGACATGGAAGAAGCTATTATAGATAAAGGAGGTAGCAACACAAGAAGAGAAAGTTCAAGTAGAATCTAATGAACCTATGTAGGGAGATGGCACTTTTTCTGTAGATCAGCTAATTAGGGATGTTTCTCTTGATGTCCCTAACCTGGTGCAAAGCATTGAAGTACAAAATATAGGTTTATCACAACCAGGTGATGTGAGGTTGAAATTGTATACATTACAAGTAAAGAGGATTCATCCTCACCATCTCCTATGGAGCATACAAAGGAATTGATTTTTGAGAAGGAAGAGGAGAAAGTTGTAGATAGTCAGTGAGAGGATACTCAGAAAAAGACTGAAGAAGAACTTGAGATAAAAGGGAAATGAAGTCTTGGAGAGTCAAGCATAAATAAGAGATAGAAACTGGTGCCTGTTGCAGAAGAGGAAGAATAGGAAGTTGAAGAAGAAGAAACACTGACCACACTGGTCGATATATCCAAATTGAATCCTAAGGAACTAATGAAATTCTTAGAAAAATTGAAGAAAAAGGTTGTAAGAGACAAGTTGAGATCTAAGAAGAAGACAAGAGTCTTAAGGCAAGCTAGAGAAATTCTATCTGGTTTAGTACCTGAGGTAGAATATGATGAAGATGATTCTCCTATTGATCAGATGTATACTCTTATGAAGGCAATTTTAAATCAAGGCCCAAATTTGTAGACAGTGACTATTAAACTTACATAGGAGAACTTAGAGAAGAATATGATAGGTAAGATGATGGAGAAGATAACTGTCGATCAAAAAAAATGGAAAATTTGATAAAGGAAGTTAAGGATACATTGACTGAGGCAAGTCAATTGTTTACCAAAGTATCAAGGTATTCTAATTTTTTTCAATATTTGGAACAAAGCATAATAGAAGCTCAGAAGGAGTTGGAGAACCTAGCGGTCATCTTGATCCTATGACAAGCTCAATCACTACTTTCAGTATCCAGGTAAAGCAAATATCATAAGATAAATCAGATTCAACATGAACAAGATACATAATGCTCACCCTACTAGAACTTCAATCCTAGTTATTACCTACAGTAGAGGTCATGTAGTTGAATGTGAAGAAGGTAGAAGACATACTTTCCTTACCAGACATGAGCACTCTAGATAGCATGGAAGAGATTTCTTCTAGTTTGATTGAGAAAATCATTCCATTGGGATACTTGCAGAAGGCATGGGAAAAATAATTGGATTCAACAAATATAAACTTCAAGGTGATCTTTGATAGGATGTAATTAAGATTTGTTTTAGTGTACATATTTTAGTTTTTGTACCCTTGGAATTGTTGTCAAAGGGGGGATATATGTATAGGAAGTATTGGGAGCATTAGTCTATATTATTCTATAGTATATACCGATAGAGAGTCATAAGTTGGTATATATTATTTTACTATGATCTTCTAGTATTAAGATTGTGACTGCACGATTATAAGCAATTAGCATGTATTTTCCATTAATGCCAAAGGGGGAGATTGGTTTATTCTGATGGATTTTGAGGTGAAGTCATAAGGAGTCACTTATTTGGTTGTCATTGATGGAAACGAAGTCAGTACAGTCATGAAATACAACATGTGAAGTAAAGAAACAACTGGTAAGAAGGTAATGCAGAAAATTGGTCCTAAAGATCAGTAGACAATGAGAATATCACCTTGGTGTCGATCATGGTAGAAGTGTAATTATGAGGAGTGGTCACAAATACAACATAAACATATTTAGATTGCAGTGTGGTTCCAACCACAACTCATTTGGTTGATTGGTAAAAGAGTTTTTGTCGTCACATACATTAAGATAGGTAGAACTCAAGAGTTCTTGAGTAATAGTTGTTAAATCATAAATCGGTGAGTGGTATAGTATGTGTGATGATATCTAAGGATATGATGATGTGGAATAGAGGTTATGGATTTAATTTTTTGACATTTAGATAATCAATGCAATCATTTAAGATGGATTCGAGGTGTTGCATTGGAGAAGTTAAAACACGTTTGACTACTTTGGAGATATAACTTGCAGACCTTATCTTGACCTAACGCAGTCATGATAAAACATGTTATACATCGAGATTATTAGTTTGGAATGTGGTGTTTTCATGGGAAAGTATTTGAAGATCATTTTTGGTGTGTTTGATGTCGGTTCAAGTTGTGTATATATTGGGAACTGCTCATATAATGGAGTTGTTGTGGTGATGTGATTAGGGCTTTGTGATTTCAATTTGAGGTTGCGATCAGAAAGATGATAGATAGAGAGTAGAGAGAAATTACAGAGAATTGAGAACATATTGGATATGACAAGAAATCAGTTCTACATCCAGATCACTCATCTTGTTGTTCCTTAATAATTGCAGCAAGCAAAATCCCTTAACCGGGTAAACTCTATCAGGTTCTTTTTATAAATCCTTTAACATAGTAACTTCTTTATTGAGGTTTGAAATCCTCTAGTGAGATAGATCATAACTGATCTTATTGTACTCCTAACAGTGTACTAATCACTCCTAATAGGGTGAACCCTTAGAAATGGTATTTGTAGCCCCTAACAGTGCAAACCCATTTGCTGCAGAAGTGAGCTTGTGGGTATCATCCCCACCATGGGTTTCTCCCTCTAACCAAGGGTATCCATGATAAAATATCTGTTCCATGTGTGATGAGTTTGTGGATGCTTGATATTACTTTCTTTTATGTGTTTGCATCTATTATGTGCTTTGTGGTTTGGAAATTAATTCTGCAGTTATTTAGATCGGTGGTTGAATTTTTTTATTACCTATTTGGACTGATTCACCCCCCCTCTTAGTACCTAATAATTCCAACACTTGGTGCCTGGCATAGAAAGAAACAAGAATATGTGACCTTATCTACTGCTAAATCCAAATACATTTCAGCTACTTCTTGTTGTAAACAATTGACTTGGAATTCACATCAGTTGGTAGATATGGGTCTTCATGTTCCTAAACTAATTTCAATTTATTGTGATAATACCAATGCCATTAATCTTTCCAAAATTTAGTAATGCATTCTCGCACCAAACATATTTCTATTAAGTTTCATTTCTTGTGAGAAAAAGTGTTAGTCAATGAGGTTCATGTATTGTATACCCAAGCACAAGTAGCTGAAATGTTTACTAAAGCCTTGCCTAAAGAAGTTTTGAAAGATTCAGGGATCGATTGGGAGTAATCTCTCAATCTATTATTGCTTAATCTTTTGCACAGGTTCAGGGGGAGCTTGGCTCTCCAAGAAATTTTTTTTGCTTCTTCATTTGGTTATTTGTTGCTTCTCGTTCTATCTTGCAACCTTGTTACTTCTTATTTTCTGCATCTTTTCTTTTAGCTTTGCCTCTCTTTTTGTATTGTTACCCTTTGATCCAAAAAGGGGGAGACAACCATCATTGTTTTCACATTATTGGTACAATATTGGCTATTGGTATTTAGCACATGGCATTCAATTAAATAGTATACATGGTTCACATTATTGTTCCCATTATTGGTATATTTGTGAATCTTCTGGCATATAGTGCAGAAGTGGTATTATTGGTCTATTTGGTATATGTTGCTGGCATGTTTTGTATTTTGACAACATTATGTTTCCAGCTAGCAGACAATGATGTTGGATTAATTATGGAAAGTTATTTACTGAGAGGGGAGGGGTGAATCAGTACCAATAAAAATTTTGAACCTACTTTTTGATCATATGCCGAACTGAATATATTGTATAGTTCAAGAGAAAATAAACTAAAATATGTAAACGCAAGTCATAACACCAAGATTTTTGGTCACGCAGAAATCCCTTTTTAGAGGAAAAAACTATGATGGGGATGACACCCACAACCTTCACTACTACAACAAAAAGGGTGTTCGGTTAGAGCTACAATGTTAGCTATTTTTGATAGCTTACCCTGTTAGGAGTATAATAAGACTTATTCAGTCTACCTTGCAAAAGGATTTTACAATCTCTAATCTAAGAGATGTACCTGGTTAAAGGATTTACAATATAAGACCTATTAGGGCCTACCCAGTAATGCGATTTGTACTACTCCTATTACAAAAAAACTTATTACAAAGTGTTTTTATATGCATCAATCAAATGTTGTTCAGACTCTTTATGCTCATCAACTTTGTTACCTCATACTGCACTTGGTAGCTCAATAACTTAATCTATGATTTTACTTTGCATATATTTCCTTCATTTCTTATCTCTTCTTCATACGCAATCTCTCAAAATCATCTCATCATCATCATCTATATTCTGATCCTCCATTTTTTATATGACTTCCAGGCGGTTAACAAAGATCTAGGGCTTCCTGCCTCAATGGTGGAGATTAAGTGGTGCAATATTGGTTATGCTTCCATTGCATTATTTATTTTATTTTCATTAGTGAATCTGCCTCATGATCATGTACAATCAACCTTTTTCAATTTCACTATCCTAACAAACGCTCGCTTTGGATTCTTTAATAGGTTTCCTGTTTGGCATCCAGATTCAATGTATCTGCATTGAATGATTATATCGGCTCTGTGAAACTTGATAAAATTCTCTATTCTTTCTTAGTTACATAGTGCTTGGTTTAATAACTATCACTACTCAGTGAGTAAGTCACTTGATAAGTGTCTCTCTCAGTAACCGTCTCTGCTCGGTGTATGTCTCTGCTCGGTGTATGTCTATGTATTGCTTTGCCAATTGTTTCTTTGCACTTTACTGACTGTCTGATATGAACAATATGACTTTGGAAAAAATAATGACAATATAATAACTCAGGTATGAGTAACAATCTCCCCCTTTGACATTAGTTGGGAATTTTGACAAAAACTTTCAAAGTCATCAAAATTTTGCAAAATTTTCAAAACTTTCAAAAACTCAAAAACTCCCCTTGGGATAATACTCCTCAAAATTTGTATACTTATATCTCCCTTATTTACTTATATCCATATCTATCCACATATATCCCCCTTGTGTACTTATACAATATCTATCCCCCTTTTTTGACAAATATGCCAAAACAAAATTACTTAGTGCTCGAGAAGATATACTTATACCTGATAAAAAAAATGTGGGGGTACTTCTTCTATACATCACCTAGGGATGAATCTCATGGTTATTTAAGTGTGTGAAGTACAACAATCTGAGCAGCAACATCAACTGTCAATCCAATTATACTATCCAGTGAACTACCATCGGGGGTATTGACCAAATCCTTGGCCTTCTTCAATGCCTTTGCATTGATTCAATGTGGGGAATCAAAAGTGCTTGAAGCTCAAGAAGTTCTATCCTTCTCTTATTATCTTCTTGTCTAAGATATTTCTTCATTCCCATCAAATGCTTAAACCTTGAGTAGTAAAATTGTAGTGAACTAGGCTTGGTAGTTACACTTTTTAGTTGCTCGATTAGCTAAGTCTCAATGCACTCATCTTTCTGCCTTATATCCTTGGTGAAGTGGGAAATGGAACAAATTTTCTGAAATATTAAAAGAATATGAGACAATTTATTCTCAATATCTGTAGAGGCCTCAGAAAGTTTCTAACATTGTTGTCATTGATGTCAAAACCTTCATACCGACTACTTGGCGGCATCGATTGATAGTTGTGATCAGTGGTTTTGATTATATGCAAAAAAAGTTTTGTACACGCAGTTTTGGTGATCTATGGAAGATGTACTTGGTTCTACTGATGGATTACATGTTTTGGTACACTCATCTGCTTTCAGTAATTAATGGTGCATGGTGTCTTATGTGGATTAGTATTGATGGCTATGCCTACAAAGTTCATCCATGTGTTTCTAGTATCTATATTTTCTTGCAATTCATCAGTTAAATTTGGTATCATATTCTGGACATGTTCTATCTAGTTTCATCTATTAGTGGGTTCAAAAGTTTTTTTGATCAAGAAATGGTCTTGGTTGTGGTGTTCTGACAATTTTGGTAAATGTAATAAATATTGTAAACATCTTAAGTGTGGCCTTTATTTTGGTTCTAGTGTAGCCTATTTTTAAGTTGTCCTAAGTGTGTCCTACATTTAGGATCAGTGGTAGTGCATTAAATGTAATTGTAATATCTTTTTTAATTGAGGCCTACACACGTTTGGTATGACTGACATGTATGATCAGATATCTATATAAATAAAGAAAAACTATTTTTATTCGTGGGATGAGGTGTGTGTAGAAGAAGATAAGCGAGCTAAAAAAGGAGTCTTGAAGTGAGTTCTTGGTGGTGATGTGTGAAAGCTGAAGAAGACTATTGAGAGACCAAGAAGGGTATTTGCATACAGATTTGTAGCAGATCAGACAATGGTATATAGAGAGAAGATCAACAATCAGATCTATTATTGGATGTGGTAATTGAGCTTAATTGTTGAACTATTTCATGCATATTCAGATACAATCTTATCAGTTCATATTTTGTCTATAAAATATCTTTACGTATACGAGTTGTGAACCCGACCAACAGTGAGCCAACTATAGTGAGCAAACTGGCAGTGAGCCTTTGTAAAAATAATCTTAATCGGTGTTTCATTTCATGAGAATTAGTTTCTCTATGGTTTTTCCCAGTTTGGGTTTCTACATAATTTATCGTGTTCTTTGTGTCGGTGGTTTTTTGTTTTCATGTTTACACTTGTTATGATTGGTTGATATGGTTACTAATTGAACATAAGTTAATATTGACACCTTCCCGTCGGCCTAGCGACAGAGACTAGTGTTACAGTTTTGGTGTCGCGAGAATTAACGATGGCTGTGTTGTCTGTCGTTATTGCAATGGTGCTAACTATCGCAATACAAGATGACTATGATGGTTACCACGCTGTCGTTACATATTTTTAATGTTGCTATTACGATACATAGGCATCGCAATTTATGAGTCGCTATTACGACATGTAAGCGTCGCATATCATTTGTCAATATTACAACACATAGGCATCGCATGTTGTCTATCACTTTTTTAGACATGCAACGAATTTGCTATACATGTGACATCAAGCCGTCGGTAATTTTGCGACAGCCTGACGTCGCAAGTATAACAAATTCATTGCACGTCTGAAAAAAGTGACGTCTATGTATCACAATACGAGCTGACTATAATGGTAATCATGTTGTCGTTACATTTTATTTGTCGCTATTATGACACATAGGCATCACATAGAGAGCGTCAAAATTATGATAGTAATGCGATGAATTTGTTATACATGCGACATCGAGCTATCGACAATTGTCGATGGCTCGATGTCGCATGTATTTTTTTAGTGTCGCTTTAGAGTTTTTAAGAGTTTCTCTTTGTTTTGAGAATAGTTTAATATTCTCTACTTAACAAGGCCAACCACGTGAAGGTGGAAACTCATCTGGCCCCTCCTAGGACACTCTTATGACCCTTTACAACACTTTAAGATATCTAAGATGTATTCTTAGGGATCGTAAAGGGTCATAAAGGGTCATAAGGGATCCTGGGACACAACAGCTGAGAAACATAAATGTAGGCATCATGGTCACAATTGTTTGGAGACACAACATAATTAAGTGGTATACCCAAACGATGCAACACAACCACTACACCTCTAGTTCTAAGTTGGCACTACATGATCCAAAAACCATAGATAAGGAATAAATTTAGAGAGCGGAGGAGGACCATAACAACCAAAATAATATACCTCCACTCTCTAAATTTATTCCTTATCTATGGTTTTTGGATTGTGCAGTGCCAAGTAATAACTGGAGTAGTGGTTACGTTGTATCGTTTGGGTATACCACTTAATTATGTTGTCTCCAAACAATTGTGACCATAATATCTACATTTATGTTTCTCAACTGTTGTGATATCTATATTTATGTTTCCCAGCTATCGTGTTTATGTGCATGTTCTTTATGTGTTTGGCTTCTCTCCCTCCTCCAAAATAAGATTTTCACACTGTGAATCGAGAATACACGTGCAACTGCGTAGAATATATAATGTTAGAAGGCCCCAAATGTTTTATAAACCATCGGTGCTGCGTGGAACTGCATAGGATCGGTCACCAAAGGGGGTTTTGGATTAGAGAACTCCCTTTCACTTAATAATTATGAAGTCATCAATGGTATACTAATTGTTTAGGATTGTAAGTTTCCATTGATGGCTTCAAATTACCAAGCAAAAGGTGTACAAAAGACTTAGCATCACTGCCTGATGTCGTTGAAGTGTTGACCCGGGGTTGAATCTAGTATGCTCCTGTATGATCCAAAAATTTCAAGGAAGGTCAAGATGGGGTTAGATCCAAAGGATCTAAGCAATGCATGGCACCCTATTACTGATCCTTATCTACAATTACACATGTGCATAGTCAATCCATACACTTCTCCTTGCCTCTCTATTTCCTGCACCTATATATACGGCTACACAAATAGATGCATGTGATGACATGTAACTAATTGAATGTTTGACAATGTTAAGTTGAAGATGATGCAATACATTAAATTAGTTAATGGTTTGTATTGTCATTAATGTCAACTTTATATCATCTGTATGGTCATATACATAATGCCAAAGACTTTAGAGAATCAATGGAACAGAGGTTATTCTTTCAGCAATGCATAAAATTCAAGTATTCACCAAGTGACAGACTACACCGACAGAGTGCACACTATCGTTAAAGACAGAGATAAAGTCACAGTGATGCTCGACGAGTAGAAGACAGTGTTGCCCGATGAAGAAAAATCACAAGATGCCCGACGAGCTAAAAATAGTGTTGCCCGACGAGCAAGATCCAATGATGCCTGACGGATGGAGATCCCAAAGCTAACTGAAGTTGTATCGATGGAACTGACAGTTGTCACCGGCGATGAACTGCAAAATTGACTGGAAAAACAAAGAGATTAGAAAATGACAAAATATCTAGCTGGCAGAGCTTAAAGATAGACTTAACTGGTTGTTTTATTTGTTTTATTCGACCATAGTTAAGTAAGTGATTTAAAGATGATTTATACAGCTGGCAAGAAGATAACTACAAGATAAATTAGGAGTTAAAGTCGTAAATCAAATTGGCTGGATTGTTTTTTACGCCAAGAATCAAGAATCAAGAAATATGGAAAATTATGTCTATATAAGAGACAAGCATAATTCATTTCAAGACATACACTCAGACACAGGGGAGTGAATTGATAAAAGATGCTCAAGAGAAACTGATGAAGGATAAACTTCATGCAATCTTGATCAATCAAGCTAAAGGAGAGCTAAAGAATTCTACAGACACTGACACACAGTGAAGCACATCACCACAGAGTAGAAAGAATGAAGAACAAAGGAATGGAATTGATATATTGATCAGAGAGGTATTGTACGTAAATAGATCTAAATATTTGCAATTCAAAGTTTCATTAGAAACAGGTCATTGTGTTTCAGTTTAACCATTGAAGCATTAAGTCTCTTAACAGAGCAGGACTTAACAGTCTTTTGTTATTGAGGTATATCCTAATAGATTACCAGAAGGTTGACTCATGATAGTAGCATCAGTCTTACCTAAAGCCTATTTACAATCTAAGAAGGAGGTTGATTCAAGGATGGTAGTAAGATTAGCATAAAGCCTATTGACAGTCATGAGACTGAATCAAGGATGGTAGCGTGGATGCCAGATACTTAGTGACAACCTATGTATAAAAATCCTCTAACAAGGTCACACTTAACAGTGTGTTTGTAACTTTTAACAGGGTTGGCTCCTAACAGGGCTCACTTTAGAAGAGTGAAAATTTGGGGTACCGGTCCCAGTGGTTTTTCCCTTAATAGGGTTTCCACGTTAAAATCCTTGTGTTATGTGTGTATGGTTTAT
>MU226318.1:129987-185398 GCA_018584345.1 Thuja plicata
GGACAACATACCCGTGCAATCCATAAATGGTTTATCAGCTATAGGGAAACATAAAATACATTTTAACTTGTATAAGTAGATCATAAAAGCATGGTCGAATATAACAACTACCCTAAAGGAAACATGATTTAATTAGAAGATGTATTCCCATTGGGTAACAAAGTAACTACTTGTAAGGAGCATGACAATAGGTTTGTAAATAAGGAATGAAACAATGATTGTCTATGCACAACCTCAAAGGATAAGGAAACTTGTAAATGAACATACTTAGTTATCCCTTACAAACCATAAATAACCCACATATAACAAAGACCATAGAAAGATTTTTTAATGCATTTTAACATAGACACATTTTTATCCTTGTATCGGATAGCTTGACTAGGGGCCTTACACTTACCTCTGGTGCAATTATCAGACATATTTCTCAAGGCTATAAGATTTATGACACCTAAAAGTTCCTCCCTACTAGACAACAGTGGCATACTGCCCGTGACAAAGCATCACTTTCTTTATGCTAGGGTTTCTGTAGATTATGGCGTATGTTCTCATTACGACATATTTTCTCATATTGACTAATATCAATTTAGGCCATCTTAGGGTATACACCTCTAGTCATGTAATATGCTCTTAACCAAAGGCTAAAATACAAGACATATATTAAAATTTATAATAAGATCGTGAATGTCCAAGTTCCAGACAGTTTGTTCAATCCCTTAATGAGGCATTTAAAAAGACAACAACCATTGCAAAATTCATTGGCATATGACCTTCAATAGATAGGGTCAAAGCTTCAGTGAGACAACAACAACATACTACCTGTGACAAAGCATCACTTTCTTTATGCTAGGGTTTCTGTAGATTACAATGTATGTTCTCATTACGGCGTATACAAGACATACAAGACATACCTCAAATAGTGAGTACGGTGTATGTTCTCATTACTTTCTTTATACAAGACATACCTCAAATGGTGAGTACGCAGTGGCAGCTTGTTGATGAGTACGTGGTGGCTATACCCTAAACATGAAGGAAACCAACTGAATAAATTGTAAACTGGCCCGACCGAGGTAGTTGGATTTAATACAACAAGAGACCTCTTCACACACAGAATGGTATAGTTTCCTTTCGCTCGCATGCACATCTCGATCACAAATGAGCCTTTTTTTTTTTTTTGTTTATAATCAAGAGGGTGTCACAATTACGATGATATCGTGGCTATTGCGATAGTGTCGGGGGCACTTCAAAAAAAATATACAAAAATCACACACAAATGGTAGCACCGTCGCAAATTGGCATCGAAATTTGACCCCAAATATTGTAGTGAGTTGCGGTGCAACATGAAAGACATTAAATAAATTAAGATATAATTATATTGTATTAGGATTATTGTTAGGGTTAGTGTTTAGGGGTAGGATTAAGATTATTGTTTATGGTTTAGAGTTAGGATTATGGTTGGGGTTATGGTTTACAACATGGTTAGTATTATACTTAGGGTTAGGATTTACATTAGGGTTATGGTTATGGTTATGGTTATGGTTAGGACTCTAGTTTGGGTTATAGCGAGTTATGGTTTTACACAATGGTTTGTATTATGGTTATGGTTAGTGTTTGTATATAGTTAGGGTTATACTTAGGCTTACGACTTAGGATTAGAAATATTGTTAGGGTTAGGGTTTAGATCATGGTTAAATTTGTGATTTTGATTAGGGTTAGGGTATAAGGTAGGCTTAGAATTATGATTTAAGTTTTAGGATTAGGATTATAGTTATGATTATGGTTAGGTTTAGTATTTACATCATGGTAAGTATTATTATTAGGATTAGGGTTTACAATTAGAATCAAGGTTTAGGAATAGGATTACCATTAGGTTTAGGGTTTATGTCATGGTTTTAATTATGATTATGGTTAGGATTTTGATTAGGATTAGGATTTAGGGTTAGGATAAAAATTTAGGTTTATGTCATGATTAGGGTTAAGGTTAGGTTTAGAGTCTGGCTTATGATCTTGTTTAGGATTAGGGTTTAATGTTTGAGGTTTAAGGGTTGGAGTTTAATGTTTAATTTAGGGTTAGGGTTAGGGTTAGGGTTAGGATTATATTTTAGGTTTAGGGTTAGGGTTAAGATTATATTTTAGGTTTAGAGTTAGGGTTTTCATCATAGTTAGTATTATGAGTAAGTGTCAGAGCTTTTATTAGTATTAGGGTTAGGATTATAGTTAGGATTAGGGGTTATCGTAATGATAATATATCCCTAACCTTAATTAATCTCTAATCCTAACTTGTTTAAACCATAACCACAATTTAGTTGTAACTCAAATATTATCATTATAACCCATATTTTAACCTAACCCTAATTTTAGTTATAACCCTAATAAAAATCTAAAATTAAATAGTTTTCCCCAATTTAACCCTAACCTCGCATTAACCCTAACTCAATTTGAACCCTAATTCTAATGTTAAGCCCAATCTAATATTAACACTACCTATATTGAAAATATAACCTAATTAATGATTTCTCATGTAACTCTAATTGAAATCTAACCCTAATTTGACCCCAATTGAAAGCATGTCTCTAATTCTAATTCTAACCTTAACACTAATCTAACTAACATATTAACCCTATTTGACCCATTACTATAATTTTACCCCAAGCCTAACTTAAGTCTAATTTAATTGAATTAGAGCCTCAACCGTAACCATAAATTATCCCTAGATTAATAACCTTAATTAAATTTTAAGACAAGGTGATGCTTGCATGTTGTGGATCAGTCCAAGTGAGTTGTTCTCTCCTTCGCTCGCCCCTTCATGGACCCCAATTTGGTAATTTGTAAGCCCAAGGTAAGGTAGGTTGGTTCGTTGGGTTGGGCTGCTAGGATACCTTCAATTACTCAAAAAAAAACCCTTAATGGAATGTTAACACTTATGAAACTACAACTCAAATTGAATACTAACCTTGACATTATCCCTATCCCTTATTGAAACCTGATGTAGAGGTTGAGACTGTAAGAATGAAACAAGGTTTCTAATGGATGGATTGCCTTTAGGCATTAAACACTCAAGTACCCACAGATGAACCAACAACCCTCCCAATGCCCAAAGATGAAGGTTCTGGTGTATTTATGTTGTTTTCAACAAGGATTGACAAGTTACAAGTTTTCAACCCCACCCAACACTCACATCTTACAAAACACTGCTATTAGGCCTAGGCTCCTTGTAGCCCAACAATGACCTAATTTGGAACTTAACTCACAACTTTCCCAAAGCACTCTCTAAAAAAATAACCTTTTAGATACCCTTTATCCCCTTCTAAAATATATCAAAAAATTTGATGATGTTGTTTTCGACCAACTGTCTCAACAATTGACTGTAATATATTTTAAAGAGGGATAAAAACATGCATTAACAAATAAAGTATGCTAAGATCTTACTTCCAAACTTCAAGACTCTCATTTTTCTTCTCAAATGACACCAATGCAAGGAATCCCCAACCAATTTGACCCTCAGACCCTTGCAAACATGAAACCCCCAATTTGGCTTTAATCAACCCTTAAATCTAGGGATTTATAATGTCCCAATTCCCAATGCTTATACCACCAACCAATTATGGATTCATCATAAAAATTCCATTCTAAGATAACCCACAACATCAGATACGGTCCTTATTAAGACAAATTGCTTGTTGTTGCTCCAATCCAAGCAATTTCAACAACTTCCAATGCATAAACTTGGGGATCACCATGCCAATTCACACTTTAACATATCAAGTTATAATAATAATGTAAATTTTAAAGAGGTATCATTCTATGAGAAACATATGTAAAACATTCATGGAATGACCCTTGGCATTAAGATTAGACCAAACTGTTTATGGAAAAAAATTGAATCCAAAAGACAATCAACACTAATGGATTAAAATTGAATTAAAAGGACCTTAAAAGAATTTGAATGTGATTTAGAAAAAAACTATGAATTTTCTCAATACATTATAAATCCAATATAACTCTTATGAATTCAAAACTATGCAATGTTCATATAGTAAATAAGCAAAATTCTAAATTTTATTGCATTTCTCTGAGACAGTTCGTACATCTCCACTTCTCTCCTCGTAAAAGGATGAGTTTCATACTTATAGACTCCATAATAATTCAACCCAACCAATTTGGATCAATTGCATGGCTTTGTTAAACATTTAAACTCCCTAAAACAACTTTCCCACCATTTTCCTAACTAGCCGTAAGTTTTCAAATTAGGAAAAATGACTTAAATTCCTTGTATTTGAAAACCATTGACTCCTATGGATTCCAAATAATTTATTAAACATTCATAGAATCTTCTAGACTAATTAGACATTACATTTTCAATATTTTCATGTTTTGAGTTCTAAGGTCCTTATCAGGACCTTGAAGACATTACATCAATTTATTACATTCATTGCCCTTATACATCATTATAGGCTTTAATACATATAAATTGACTTGATTTTCCTTCCATGGCTTCAGATCCCTTCCATTATTCCATGGTTTCTTCATCATATTGTTTGGATTCTCATTAGGTTCCCCTGCACCATACTCCCCAAGAATGAAAGTATTCTTGTGCCAAGGAGTATTCATCTTCCATGCATCAGTTTGATCATGCCTTGATTTCATTTTGTGTGGAGAGATCCAATAATCTCCCAAAGTCACATGCCTCCTGCTTCTCCAACCTGTGTTCACATCACAAGAGTTATTAGAAATAAAACATTAGTTTTGATGTCTTTCGCTAGGACATTGCTGCTTGTAAAGGGACTGTCTTTTTGCCCCTATCTCCTTCATTTTTTGCCTCTACAAATTTTTCTTCCTTTCAAACCTCACCTACTCTTCAAGAGGAAAAATAATGGTCCCTAGTTGCACACATTGTAATTCCCAAAGTCCTACATCCCTAGGACTATCCTTGTTCTCAATTTTCTTCCCATTCATAGTCATATTCCAGCCAATATCATGGTTGATCTCCCCTTGCAAAATCTGATCCCCAAAACACTTTATTATGTTCTCTTTACCCTTATCGACTAAAGGTTTCAATTCATACTTTTTGTTTCTCTTATGCACAATGTAGGTGTTCAAGTACCCATCATGCATAGTCCTTCTAGCCCATTGCCATGGTCTTCCTAAAATCATGTGTCCACAACTCATATCTATCACATCACATAAAACATTATCCTGATATGCACCAATTGAAAAATCAACATAAACTTTCTCCTTAACCAAGAGATTTTGATTTTCACTAATCCATGTTGTGTAGTATGGTATAGGGTGAGAAAATTTCTTCAAGTTCAACTTATTTGCAACTTCATAAGAAACCAAATTGCTATGCACACCAAAATCAACTATTAGTTTACATACCTTACCCCTTTTCAAGCAATTGGTTCTAAAAACACTCACTTGTGGTACTGATTGAATTGGTTCTCCTCTTCCCATTAGAAGACAGTCTCCCAACTCTGAATAAACTACTGTAGACTCATTCTTATCCTCTTCTTGTTGTGTGAGATTTTCTCTCATATCCCTATTTTTCTCTTATTAATTCCACTTAGGAAATCTAAATTATTGGTGCCCCACTTCATTAAAATGAAAAAATTTACCTGTCAAGATACCACTTCCTCTTCCTCCTCCAGATCTGCCTCTTCTAGGCTTGTATCCTCCTATCTGATCTGATGTGGTTCCCTTTCCTTTATCCTTCTCATTGTTTCTCTGAAAGTATGCATTTGTTCTGCCACCTCTTCCTCTCATGGCTCCTCCTCTATTATTTTTTCTCCCACTTATCCTCTTCAACTTCTCCTATACTCTGACTGCAAGTTGAAAGAATTCTCCTAGGGTCCTTGGCACATTTAACCCTATCTCATCTTGTATGTTATACCTCAGGCCATTAATGTATCTGGCCACCTTCTCATCCTCATGTTCTACTCCTCCCCTAATGCTCATGGTGTAAAACTGCTCGGTGTAGGAGATGATGTCCATGTCTCTCTACTTCAAATTGTTCCTTCTCATCTTGATTTGTATTTCCAAATTTGATGGCAAGAACTGACTCTTCACCATAGTCTTCATTATTTCCCAGTTAGAGATTGTATTCAACCCCATTTCCATCCTCGCATTTTGAATTCTAGTCCACCATGTAAGGGTTGTCCCCCTTAGCCTTTCTTTAGCCAACTTCACCTTCTTCTCTTCCTCTACATCTTCAAGATTAAAATAGTTCTCAAGTGATTCTACGTCTCATCCAATCACTTCTTTAGTTTCCATCCTTCCTTGGTAGATTGGAAAGTCAACATGCCCCTTTCCACCATTTCCTTGTACTTCTCTAATTAGCCTCATGAATCTCCTCTCCTCGGGATCATTTTCTTCCCTATGACCCCTATTGGCTTGTTCTTCATTGAACTCTCCTTCTTCTTCATGGTTCTCTTCATGAATATCTTACCTCCTAGGTTCTCCTCTTTCTTTTTCGAGTGCTTCTATACTCTCCAAGAACTAAAGTCTTTTCCTTCTCATTTATCTCCCTTATCTTTCCTTTGTGGCTTCCAATTCCGTCTTTTCTATTTTCTTCTCTTATAGTGTTGTTATTAACTCTTCTATCTCCCTTGTCATTTGATTATTGGGTACCATGACTCTTGAATTATTCCCTCAAACTCCTACAAAGACCTACTAGTGGGCTCTAATACCACTTGATGCAGATGTTGGGATGGTAAGAATGAAACAAGGTTGCTAATGGATAGATTACCTTTAGGCCTCAAACACTCAAGTACCCACAAATGAACCAACAAACCTCCCATTGCCCAAGGATCAAGGTTCTGGTGTATTTATGTTTTTTTCAACAAGGATTGACAAGTTACAAGTTTGCAACCCCACCCAACACTTACATCTTACAAAACACTCCTATTTGGCCTAGACTCCTTGTAGCCCAACAATGACCTAATTCTACACTTAACTCACAACTTCCCCAAAGGACTCTTTGAACAAATTAACTTTTCAAATACCCTTTATCCCCTTCTAAAACATATCAAACACTTTGATGTTTTTTGTTTCGACCAGTTGTCCCAATAATTGACTGTACTCTATTTTAAAGAGGGCTAAAAACATGCATTAACAAAGAAAGTATGCTAAGATCTTATGTCCAGTCTTCAAGACTCTCACTAGTCTTCTCAAATGACCCCAATGCAAGGAATCCCCAACCAATTTTACCCTTAGACCCTTGCAAACATGAAACCCCCAATTTGGCTTCAATCAATGCTTAAATCTAGGGATTTCTAAATGTTCCACTTCCCAATGATTCTACCACCAACTAATTATGGATTCACCATAAAAATTCCATTCTAAGACAACCCAAAACATCAGATATGGTCCTTATTAAGCCAAATTGCTTGCTGCTACTCCAATCGAAGCAATTTCAACACCTTTCAATGCATAATCTTGGTGATCACTGTTGTGGGTCCACAACACACACCCCATTTTTTGGTTCTCTGACCATGGGGACCCCACTTCTTTTTTTTTTTTTGGTCTTGTTTTTCCACTTTGAGTCCTCACCCGGCTAGCCTCAAAAAAATAGGCGTCAGCATGGTTAGACAAGGAAAAATACCTTTTCGGCCTTTCGGCCCTTTTGGCATTTCGGGGGACCATAGCACTCTGAAACACCAAAATGGATGAAATGCTGAAAGCTGGTCCTTTCAGTGTTTTCGGCCTCCAAAAACACCAAAAGTATGAAGGTGTCTCCCTCCAAAATTTTGGTGTTTCGGACACTGAAACCACCGAAACATGCTGGCGTTAAAGCCCATAGGTTATAAATTGCGAAGGCCCCAATTCAAAATCACTTTGTGTTCTCAATTCAAATTTCCTCAGGAGCTCACAGCTTCAGTGATTTTTTCCCTCAGGCCTGAGATTGACCACACGTGCTCGCCTCCATCTTTTTCATGTCATCCTCCCCGCTCCCAGCCCCTCCAAGGTAGGTCTCATTCGCTGCCTCACATTTTCTTTTTCCTCTGGTTTCTTTTTTTTTTTAATTTTTAGGGTTTTTTTTCCCTAGTGCTTGTCTAGCCTAGGGAGTTTGGATCTCCTTCTCCCCTTGTCTCTAAGGGCCTTTGGGTGCCTTTGTTTTGTAGGAGGTCTGTCTGTGTCGAGTCAGGTTTTTCCCTCTAGTTTTTGGGTCACGACCTTTGTCACAGGTTTTTAGCCTTCGAAAGGCCAAAAACTGGGTCATGTGGTCGTCTGTCTTGTTTTGGAGATTTGGCCCTTTCCATGTTTTAGACCTCCACAACGTCCAAAATTCTAACAAGACCGAATGCCCAAAAGTCCTGTCTCTCATCGCTATTTCAGAGACTCAGCCTTTTCAACATTTCAGACCTCAGAAAGGTCTGAAATGCTGACAGATCCAAGTCTCCAAAACTTGGTCTTCAAGTTTTGGGGGTTTTTGGCATCTACAAAACCTTTGGAATTTTAGATGCCAAAAGGACCAAAACAAAATCACTCCAAATGATGGCTTTTTGCACTTTTGGCCTTTTCAGCCTCCAAAATAGTCTTTGGCGTCTGAAACTCTGAAAGTGCAAAAAAATTGCATTCTCAGTGATTTAGAGAGTTTTGCTCTATTTTCTTAGTTTAGTCAGATTTCTTTCAGTTTGTTCTTAAAATAAGATACTGATAGTTGCATGTTTTACTACAAGAATGCCTGAGAAGAAGACTACTTCACCCATGAAATACCAATACAAGGGGAACATTCCCCCTTCCAAAATCAGCAACATGCATAGTGAAATCACCGATACTGATATCGGGAATGTGGATTGGGATGACTTCCTAACAAGATGTGGCCAACCATCTAGGAGATCAAAGGATTGTACCTCCTTGGTATTAGCAGGACTAGTTAGTGTAGCAGCCCACCTAGTAGTTGTGTCCTCACCTGAACTAATCATGACCCTGGCGAATCATTACGACTCTGACAAATGGGTGGTCCAGAATAGAGAGGGCCAAACAGTATTGGATATCAATCCAGATGTCATAGAAGATCTTTTTCATCTCCACAAAGGTGTGGAAAAGTTATATAAATTCTTTATAGAAAAGGGAAACTTATGGTTCAGAAACAAAGTAGAGGAGGCTTATGAAATAGTCAACAATCACTACGTTGAGCAACCTCTCCCCAAAAATAAGCTGGACAAAATAGACTTAAGGAGAGGATACATGAAATATGACATCAAGGCAGCAATAACAATGATAAACTGAGTATATGAGTTACCACAATCATTCCGACTGGAGAATTAGATGATTCTCCTTATAGAAAGACTCATGGGTTGTAGATCTAGGTTTGACTGGGGAACCATCATCAGTGACAAGTTGAATGAACAAATGGTGGCAGTAAAGCACAACCATAAGTTTTATATGAGTACTTATGTGGTGTACCTATTGGTAGCAAGGGAAGATTACCTAGGACTCGTAAAGAGAGGGAACCTAAATGATCCCAATGCATGGCCTCACATCCTATACCCCCAATTGCAGAAAAGGGAAAAAAATGTCAGAAGATAGCCCAAACTAACAGATAGTCAATGATGCCTTCATTTTTGCAATCATCCGATCTATTGAGCGTGATTTTGTAAAAAGGATGTCAGAGGAAGTAACCACCAAGGTGAGGGCCATTGGTGCGTATTACATACAATTTAGAACCTTCACATACATTCAGATAGCAGGATCAACTATGAATCCAAAGAAGTTTCATAGATAGCCATCCGACTGGATAATCATCTTGGAAATGGCTCGACAGCTCGTAGATGCCTATGAATACATAAAACACAAGAAGAAGAACTGTTGGGATTTTCCCATCTCACTGGGACCATATACCCTACATGACATGAAGGTTTGTAAATCTTTAACCTTCGAATGGGATGAATGTCCCCTACAACTCTATGGCAGAGTGCGGCCTCAATTTGACCCTATAGGCACATATAGCCACATTATTGGCAAGTTGTACATTCATGAACCACACCTGGAGGATCACTGGATGAACTGCATAGATGATCATGAGGTCAGAATCAGGGATTACTGCATAATAACTCTTACCTTGGAAAAATAAGTCATAAAGACCCTTATTCCCCCAAAGGTTTGGTAGTATGATTCAGAAGAGGTCCTAGAGGCCATCTACATAGATGACAAGATATATGACCGACCCATCATGAACGTAGAGTTTGACAAAGATGAAAATGATGACATAAATCTCTAGGCAAGGCACGTGATGAGAACAATAGAATAATGGATCAAGAGGGCATACAAAATGAGCCCAATACCTGTGAAAACATTGATGGACCCACCCAAGAAGGTGGATAAACAATGCGGAGAGATAAATATAGTGTTGCAATACAAGAAGGCACCGCCACAAAATCAAAGCACGGTGTATGGCCATGAACATGTAGTAGAGTACAGATCAAACCCAAGGCCCAAGGCTCCTAAAACAAGAATGAATAGGAAAATAGATCCCCCCATAGGGCCAACATAGGTTTCACCTGATGAAGGACCCTCCACCTCTGGACAATCTCCTCCTACCATCGGAAAGGGGAAGAAGACATATAAGAGGAAGAAGGCTTCTGCGTGTCCGCAATTAGAAACTATACAGGGGGAGCCGTAAGAAGAGGAGGAAGATGTCCCTCTATTTAAAAGGACAAGGTATCAAAAAAGAAGAGAAAAGGAGACTAGTAGGAAGCACCAGGAAGGTCCTAAAGAGAAAGATAACCCTTTAGATTCTCTTGGATCAGATGAGTTCCAAATGTAAGAATTTGAGGGTCTAGAAGGTTTCTCAGACCAAGGCCACGATACACGAGGTTATACAACTAGATATGAAGCAGGTGGTCCTTCTCTTTTTTAACCACAGGTGATCTTAACTCTACCTCCCACTCGATTCACTAATCCAAAGCCAAATACACCCAAGGTGGCAGATAATTCTAAAGTAGATCAAGGGTCTGAGAATAAAGAGTCTCCAATCACCCAAGGGGTGACTACTAATGAGCCTACCATAGAGAAAAATACTATTATAACACCCCTTCACATTCCTACTCCAACAACTACTCTCCCACCCCCTATTCCTACTCCACCCCCATTTCTCATAACTCCACCAACTACTCTTCCATTTCCAATCCCAAATCTCCCAACACCTACTCCACCATTGCTAAGCCCTTTGACTTGCCACATCCCGACACTGGGAGGATCAGTAACTAGAGAGGCTGCATCAGCCTTCAAAACCATAGTGGGGGTTATGAGTGGTCTCAATACCAAAGCCTCGGTTATTTCCTTGGGAGAGGAAGACAAAATTCAGGAAAAACAAGATGAGGCAATGCAAGAGGGAAACAAGGCAGAAGAAGAAAGGGGAGAAGAAGAAGAATGCCAAGGAAAAGAGAGTGAAGGGGAATAGAGACAAGAACAAGAAGAGGGGCTAGACAAAGAAGTGACTCCAGGGTCTCAAAATTTAGATTCAATTCTTCAAATTACCCCATATGAGTCTGTCATTGCATCTAGTAGACCCACCTAGTTTACCAAAGAAATCAAGTCTAGGAGAAGAACCTATGTAGATGAAGATGAAGGGGAATACATGGATATAGCATCCTTAGGGAAAGCATTTCATCAAACAAAAATCATATTAGCAGCACGAACAATGTCCTATGTCACTTAGGACACTAGGGGACACTAGAAGGCATAGGTTGCAGTCCCATCCGCCAGCACCTCTCAAGCCCAAACTACTTCAGAAGACTATACATTTGAAGAGGTAGATTTGGGGGAACCTACCGGGGAGGGGAGTAGGACACTAGCAGCTTTAGGGCTCAAACATTCTCTAGGTTTTATGAGTAAGGACGAAGAGACCATAAAGGCCTTGACATAACAAAATGAAGCCTTGAAGAGGTTCATCCGCAAAATGGTTGGTCCCATCGACCCTAACTACCTGGAGGCCTCACTATAGGTAGTGTTGGATAAAAGAAACACCCCAGAATTACCAGTAGGTTTAACCCCCTCCTTCATCAAAGCAAGTGCTGATTGGAAGGATGATTTTTAGAAATATGGGGAAGGTGCCATCAAGCAAATATTTAGACCTTATAGGGTTATTCTAGTGGAGGCTACAAATCTGATAGATTTGATGATAAATGATGGTGGCCTGGAATCTGAGACAAGCAAATGGAGAGCTACCCTCCAGGATTTATAGATCATCATAAAACAATGCTTCCAAATCTTGGTAAATATATATGAAGGTGAGAAGCTATAAAAATTAGAGACATGGATTAGGTGCATAACCAAGATAATTAATGTTTATGAGAAATGTCAAGCTTCCATATTGGATAAACAGAAAGAAGTCTTGGAATGGGTAGAGGAAATAAATGCTTTCTTCACCGGGGTCAGCCTCAATTTATACCGAGATGAATATAAACATGTCTTATGGCCATCCAAAGAAGTGGTCCAACAATTCAAGGACTCATGGCAGGTGCAGGGATCAAGGAAGCCTTGCAACAATTATTTTATTCAAAGGAAGAAATTATGAAGATGACCAATAACGTAGAAGAGATCGAGTTCTTTGCTTCTGAGCTAATGACCTTCAAAGAAAAGCAGGAATGGAAGGTTAACATGGAAAAAGGGAAGGAGATAAACTATGAAGAAGTTTAGGAGATCATACAAAGGCTCTGGACTACACACCCAAAGGTATTCCCAAATTGACCCCTTGGACCACAAAGCAGTTTTGAAGAAGAAATCTCCAACACTTAAAAGATTCCCTTAAGGCAGGTTTCAGAGTTTTTGGCCTTTCGGCCCCGCTAACAACCCAGTTCTTTAGCCTTTTAGCCTTTCATATTTTTTGCCTTTCTTACCTACAAAATTTTTGGCCTTTCGGCCCTCAAAGTTTTTGGCCCTTTGAGTTTTTAGTCTTTTTGGCCTTCTACATATTTTGGCCTTTTCGACCGCTGACAAGTCTAAACTTTAGACCAAAGTTTTGATGGTAAACACTTAGAAGTTTTTGACACAAAAAAGTTTTGGAGTAGAGGTCGGGGTCCAAAAAAATCGGTGTTTCCAGCGAGATCACATTTTTTTCACACCAGTTGAACTCTAGATCTAATTGATGGTCAACTTGAGTTCATTTTGGAGGAACAAAGGGTCCCTTATCAGTCTCCACCACTAGCAGAGCTTCCAGATGAAGATTCCAAGAAGGACTCCCAGAAACAAGAAGAAGATTCCAAGTTTTCAGGAGAAACCTCCTTGTTTTCTCTTTATTCTTGGTAAGTTTGACCCTCCTTGCATGGGAAAACTAATTGTAAATGGATTCTTGGATCCATGCAAGTTATCTAGTGTCAGTTAAGAATAGTTTCCCTCTTAGAAAAGTTTTAGTTTAGTTTATTTTTCTCTCTGATGCCCTAAATTCAGAATTTAGAGTTGTGGATCAAATTCTATATATTGTAATCACAAATCAATGTAAAGGGTCAGATTCCTAATACAATAAAGATATACATTTGGTGCTTCATTCGTGGTGTGTGAATTGTTGCTACCTATGCAAAATTATTGAATGTATGCTTGTATTATTCATTATTTTCAGAGATCCTCTTGTTTATTGTGTTTCAAATTCACATTTCTTTAGTTGGAGTTTGTTGGTGTTTGCTTTACCTTGTTGTGATGAATGCGTGGAAGAGATCATCTTTGGGATTAATGATAAATCTATCTCATGGGTGCGCACATATTTGTGGCTTCATGATCTGATCAATTTTGAAAATCTTTCATGAGTGAATACATCTTCTCTCCAAACACTTGCATCTATGGGGTAGTGAATCGTGACTTGGTCTGGTTCATTCTTCGTGGGTTTACACCAAATCTCTCCCATCTTTCAATTCACAAGGAAGGGTTTACAAATGGTTTATGTCTGTAGGATTTCACTTTTAGTCATTTACTTACTTTCTTGTTACTCTACTTGTTACTCTCTTTTATCTTTCAAATTCTAAAATCTAACACCTTGGAAAATATAAAATTGCATTTTATATATCAAACCCCCCATATTTGTTAAAATGGAAAACACCAAAAAGAACTAAACTGTTTTGTAGTTTGATGTCTTGAACATACCAGCAAAGGCCTCCTCATGAACATTCACATTTATCTTCAACTGAGTAACCAAGAAGGTTGTGACCCAACCCCAGAGAACCTTGGGAATAACCTCATTATTCTTTCAAGAGAGGAAATCAAATTCTCGAGATCCTAGCAAGTTGGCTTGTGTCAAAACAATGCTCAACAATCACCATGCCAATTCACACTATCTATAACATATCAAGTTATAATCATAATGTAAATGTTATAGAGGTATCATTACATGAGAAAAATATGTAAAACATTCATGGAATGACCCTTGGCATTAAGATTAGACCAAACTGTTTATGGAAAAATAGTGAATCCAAAAGACAATCAACACTAATGGATTAAAATTGAAACAAAAGGATGTTAAAAGAGTTTGAATGTGATTTAGAAAAAAATATGAATGTTCTCAATACATTAGAAATCCAATATAACTCTTATGAATTCAAAACCGTGCAATGTTCATATAACAAATAATTAGAATTCTGAATTTTATGGCATTTCTTTGAGACAATTCATACATCCACACTTCTCTCCTTGTACAAGGATGAGTTTCATACGTATAGACTCCATACTAACTTCCCCCAACTGATTTGGATCAGTTACATGATTTTTTAAAGCATTTAAACTCCCTAAAACAACCTTTCTACCATTTTCTTGACTAGCCGTTAGTTTTCAAATTAGGAAAAATGACTTAAATTCCTTGTAATTTGAAAATCATTGACTCCTATGGATTCCAAATACTTTATTAAACATTCCTAGACTCTTCTAGACTCTTTATACATTACATTGTCAATATTTTCAAGTTTTGAGTCCTAAGGTCCTTAGCAGGACCTTCAGGACATTACATCAATTTATTACATTCAGTGCCCTTATACATCATAATGGGCTTTAATGCATTGAAATTGACTTGATTTTCCTTCCATGGATTCATATCCCTTCCATTCTTCCATGGTGTCTTCATCATATTGTTTGGCTTCTCATTAGGTTCCCTTGCACCATACTTCCCAAGAATGAAATTATTATTGTCCCAAGGAGTATTCATCTTCCATGCATCAGTTTGCTCATGCATTGATTTCATCTTGTGTGGAGAGATCCAATAATATCCCAAGGTCACCTGCCTCTTGTTTCTCCAACCTATTTTCACATCACAAGAGTTGTTAGAAATAAAACATTGGTTTAGATGCCCTTTTCTAGGACATTAATGCTTGTAAAAGGACTATCTTTCTGCCCCTATGTCCTTCATTTACTGCCTCTGTCACTTCTGCTTCCTTTCACCCTTCACCTTCTCTTTAAGAGGAAAAATAATGGTCCCTGCTTGCACACATTGCAATTCCCAAAGTCCTACATCCCTAGGACTATCCTTGTTCTTAGTTTTCAACCCATTGACAGTCATCTTCCAACCAGTATCATAGTTGATCTTCCCCTGTACAATCTAATCGCCAAAACACATTATTTTGTGAGGGGGATTTGAACATGTTTTTCCCTCTTTTGAGTATGTTCCATTACCATTACACCAAATTCTCATAGACTTTTCAACCAATTTATTTTTCTAAACCCTTTATCAAATTTCATTTTTAAACCCCTTATTATTGAAAATGACTATTTTAATGAGCACAATATAGTTATTTACAAATTTAAACTAAATTTTATTTTGCATTAGTGATTTCAAATTTGTTCTCCAATTTATCATTTTCTGAGGCACCTTAATAAATATTATTACCTACTTGAATAAACCATTTGGTACTCCTAAAGGAGATGAATTGTGGCAAGGTGATTTGGGGATTTTGGTTTTTATGTTTAATGTTGAACAAATTTTATATTTGGTAAAGGAGCCCCGTCTAATGGTGATCATACTTCCTAAATGTCATGCATATAAGTAGTTAGCCGATATAATTTATATTGTGGACTTTATTTTCCATAATTTCCCACCAAACCTGTCTCACATTTAAAAACCACCTTAGGCTCTCATTAAACCATTTTCAAATCAACTTTCTACTTGAAAAATCTCCCAAAACATATTTACCTATCAAAAGCAATTGTAATGATTTTTTGATGCTTAAAAAATTAAAAAATAAATATACATATACATATATAGAGAGAGAAGGGTAAAAATTTATTGAATCAAGAAAGCAAAAGTACAAAGAAACCAAGAATAACTAAACAACCGACCTACCGACCAAACAATCAATGATCACCTAAACCTCCCAAATAGTCATGCATATCCTCTATAACAAGATCCTCCAACACACTAGAATACTCCCTGGACAAATAAGTCCAATCTTGGACATGTCATACTCCCATTTTATCAGTAAATCATTTAGCCAATCTATGTTCTACCTTCTTCCACTCTCGAGGGATATGGAAAAAGGTAACACAATCTAATGAACTACTCAACCTAATAATTTGGTTGACCACCGCCACTAATTGATAATCGTATTTTGCCATTAGTATACAAAGGAAAAAATTTTTGAACCATTGGTAACATGATCACTAAAAGAAAAGATTATAGTGCAACCCAGCACAACAGTTTACAGAGGTCACCGAAACTAGTTTTCACTGACAGAAAGGTTACAATGTAAACCTATGACACAACCTAAAGAGGAACTCGACATATAAGTTCATAGAGGAAACCAAAAGACAAGATCACAGTGAACATTGACAGTCAGTTGACAGAGAAAACCAAGAAGAAGAATGTCTATAGAGACATCACCAAGGAAAGACTACAGAGCAACCCGAGCACCAGCCTACCTAGAGACAACTTTATTCTGAGAAATGTGGATCTAAGTTACACATCAGATAAAAAACTTAAGTTTTATATTTATCTTTAAAGAATATCTTTAAAACTATTTCTTGAGGGACAAGTAAAGAAAATGTAATTGCTTTAATCAGTCTAATTGATTAAAAACATGAAAAACTAGGAGATCAAGGTCAAGTTGTAAACCTTTGATCATAGAGTTTTTATAGTTAAGCATGAAACCAATTTAGGTCAATTTAATGTATAAATAGATGTGTAATCAATTAGAACAAGATGATATGATGATGATTGTAGCCATGGACACATCTATGGATTAGATACAAAGTTTCATGCAGAAGGACAACAAAAGATGGAATCAGTTATAAAGAACGAGATCCAAGGCTACTGAGAAGAATAGAGGTATTAATCAATCACTATAGGTGATACATAATATTGTGAACTTAAAGAATCTATACTTAGAAATTCAGGATTGCATTATATCAGGTCAAGAAGTATTTTTGACTACATCCTAACAAGTGTAGCAAATAGAAGAAATCCTTTAAGAAGGTGGATTTAACAATCCTTTTGTAAATCTCTTAACTGACTGCACACTAAACAGTGTTGCGAAATCTCTTAACAGAGTAGACCTTAACTAGTCTAAACATGTTACTCCTAACAATGTAAGATTATCAGAAGTGATCAAACTTGTAAGCCTTAACCGACCCCTTCCATTTTGTAGATAGTGAAGTTTTGTGGGTTTCATCCCCACCACATTTTTTACCTTCTAATAGGGATTTTTTGCGTTACCAAATCTTGTGTCTTGTGTCATGTGTCATTAAATTTTATGAATGTTTCTATGAATGTTTACATGAAAATTTATTTTATGATTTGATATTACATGCATAAAGATAAGAGTAGCACATATGGTCGGTAATGCAAGGAATTGATTACTAAAGGATTAAGGGTTAAGTGATAAAAGTTTTAAGGGTACTAATTCACCTCTCCCCTCTCAATACACACCATTCCATTATTCCAACAATTGGTATCACAGCTAGATCTCTTATTTGGAAAAGTTTAAATCACTTGAGAGAAAATATCATACAATGGAAAGGTATAGGCTAGACAAGAGTATTGAGAATCAAAAGTTAGAGATACAAATCTTGTATAAAAATACAAAGAAGATATAATCAAGATGAGAGAGCTACTTGATGAAAGAAAGGTTATGGCATCTCACTACAATGAAACAAATTATCATGAAGAAGAGATACTTGATCTGTTTGTCATTAGGATCTACATCTAGAAATACATCAGACACATTTGAAGGAAGCATTACAAGTCTGAATGAAATCAATCAACATCTGAAAAAACAAGTAAAGATACTGCAAATTGGTCAAGAGATACAAATGGTAAGGATGATTGATGTTATGAATAATGCTAAACAAGATGAACAAGAAAGAACATTAGCTATTGATGACAGGAGGAAGATCACTGAAAAGGTACAAGAAAGAGAGACAAAGATAATAAAAAAATTACTGAACATCATCATGAGATCACCAATCAAATAGTTCTTATGAGTCAAGAGACAAACTGAATGAACATAAAACTCATTGGAAAAATAGAATCTATTGGTGAGCTAAGAGAAGAAAATGAAAAAATAAAACATGAAGTAAGGATTCAGCAATAGCGTAATGATATGATCAAGAAAGATGAAGAGAGTACCAAAAGAATGGATGATTTTTTGGATGTACAAAGAAGAGTCAACAAAAATATCGAACTAGGTTACACCAACCATGGAGAATCATCATACCAAGCTGATCAAAAAGATGTCTACACAAATCCAAGACCAAAGAAGCAGTCATGCACTCACTGTGGAAAACCAGGCCACACATCAAATATTTGCAGAAGAAAAATTAAAGGTATTCCCAATTTCACATCTACATTCATAGGAAATTGTTATAACTGTAACAAGAAAGGACATGAAGCATATGAATGTAAATCTAAGGTCAAACAACCAAAGAAGGAAACCTACATGGAAAAATATTGTCCTACTTGCAAAATGCATGGGTACATATCTCTTGAATGCAGGAAGAAGAAAAAGAAAGCACGAAAGCCAAAAGAACAAGAAAATGCTTATAAACCGAAAAGAGTCAATAACTCATATGTCTAGGATTACAACACATGGACAAACTGCACAACATGTGGTAGATATGGACACATAGCAGAAAACTGAATGAGATAGTGGATGAGAAGGTCTAGAAGCTAGACTAATCCTTGAATGACATGATTACACTCTCATAGGGTCAGTCATTTAAGAAAGGACTACAAAGACTGAGTGACTGAAATAAGCACTTTTTCCATTGGCTATACCATTCAAGACATCAGGAAGATAAGAAAAAAAATGTGGAGGAAAGATGAAAAAACTGATGATGCTAGACCAAGAAATACAATTGGTGACACCTTATCCAATGGATTTGGTGATATCACCACCCCCACCTAAGCAGGACATGTAAGTATGGAAATGCACTATACCAAGTTATATCTTATATCAGTTCCATTATACATTCATAAAATACCAAAATAGCATGAATAAAGATGCACTATAGTATTACTTGTTAAGAATTTGTGAATCCAATCTCGTCGGCCAATGCTTACTGAGAATCATCAGTGTACATACAAAAGCTAAGTTGTTAGTGTAAACTAAGAACCGTCGGTAATCATGTAAAAAGATAATGTACTCTTTGTTATATACCGAGATCCCTCAGTGAACATGTGAAAGGTAAATTGAGTTGACACTTTCCCCGAGCATCACATTCTCACTGAGGATAAAAGATGGTATGTTCCCCAAGAGACTCCATCTTTGAACACCAAGAAGTAGGTAAAAGCATTTACTACACCACCTAGGGAATCGTCTATAAAAAGGTGATAGAATAGCTCATTCACTCACCATGTGATTAAGAGCAAAGTGTAGAGTGAAGAGAAGAGCACAGAGAAAAGAATAATGACTCGATTGGAGAAATATTCACAAGCACTTTCATGGTATTCAGACAGATCAACAACATCTATAGCATATCAAGTGAGTTACTAAGACTCACTAAGCTCACAATTTATTTATGGGAAAATCCCTAATTTCCATAAACAATGTTAGCCACATCTCACATCTCCAAGATCAAGAATGTCAAAGATAAAAAGGCTAACCTAATCAAGAACACCAGATGTGAAGATCCAAAATACAAATTCTGTCCAGAGATAGCTTCACAAACTGATGATGCTGATGCGTTCTCAAGCATACCACTAAGGGTTTTTCTAATTAAGGATGTGTTGGCAAGTGATCAATTTTGTGTAACGTGATTCACCTTTTGGTTGTTATTTATGGCAACACATCTGGGTTACAGATCAATTCCTATAAAGATAAGTTTTTCTGATTCATAAATCGACTAAGTATAGAAGCAGATATACAAAAGCATTTTGGATATCAAATATTGAGATCAATGAATTAGGGAAAGTGAGCTTAGAGGAAGATAGTATGGGGTATGTGTGACCTCCACCTAAGATCGATTTGGTTTTGGTAATGTCTACGATGAGTTAGAAAGAATTGAAGACATACAAACTGCAGCAGAACAATGATACATAGTAGTTGGATTGTAGCAAAGATTGAGATAGTATGACATGGACTCCAGGAAATCGGAGTTGGATTATGGTTTTTATTAACCTACACTTTGATTATGTAAGAGCACTGACTGTAAATTTATTATTTTCCTTACTAAATGTATGTGTACTGAGAGCCGACTTTGTAATATTTGTATTGGGAGCCGACTTTGTAAAGTTATGAGATATATATGTAAGATCTTTTTGATAAAGATACATGTTGGTTGGATGAGTATGTTGAGCGAATAACAGAGTAGAGAATGATAGAGATCATTGATGAATTATAAAGGAACTATCTAAGCACTAGTGATTCTTGTTTTGTTCATGAATGAGAACACTTTGTAAATAGAATTACTTTGTAAGAGTTGTAAGCTCAATTGGCCCCTAACAGGGTGTTTTGAACCTTTAACAAGGTTGTAATTCCTTTAACAAGGAAATGTACTATGTAATATTCAGCTCCTAATAGGGCTAGGTCTCCTAAAAGTGACATTATACTTTAGTACATGCTTGTGGGTACCATCCCCACCGGGGTTTTCCCTTGGCCAAGGTTTCCCTGAAAACAAAATATGGTGTTATGAGTACTGTGCCATTTTCTTATATTCTTTCTTTACTACAAGTTTATGGCTAATGTTTAAATGGTTGAAGAAATTAAATAAGTGCTATAATATTGATTCATTCCCCCTCTCATTATTATCCAATCCTAACAATTGGTATCAGAGCTTCTAGCCCTTGGAGAGAAAGTCTAACAGCTTGAGGGAGATCAAAATGGATTTGGACAGTTTGCAAGAAAACTTTGATGCTGCACTTGAAGACCTTGACAAAGAAAAAGCAGAAAATGGATAGTTGAGATTCAACATGCGAAGAGATGAGAAATTTATAAAGAAACTCAAGGAACAACTTGAGATTTCCTGAATTCAAAGACAATATCTTATGGTATAGATAAAAGAGGATTTAGATCAAGTGAGGCAACTAAAAGAAGAGAATGAAACTTTGAAACTTGAGAATGAGACTATGACTAAAGAAATACAGATACAAAATGATGCTAAGAAGAAAGTTGAAGAAGCTTTAAACAATGCATTAGATCAAATGAAGAATGAGGCTGACAACTACAAGAACAAGTATTTAGAAATAGAGAGATACAATCAAATTATAAAAGGTGAACTTGTTGAAGCAAAGAAACACATTGAGAAACTTCACACCACTAGTGATTCGATTGATGAACAAAGAGACAATTAGAAACCTAAAGGTGATATGACTGGTATTGGCTTCAATGAAGTTGAATGTTCAAAGAATCAGGAAGAGAAATCCAATGAGAAGATTGGTGTTGAGAAACCTTTTATTGAAGAACCTAGAGAGTAGATCAAACCCTTCAGAGGTAGATGCTTTGGTTGCAACAAATTTGGACACATGAAGAGAGACTGCAGAGGTAATTCCCCTTTTAGAAATTTTTCTGGTTATTGTTTTAATTATAATGGATATGGGCACAAGAAATTAGAATGTAAAAAACCTAATCAATCTAGATATACTCAAGATAATGAAAGAGAATCTATAGTGAAACCCACATGCTACAAATGTAATAACATTGGACACATTGTGAAGTACTATAAGCTACAAGTTAATCAAGAAAGAAGACCTCCTATATGTTACAAATTCAATAATCTAGGACATATAGCAAATTTTTGCAGGTATAATGGATCAGACAACAGAAGAGTACCACCTCCTATGAATTCACAGAAGAATGGAAATGATATTGGTAAGAGTGTTGCAGATTTGAAGAATTATTTTATAAGTTGTTTTCAGAAAGCAGAAGATAACAACAGTGGTAAGATATGGAAGATCAAAGAAAAAAGTGAGACATCATTTTAGGGAGAGTCAATAGATACTACTAGATCTTCACCTGATGGTAGTAAAATAGCATCAACCTAATTGGCCAATCATGACCTTAGGGGGAGCATCAGATACAGACATCAGAATATATCCTGCCCCAAAATTTGTGGATTGAGCTCAAGCGAGCTTAGGTATGAACTTGGCTGACATCATGAACTATACATCTAAGAGCACAACATTAGCCGATGCATATATTTTGTTCACGAGATCTAATAGCCGACTAGACAGTATTGAGAAAAGTAAAATTTATGACTTAAACTTGTATAAAGAACCATTCAATGACCTATATCTTTACCATTTGATGAAGAGTGAGCTAAGGAGATCAGAGAGAAGAAAGATTCAGTCTATTCTACAATTGTCATGCATGATCGATTGAAGCAAAAACTTGGAATTCAGCGGAAGAAAGGTATTTACATCATCTAGCTATGGATGCACCTATTATTTTTGATGTTGTAGATTGACCTAGGTACAAATTTAAGAAACATCCATTCAAGTCTTGTGAAGAGGATCCCGAAGGAGCATTTTGTCAAACCCCTTATGGCATATTACATGTAGAAGATATTAGGGATTACATACATTGTAAGTATGATATACTGGGAATTGATGAGATATCAACCTAGATGGAGTATATGACTGATAACTGAATCATGAAAGAAGAATATAAACACATTGATCAGTTGAGCATAATGAAAATTATGGACTTATGCGAATTCGATGAAGATGAATGGTTCAAGATATTATTGAGTAGGGTACATGATCAGTTCATTTGGGTAGGTGATAAGCCTATGAAGATTTGTAGTGACCTAATTCATGAAATCATTGGACTAGACAACACCGAAATCATTCATGTTGCAGAAAAACATGTAAAGAAAGAAGTTGAAACCCTAACTCACTCTAAATAGGATAGGTGGGCAATGATTGTGAATGACATCTTTCAGCAAGATGTGATACTAATTTCTATGATACTTGGATATAAATTCTACTACAGTAATATATCTAACTCAGTATCTACATGAGTAATCATGATGGCATGGAGAATGGTGAAGGAAAATGTGATATATAACCTATGCAAAATTCTGGCACAACAATTTCTTGAAAATGTGAAGCTAGTGAAGAAAGACAAAACTAAGACCTTCAGATTTGGCTCACTATTGATGCATATGTTCATACACATCAAGCATAAATTTCTTGGCTTGCACCCTAGTGGTTGAAAATCAGGGATACCTACTGGTATTCAAATTTCACAGAGCTACAAAAGACATAATAGTACATGGGTTGATGGGGAATTATTTTCTATGATAAAGATCCTTCAGAGACAAATGAAAACTAGGTACAAGATACATGAGGACATTGTTGAAAAGTACAAGGATACAATTTTTTTAATGGTTGAAACTGATTGTGTATGTTTTGAAGCAGTCACACCTAGAAAGAAATGGTGTTATCCCATATGTTATGAAGTCAGTTTAGAGGTACTTACCATGCAAGTAGAACATGTTCTTGCATTACAAATTGATACATAAGAAGAAAGATGGGGAACATATGAAGATAAATTAGCTAAGGTGAGAGAGGAATAGACTAGAGGTCAGAGGAAAAGAAAAATTGAAAACCTTGTGCACGAGTGTGGTGTAAAAGTAGGATTGACAGAAGAAGAACTAGAATAAGTGAAAAAGAAAATGACAGAAAGATCTCTTAGATTGGAAATTGAAAGTACTATAGCCCTTCCCACTCCTAAGGTAGTAATGCTAGACAGTCCACCTCCTCCATCACAACAAACATCACAAACAAAGAACATTACTCCTAGAGTAAACACCAGATCGAGCAAGCCGACATCACCTAAAGAACAGAACACAGTGAGAGAAGAGAAGAAAACTGAGAAGCACATATGGAATCCCGACATGAAGATGATAGAGAAGAGAGAAATACAACAAGGTAAACTAGTCAAAATTGACAAATACTATGATAGGTATGGAGATTCAGTCAAGCTTAAAATTGAAGACATTGTGATTGATCATTTACTTACTTTCAAAAAGACTCTATTAAAAACTGAAGGAAGTATACCTAAAGACTTGTATGGGAGATTGGTGACAAGAAAAAACTTAGCACAGATTGAGGATGATACAATTAGGAATTACAAAATTGATAACATGTTGCCTGTAATATCCTTACAACAAAGGGAAAGAATATTCAAGGAATTGAAACCTTTGGTGAGGACCAAGGTAAGATTGTTGAAAATCGTGGTGAGGAAGTATGATGAAGTCACTGAGGAAACTCAAAAGGAGCTAGAGAAAATATTGATGAACACTACTTCTGACAAGCCTCCACCTCCTAATACCACTTCACCTACACAATTAGGAATGGGAGAAATCTCAAAAGCAACTGAGACAAATGCTGAGAATTTAATGAAGTAGATCCACAACCAGATTTCTATGTTTCTGGTGTACCAGTGACTCTTGACACATCACAAGATGAAAAGGACCCATTAGCAGGGAATGTGGACAACACTATAGCAGATGAAGCAGAACAGAAAGAGGAAGTAGAGCAGAAAAAGGAAGAAGAACATAAGATAGAACAAAAAGAGGTAAACACATCTTCTATCTCATTGTTGGCAATCAATGATGTTAATGTTGATAGCATGGATGAATTTGAGGTGGTTAAATTGGCATTTACTGCACTAAACAAAGCTAAGGAAATATCATAATAGAAAGGTGACAAAAAGGATAAAGTGATTACAAGAGCAATTGATACTGTGAACAAATTGCTTCCAGTACCTATTGTTTTCCAGCACAAAGATGACATTGAAAATCTGAGAATAACACTTGATGAATTTGATGGACATTATGATAATTTGATAAAGATTATAGAGGAGAAGGCAGAGATGAAATATTCAGAGAAGAAGCTATCATAAGTTTGCAAGTCAATCACATGGGACTTAGGCATTGTGAAAACTTGTTTGACAAATGCAAAGAGTTGTATTGGACATGGAAGAAAACTATTTAGTTACTGCATGAATCCTATCAGGCATGTTCAAAACATGGAAGACATTATTGCCAAGGGAGGGCAACTCTGAATAGTATGATGGACAGTTGTGAAGCATCTTCATAATCTGTAACAGAGTTAAACAAGGAAGTCACAAGAATTTTGGCAAAAATCATTGTATTAAATAATGAGAAAGGGAGAGTATTGACAAAATTTAACTTGTTGAAGAGTTTAATCACTCCTAAGCTATCCATACTTGAGGTTCATCTATCAGACTTGGAGAAAGTGACATATTCATTGACTAAATATATGCCCATAGAATTGAAAGAAGCTGAAACCGAATCATTTGCATTGAATGGCATAATTCATATTAGTCAAATATTGTTCAAATCATGGAGTACAGAAGTGAAGTTCTTGGAAAGATTCCTTTCAATATATTCTAAAATTGGTGACTAAGCACTAAATCCTATTATTTTTATGCACCTTTTTCATTGTTTTCAAAGGGGGAGAAGAGAGAAGAAGAAAAAAAATAGAGGAGAAGAGAAGAAAATGGGAGAAGAGACAAGAAGAGGAAGGAGAGAATATAGAAGAGACAATTTTTGTTGGGACACTTATTCATTTTTTTTAAGTGTTTCCATCAATGCCAAAGGGAGAGATTGTTGGAAAGTGATCAATTTTGTGTAATGTGATTCAATTTTTGGTTGTCATTTATGGCAACATATCTAGGTTATAGATCGATTCCTATAAAGATAAGTTTTTTTGATTCATAAATTGACTAAGTATAGAAGCAGAGATACATAAGCATTTTGGATATCGAAGATCAAGATCAATGAATTAGGACAAGAGAGATTAGAGGAAGAGAGTATGGGGTATGTGTGACCTCCACCTAAGATCGATTTGGTTTTGGTAATGTCTACAATGAGTTAAGAATAATTGAAGAAAGATAGGATCATAACAATGATACAAAGTAGTTGGACAATAGCGAAGATTGAGAGAGTATGACATGGACTCCAGGCAATCAGAGTTGGATTATGGTTGTTGTTAACCTACAGTTTGATTACGTAAGAGCATCAAATATACATTTATTATTTTCCTTACTAAATGTATGTGTACTGAGAGCCAACTTTGTAATATTTGTATTAGGAGCCGACTTTGTAAAGTTGTGAGATATATATGTAAGATCTTTTTGATAAAGATACATGTTGGTTGGATGAGTATGTTGAGAAAATAACAGAGAAGAGAATGAAAAAGATCATTGATGAACTATAAAGGAACTATCTAAGCACTAGTGATGCTTGTTTTGTTCATGAATGAGAACACTTTGTAAACAAAATTACTTTGTAAGAGCTATAGGCTCAGTTGGCCCCTAACAGGGTGTTGTGAACCTTTAACAGGGTTGTAATTCCTTTAACAAGGAAATGTACTATGTAATATTCAGCTCCTAACAGGGCTAGATCTCCTAATAGGGACATTATACTTTAGTACATGCTTGTGGGTACCATCCCCATTGGGGTTTTCCCTTGGCCAGGCTTTCCTCAAAAATAAAATATGGTGTTATGAGTACTATGTCATTTGCTTATATTATTTTCTTTACTACAAGTTTATGGTTAATGTTTAAATGGTTGAAGACTTTAATTAAGTGTTATAATACTGATTCACACCCCTCTCATTATTATCCAATCCTAACAGGATGTCTGAGACTAAATCCATAGCAAAGTTGTAGAAATCGGAGATCTAGAAGTTGAGGAAACTTATAAGAATATTTGCACAGATGAAACCATCAAGGATGAAGATAAACACACTGAGGTGAAAGGGTTGAAAAATTCCCTAATGTTCCTAAAGGAGTTCAAGACTGAGTGGATCCAGATAGTTATTAGTTAGGTACATGACCAAAAGATGTGGCTGGACGAGCCCAAACAGATAACTAAGGATGTTATACATGCAGTGACCGGTTATCCAGTAACTGACAAGGAAAAAGCACTTAAACACCCTCCTCACCCTGACATTGAGAAGATGACAGGTCCAGTATGGGATGGAAGAGGATTTAAGGTAAACTCCATCATCGATCTAGAAATGAAATTTGGTGGATGTGTGCTGGGATACAAGATATTCCAAGCCAACATAATGAATAGCATTGCATGCTGAGCAGTAGACATTTCTCATAAGATTGTGAAGAAGGGATTACAGTTGGATCTATCCAAGCTTCTATTGAAGCAACTAGATGAGAAAATGAGGACCATTAGATCTACAAAATCTAATTCATGTAAGTTTGGTTCACTCCTCATGTGCATATTTTTCTACTTTCAAGACTTCTTCCCATCTGTCGGTAATGTCAATTGAGACACTACCCAACCAATGATAATTTAGATTAGTGAATTTATTAAGTCACTAGGAGACAACTTTACATCAGTTATGGATGCATATTTTACTAGATTCAATGACAGAATGCAAAAAAGGATGAGGATACCAGAACAATTGGTCAATAATATATTAAGATGATATTTGCTTCATGGTGGACACTCACACAAATTTGATTAAACCAGTTATACTGAGGACAACATGGTTACCACCACTTGACTATGAGATAAACATAGATCAGGCCACAAATGCTATTGAAGCATTGTTGAATGAACTACTAGATAAATCATTACAAAAATTTAGCACCTATGAAGAAGCTAATGCAAGAATAAAAATAGGCTTAGCTGTTAAAAAGATAGACATAAAGAAGATCAAAATGGTAAAGACACTTGAAAAGAAGTTATCGGTTAATGAAGAAGAATCATAACAACAAGAAGACACTGAGGGATAGTCAACCATTGGTGAAGGTGAACAAGTGAGTGACTCTGAGTCAACAAAGTCTGATGGAACACCACCAAAGAAACCAAGGACAACTACTACTTCAAGAACAAGAAGTAAAACTACAAAAGTAGACTCACCACCGGTTAAGAAAGGAAAAGTGAGGAATTAAAAAAGAAAGCCTCAAACTAGGAAATCCTCAGAACCAAAGAGGAAAAGACAATTAATCTGAAGAAAGGAAGATAAGGAAGACACTGAAAAAGATGAATAACCTGAAAAGACAAAATTTCCTAAGACAATTGATGAGATTGTTGCATCAATAGTCAAGATAGGTAGCATATCTGAACCTAATATTAGGCAATAGCTAACTCTGAATTTCAAGGATTAGAATAAAATAGAAGAAGCCATCACCAATACAATGTGTATATTCAAATATATACCTATACAGTTTGATAAGATGATGCCACAAGAACTTCTAGATAGGTTATCGACAAGGTGGACATTTGCATTAAATTTTGAAAGGAAAATAAGGGAAAGATCCCTAGTTTCTATTATGCCACCTGAGTAAAAAATGGAAGAAATCGATGAAATGATGAGAGTGCACTCAAAGAAGTTTTCAAAGAAATTGAGAGCCTACAAAGTACTATAGGAAAGCTTAATAGAGATTGAAAAAGAAAGTGATGAGGCTTCGAGAAAAATAATCAATGTATCTAAAGAGAATACAATCCCCGAGAGAGTATTAGCACTTACCGAGAAGCCTCACAATGAAGAGAAAGAGGAAACAACGAGCCCAAAGCACATTCTTATCAATGATAACAAGGATGCCACTTCAGTTGAATTGAAAACAGAAGCAAGTAAATCAATGGATGGCATACCTCAAATTTTGCAATCATTAGGAGACACAAAAGATGTCACAATCCAAGATGTGACAATATTAGATATCACTTGAGGCTATCCTGTTGATGAAGTAAAGGCAGATGAAGATGTCACTATTAAATTCAAGAAAATTAAGGAACATTACATAACAATGGATGTTGCACAGGTTAATATACCAGGACAAATGCCATTATTGATACAAGATATCAATATCATCTCAGAAAAGGAGAAGTCACCCAACCTTGATGCAAGCATACCAGAGGATAAGGGTGAAGAGGAGCAGAAAAGCATAAATGAAAAACATAAAGAAATAGATGGAGAGAAGAAAGATATAGGTGAAGAAGAGAAGCAAGGTGATGCCACTCCAAAGGATACTGAAGGAATAGTTTTATGTAAAGCTAAGGTTGATGTGGAGACATCTACATCTAACCGACAGGTGAATACCAAGAAACAAGTAAAAGGAACAACACCTCCAAATCCTTCATCAAGTACATCAGACCAAGCAAAGGAACTTGCTATGGTAATGCATACATGTGCCTCCGCTACTCTTTCAAAGAAGAAGAAGAAGAAGAAGAAGAATTTTGTCACCCGGCATGAGGTAATAGAAATACCTGCCTGTGATTCGATGACATTGGATCCAGAGTCACTTATAAAGTATGTTGAACTTTGTAAAAGGAAATCTATCCAAGATAAGCTCAAAAAGGAGACAAAGGACACAAATGTACTAGAAACTACAAAAGATATACTATTGAAGATTGTACTTGATACAAAAATTGATCAAAATGCTCCTATACTTGATCAATTAGCACTTCTTACCTAGGCCATCGCATCACATAATGTAGATGTTGAGAAGGCAATAGAAGAATGTGCAGAGCAGAAGTACCAATACAAATTGACAGAGAAAATAAATCAAGAAGTGGAAGAGAACAAGGTAAAGCTATTTGAACTAGTAAATACATTGGAACCAATCATTTCAAAAGCTGTAACCTTAGTTCAAAAGTTATGCACAATAGAGAAATTCACTAAGGATAGTAGTGAAAAGATTGCAAAGATAGATGCAGATCTTAATGCTAGTGCACAAGGTCTCACAACCAATGAAAATGCATTCAAGTTGTGTTATGACAAGATTATGGAAAAAAAAGGTTGAGACAAGAGATTATAGAGGCATAATTCAAATTCAGAGATGAGGTAACCGAGCTTTGAGCTCTACCTCTACCACATCTCACATTACTGCAACAACATATGACTTCGGCAAGATAATTGATTGCCACCCCAGAAATGTCTGTAATAGAAAGCATATATGATATGAATGCAAGAATCACCTTGGAAATCATGACCCTTGACCACCTAAAAGAACAATGGGAGAAGCAAATGGAGGACATTCAAACATCCCATTCCCACATTTTTGACAAGTTGTAAGTATGACACCTTTGTCATTATTGTGAAAAAAGGGGGAATTAATATGATACAAGAAGAAATGATTTTTTTGTGATAAGGGGGAAATATATGTATAAAGGAAAATATATATATGTACATATACTATACCAAGGCATGCACATAGGGGGAGTCATATTGACAAGGTAAAACACATGGTGTATATACTAAACACTTTAGTTTTGCACATATCATTTTTTTGATACTAATGTCAAAGGGGGGGATTGATGATCATATTTTTCCATTAGTATTCAAAGGAAGAAATTTTTGAACCGTCTGTAACATGATCACCAAAAGACAAGATCATAGTGCAACCCGACACAACAGTTTACAAAGGTCACCAAAACTAGTTTTCACCGACAGACAGGTTACAATGTAAACCGACGACACAACCTAAAGAGTAACCCGACATATAAGTTCATAGAGGAAACCAAAAGACAAGTTCATAGTGAACACTAACTCTAATTTGACAAAGAAAATTGAGAAATAGAATCTCTATAGAGACATCACCAAGGAAAGACTACAAAGCAACCTGAGCACCAGCCTACCGAGAGACAACTTTATTCTGAGAAATGTGGATCTGAGTTACATGTCAGATAAAACTCTTAAGTTTTATATTTAGCTTTAAAGCATATCTTTAAACCATTTCTTGAGGGACAAGTAAAGAAAATATAATTTTTTTAATCAGTCTAACTGATTGAAAACATGAAAACTAGGAGATCAAGGTCAAGTTGTAAACCTTTGATCATAGAGTTTTCATAGTTAAGCGTGAAAACTATTTAGGTCAATCCAATGTATAAATATATGTGTAATCAATCAGAACAAGATGATGTGATGATGATTGTATCCAAAGACACATATATGGATCAGATACAAAGTTTCATGAAGAAGGACAAAAAAGATGGTATCAGTTATAAAGAACAAGATCCAAGGCTACCGAGCAGAACAGAGGTATTAATCAATCACTATAGGTGATACATCATATTGTGAACTTAAATAATCTATACTTAGCAATTCAGGATTGCATTATATCAGGTCAATAAGTATTTTATACTACATTCTAAAGAGTTTAGCAAATAGAAGAAATCCTTTAAGAAGGTGGATTTAACAATCCTTTTGTAAATGTCTTAACTGAGTGCACACTAAACAGTGTTGCTAAATTTATTAATAGAGTAGACCTTAACCAGTCTAAACATGTTACTCCTAATAGGGTAAGATCATCAGAAGTGATAAAACTTGTAAGCCTTAACCGACCCTTTCCATTCTGTAGAAAGTGAAGTTTTGTGGGTTTCATCCCCACCGCAGTTTTTACCTTCTAATAGGGTTTTTCTATGTTACCAAATATTTTGTCATGTGTAATTACATTTCATGAATTTTTACATGCAAATTTAGTTTATGATTTGATATTACATGCATAAAGATAAGAGTAGCACATATGGTCGGTAATGCAAGGAATTGATTGCTAAAGGATTAAGGGTTAAGTGATAATAGTTTTAAGGGTACTGATTCACCCCTCCCCTCTCAGTACACACTATTCCATTATTCCAACACTAATTTTCATCTCTTATCCTTAGTTGCACCATAATTCAGCATATCAATAGCCACTTATGAATCAAATCCGTAAATAACCTTATGTCATCCCAAAGAACAACATAAGTCTAGAGAATAAAGGATAGCCAAAAAATCCATAAAATTGTTAGTATGAAAACCCTTATAGAGTGAAAAGAAGAATTGGACCACCCCTGATGAATCTCTACCAACCCCTCCGATCCCAACATGCACAAGATTTCCCCTATAGGATCCATCTGTATTAAAATTCAACACCTCCTCTGGAGGAGGTTTCCAACAACCATCTCTAAGAACCTTACTTTTGTCTGTTGGAAGCTACAATTGAAACAATTGTTATATTTCCATTAATGTCAAACCTTAAATGGTAAGATAGTTTCTATCTTGTAAAGTACCATATCAATTGATTTATGAAGAAGATTTGAAAAGAGAAGATAACAAGAAGACCTGGTGAAATGGTTGAGTTATGTGAAGCTATAATGGGTACTTGATAAGATTGCACCTTGGTAAGGTAATATATTGTTTATCTTTTACACCAAGTGAAGTTCGGATAACTACAAGTTTAGTCTTGACCGAGTAATAGAGTAGAAGATTAAGGAACTTATGTTTGTGTCGAGTGATGCAAGTGTCGACCGAGCGTCAATACATGCCGAGAAAATTTAGTGTCAACCAAGCATCAGTATTTACCAAGCGTCTATAAATTACTGAGTTATCCAGTGATGACCAAGCGGAATAACACAGTGATGAACGAGTGTCAGTATTTTTATAGTTTGAGTAAGATTTGAGATCTTAGCAGACATAGTTGATTTCTTGGGATATGTGAACTATATTTAAGATAAGGATGATTGTTGTGGAGAATTAAATGAGCATTTAATATATGTTTAACTATTTTTATGTATCAATTCAAGAAGGATTTTTAGGATGTATTATACAAGGTAGATGGAAAATTAAATGTTGGAAGGATTCATTGGATCTGACCAAACCCTAAGATCTACGTTGATTATTAAGCAAAAAATATCTAGCTACCTAATCAAATAGGTATAAGATTAACCTAATTGCAGGTAATGTGTGTAGAGGTTAATTCAGTTGATTGGAAAATATAATGAGAAGGTAGAGAAGGCTGAGTAAAGAAGTACAGGACTACACAGTGGTGATTTCTTGATGGATTTCAAAGAATATCTGAGTGATAGAGATGGAAATGGAGGCCAGTCAGTGAATTAGCATTTGAGAGAAAGTGGATATGTATTTGCAAAGTGAGTTGTATGTTTCAGATCACATTATAGTTACTTTCTAACCATTGTATTAATGCAAAATCATTTTAAAGAAGGTTGACCTAATAGTCATATTGTAAATCCTTTAATCAAGGTGACAATATAATGGAATTCTCTAAGGCCTCTAACAAGGCTCACTTTAACAAGGTGATTAAATCCTTTAACAGGGTCACATTTAACAATGTGTATTGTAACCTTTAATAGGGTTGGCTCCTCACAACGCTCACTTTAGAAGAGTAAAAAATGGTAGCATGTTACTAGTGGTTTTTCCCATATTGGGTTTCCACGTTAAATCCTAGTGTCATACTTGTGCAAATGTTATTTGATGTGTTTTACTATTAAGATTTTTATATTCTGCAAGTTGATTACATTAGGACATTGAACTACAAGTTTATGTTACTGATTTTATGTTATAGAGAGCGAGTGGATTACTGAGTGGATCTGAGTTGGTTAAAGTGTTTATATGTTCAATTGGTACATCTTGAACTAGGATAACTAATTTACCCCCATCTTAGTTATTCTAAATCATTCTAACACTATCTCCATGAACCACATGAGATGGAGACTACTAGGACCTACAACCCTCCAGTCCTAGCCTCTAAATAATAGGCAGTTTCCCAGGATCCACACTAATAGATACATTACACTTAGCTAATAGGGTTTTGTGCAAACTACTGATAATTTGTATACATACCTGATGGATCATCATTCTCTTATCTTGAGAAATCCTTATGTTCCTTTCCAACCAAATTTGTGAGAGAATAAATGTAGGGACAATATTCCATGATGTATGCAGAAAAGGGGCATTAGTAGGGGGTATCCTAATTAGTCCTAAAATTCCATCAAGGTAAAAACATGAAAATAAGGCCTATTCCAAAGCCCCTTCCAATAATGTCAAAGTTCTTTCAGATAGGAGCACAAGAAGAAAATAAGAGAAGAATTTTCCTTGATTCACATACAAAGAACACACAAAGGACCTTGAAAACCACACTTGCATAAGTTATCCCAAGTGAGACATCAATTTTGGATTTCCATCCACATAAAAGAATTACACTTGGGCCAGAAAAATGACTCTAAACCTCTTTCCACCAAGGTACAAGAGTTTCCCTGATGAGCTTCCTGAGAAGTTGTCGTTAACCAAATTAGCAACTTAATCTCAAATCTCAATGATAAACATGAATGTAGGAATATAACATAGTAAAAAATATATAACACTAAGATCTTTGTTGTGGAAACCCGATTAAGGGAAAAACCACGATGGGGATCAAACCCACAAGATGAATGCAGTCTTTTAAAAATACTATACTGTGTTAGGAGTATTACAAATGGGAATGCACATGCATTTAGGCACACTTCCTAGATCTCACTGCTCAAATAAAATAAGCATTAAAATCTAAAGGAAGACTCACTAGCTTACAACAATCTCTGATCTCAAATCATAAAGGACATACTATCCAAACTCTCAAACTGACATACCATCTCTGATATGTCAATACAGTTCCAATGAAGTGCATCAAATTTTTGAATTAATTGTAGATTCCACTCATACCTCTTCTCTTAAACATCTCATGCATGTTTGCACACTTTTTCACACCTTCACAATCATAAATGATTACATATTTATATACATTACATCAATTTTATCTCAACTAGGTCGGCCAGGGACCTAATTTCAAAATATTAATTCAATACAACTCAATACATAATGTGATCCATTGAATGTTGGATAAGACATATAAATGATCAATAAAATCCTTGAACATGCTCCAGATCCATAAACCATGCCAAGATCCATTGCAACACACTACACCACCAAGTCGGCCAAGAACAATAAGAACAACAACACGTATATGAAAATTACCAATTCTGATCACATAATCCAATGCGATCCAACAATATGAATAGGGAATAACCTAGAAACATCAACAAGAAACATGTAATACCATGAAAATAATAGGAACAACTCTATCTCATGACTCATACTCATGTTTGCACTGTTCATCAGGAACACTAAACAACAACCTCTATTATAAAATAAAAATATCTTGTCAATATCCAAATCACAAACCAATCAAGATGAGAACACACATTCATGCCCTGAAATCACCATGAGGCTAGCAATAAATAATATTTCATAACTGATCTACAACAATCCAATAACTATCTGATGCAAAGTGTTTAGGGCTCTAATGATTTCTTTCCCCAAAGTACTCCTAATATCTGCTAATCATCCAATGATTAGTTCTCCTTGTATTTTTCTCCAATTTGGATCTCCAAGATCCTAACTATCAACTTGTCCTCAAAGGTATAGCTGATTTGTTGAAGATTCCAACACTTCTAGGCACACCTAGTCCAACTATCTCTTCAATTACCTAGACTTCTTCACTAGATTTCCTCCTAGAATCCCAAACCCCTGCTTAGGATCTTCCCATACATTCACTTAGACTCTTGTCTATGTTCTTGGCCCATTCATAGGTATTTATAACCCTTTCCCACACTTCTAGATACTTTACCAATTCATTTGGCATCAAATTCACTAGGAGGCCTAATTGGCTTGTTTCCTAGTAGGTCTAATTTCACTGTTTTTGGGCTAATGCTCCCAAATCCTTCAAACATCCCCACATAATACCTTGAAAATCTTAAAGGAATCTACCAACCCTATCAAAATCTAAAATATTAGTTTCTGGATGCACCCACAACCCTAGTTTCTATGAGGCCCTAGTTTTTAGCCTATTAATTAGGCCTCTAGACCAGTCTTGACCAATTGCCATCAAATTGATCTCCAAACTTTGTTTCACCTCCTCCCACCTTTGAAACCTTCAAGTATACTATCTAGGGCTTATACAAAAGCCTCTAAGTCTTTTCCCCAAGGTCATGGGTGCTCGAACCAAATCCTTCTTCACCCTGTCCAGGCTCACATGTATTCAACAGTCAGCCATAGGGCTTCCCATTTGGTCTAGGAAATCCATTGCAACAAAAAAAATGAAAAAAAAAACTTATTTAAAGACTCTAACCCTACTTCCCCCATGGTTTCAGTCAATTACACTAGTGGGTTCTTAGGTTAGAGCCATTTCTAACTCTGCAACACTGTGAATGTCACTTACAAACTAGTGACTTTAAAATTAATGTAAGTCTCTACTCCTAGAACTTCAAAGCAACCTAAAGTATGCAAAAGAAATATATTTTAAAAATCTACACCCCCATGGGGTACGATCTCCATTCCCAATTTGTACACGACTATAGAGAAAGCATAAAAATTTGTGAATCACAAGAATACAGTCTCAAGCATCTGTACAAAAGTACCAAAACAAGTTCTGTAATTTAAAACTTCATTAACCTTCCAAAAACATCAAATCCAAGCTCATATACTGAGCATGATCAGTTACAACTGCTCTAACTTGATTTGGTAGCAACTTTTCGATGTTGCTAGGAACTTTTACATTTTGTGCATTTTGACTTCTTTTTTCAAATCAATGGTCATGGTTGACTTCTATGACCATAATTAGGACATGTAGGGTCCTAAGACACATTCTCACCCCAAGGTACACAAAAATAACACATTTTGTCTTTCTAGGTCAAAATGACCACAATATCCTCCATGAGCTCATTTAGTTCTTACAAACATGGAAATGACCTCAAATTGGATCCACCCTAGTGGACCTTATTGTAACTCACACCAAAAACCTAAACTAACCCTAAATCACACCAAACAAACCAAAAAGGGAGGTGCTCTGCACCATACTCTCCTTGGGACAAATAACTCAAGTCCGTTGAGTTAGGAGGTCTTCAATGGTGACCCCATGCTTTAATATGTCCATATCTATCATCCAAGTGGCTTCAGCTTTAGGTAGGCTCTGTAACTTAACTATATACTCCTTGGAGATACCCTTCCTTATCTTTTTTATCACCTTAGTATCAATTATACTGTCTAACTGCAGTGGGATAGGGTTTGGGAAATCCTTCACCCAATCATCATCTCCTAGATCTGTATGAGTGGTTTGACATGTGTCTAGAGATAGTCCCTTATAGGGATACAGGTCACAAACATTAAAGATTGGTGAAATGCCCAAATCAGGAGGCAATTCTACTTCATATGCATTCCTTCCATATTTGTGCAATATCTTCAAGGGTCCTATCTTCTTTATGAGTAACTTTGTAGGATGTCCCTTGGGTAGTCTCTCCTTTCTAAGATAAGAAAGGACCAATTCCCCCACCTTGAACTGCAATTCCCTTCTACTCTTATCTACCTTGGACTTATACTTCTCCACTTGCTTTTGTAGAGTCTTGTTGACTTGATCATGAAGTTCTTTCACCTATTCCGCAAATGAATCACCTTGGGCACTCCTTTTGTCCTTCAAACTGAGATCCATCAACTCTAAGATCCCTCTAGGATTGACCCCATATACTATCTCAAAGGGGATTTTTACAGTACTCCTATTAATGGAGTCATTATAGGAAAATTCTTCCTGGCCTATGATGTGATCCCATGACTGTCTGTGTTGCTTAGTCAAGCATCTTAACAAGTTCCCAAGTGACCTGTTTACTACCTTTGTTTTCCCATTTGATTGTGGATGGTAGGCTGAAGAGAAAGACAAGTTTGTACCTAGCATCTTCTAGAGGGTCCTCCAAAAGTGACCCACAAACTTACTATCTCTGTCACTTACTATATTCAGTGGAAATCCATGGATCCTTACAATGTCTCTAAAGAATAGACCTACAATTTGGGAAGCATCATTGGTTTTCTTACATGGAATGAAGTGAGAAATTTTGCTAAAATAGTCCACCACCACAAATACATTTTCATGTCCCCTTGTTGTCTTTGGTAACCCCAACACAAAGTCCATACTTAGGCACTCCTAAGGCCATTGGGGTATGGATAGGGGTTGATACAACCCACTATTGCTACTTTGTCCTTTTTCCCTCTGAAAAATCTGACATTTCTCTACAAATCTCCTAACATCTGACTATAACTTAGGCCAATAGTAAAACCTATTCACCTGCTCCAATGTTTTATCCACTCCAAAGTGGCCTCCCAAGATTCCTTGGTGTTTCTCCTTCACAATATTCTCCCTCATTGAACACTGAGGTATACACATGAGGTTCCCTTTAAACAATAGTCCTTCCTAGAACATAAAATCAGTGAACTCCACTTTAAATCCCTATTGGAACTTCACACATGCCTCATAGGAATATTTGAAATATTTTTCCTCCTTGTAGAGATCTTTCAAATCATCCATTCCTAAACTTTGTAATTGTATCTATTGTATGGTTAAGACTCTTCTGCTAAGAGCATCTGCATCCTTGTTTCTAACCCCTTTCTTATGTTTAATAACAAATGTGTATGCTTGCAATGATTCTACCCACTTCAAGTGCCTTTGATTCAGTTTTTCTTTCCCATTCAAGAAACTTAGGGCATGGTTATCAGTGTAGACCACAAATTCCCTAGGCAGGATATAATGTCTCCATTTTTTAAGGGCTTGTACCATAGCATACAACTCCAAATCATAGGTGGAGTACTTTTTTTTTGCCTCATTCAAATTCTCTGAGAACAATGCCACATGGTGTTCCTCTTGACTTAGTACTACTCCAATGGCTAGCTTGCTAGCATCACACTTATGTCAAATAGCTGATTGAAATTGGGAAACCTAAGTGTAGATAATTCTTATATCCTCTTTTTCAACATTTTAAACCCTTGGTCTACTGCTAAAGTCCACTTAAACTTACATTTGATTCCCCCTTTGATAGTGTTGAGAATAGGGGCACATACATGACTGAAATTTTTATAAATTTCCTATAGTAGGAGGCCAATCCATGAAAACTCCTAACATCCCCTATGGACCTAGGTGTAGGCCATTCTAAAATTGACTTAACCTTATCAAGGTCCATCTTCATGCATCCATTAGCAACCACAAAACCAAGATAAACTAATTAAATTTTTAGAAACTCACACGTTTCTTGATTGATCATCAACTTCTCTTGATGTAGCCTCCTCAAGACCATCTCCAAATGCTTCATGTGCTCCTCCTTGGATCTGATAAATATCAAAATGTCATCAAGATAGACTATTACAAACTTACCAATAAAATCTACTAGCACTTCATTCATGAGCCTCATGAATGTGCTAGGTGTATTAGTTAGACCAAAGGGCATGACTAGCCACTAATACATCCCTTGATTGGTCTTTAAGGCTGTCTTCCACCCATCACCAGGCCTAACCCTGATTTGGTGATATCCTGACTTTAAATCCACCCTGGAAAAATAACATGAACCTCCAAAATTGTCCATCAAATCCTCAATCTGGGGCATTGGGAATCTATATCTGATTGTAATCTTGTTTATAGCCCTAGAGTCCATACACATCCTCCATTTTCCATCCTTCTTAGGTGCAAGGATAGTTGGCACAACACAAGGACTCAAAATCTTCCTTATTAGTCCTTTTTTCCAACAAATCTTGAATCTATTTTGTTATCTCTGCATTTTGACTTGGTGTCATCTTATATGCTGCTTTGTTTGGAAAATTTTCTCTAGGAATGAGGTCTATCTAATGAATCACATCGCTCATGGGTGGTAATGCACTTGGAAAACCATTATCCACTATGTCATGATATCTTTCCAAAAGTACTTGTATCTATGGTGACATGTTGGCTTTCTCCTTGGTCTCCTCCTTTGGCATCACTATCACTGCACAATAGACTCCTTTCTCATTTTTCATAGCTTTTAGAAACTCCTTTCCACTCAAGAGCATCACAGTGGTTCCCACATGCTTCTCCTCTTTAGCTTCCTGCAATGGATCCATTTGAAACTTCTTCCTAAGCTTGGTGATTACATAATTTTTTTTCCCCATCATGAATAGCCTTCACGTCATATTTCCATGCATGTCCTAAAATAATATGGCATGCATCCATGGGGAATATGTCACATAGGACCTTGTCCTTATACTCCCCTATTTCAAACTCTACCATGGTTTGTTCATCCACCACTATTTGTTGTCCCTTGTTTAACCATGAAACCTTGTAGGGAGTGGTATGGGGTATCCTTCTTAATTTCAGTTTGTCCACCATCTCTATAGACACTATATTCTTAGTGGATCTAGAGTCCACTATCACTTTGCAAATCTTCCCATGAGACCTACAAGTTTTCTTAAACAAATTATTTCTTTGGGGTGGATCTATAGTATTAGTTACTTTCAACAAAGTCCTTCTTAGCATTAGATTCTCTCCATCCATTACTGGACCTGCCATGGAGGTGGGAGAAGTGACACTTTGTGTATCATCCTCTTGTACGAAGTGATTCTTTCTATCTCCCATAGAAGATGAGGTAGCCTTCTCAGGACATCTACCCATTGTGTGACCCACTTGATTGCAGTTATAACATCTGCTAGTGAAGACTGAGTTAGATCTTCCTTGAGACTGAAACCTACCTCTTGGTGGTCCTCTTCCTCTATATCCCCCTCTTTGGAATGATCCTCTGAACTGATTTCCTCCACTGTTATCCATAGACTGATTCTCCTCTGATATATTTGGGCTTTGTCCTCTACCAAAATTACTCCTACCTATAAATCCTCTATTATTGTTACCACTCCTTCCTCTTTGATGGTATTCATTCCTCCTTCTAGCCTTATCCTCTACTCTCAAGGCTAACTAAAAACACTTGTGCATACTGTCAGGTGTCATCATGATAATTTCATCTTGTATCCCTTGTCTTAAGCCATTGAGATACCTTGCCACCTTATCCATTTATTCTTCTTTTCTTCTAGCCCTTAGGCTTAGTTTGTGGAACTCCTCAGTGTAAGCACTCACTGTCATCTCCTGTTGTCTCAAATTCTACAACTTTTGATACATCTAAATCTCATAGTCAGTAGGCAAGAATTTTTCCCTCAATCTGATCTTCAGCCTCTCCCAAGAAACTATCTTATTCCTTCCATTTGTTACCCTATCATCCTGCATCATGTTCTACCACACCAATATAGATCCTTTGAGTCTAGCCTTGGCATAGCTAACTCTCTTTTCCTTTGATACCTCCTTGTAATCAAACTGATTGTTTATGGCCTCTATCCAATCTGGTAACTCATCACCATTCAAGATGCCACAGTAGTAAGGTATATGTTCCATACTATCCTTGTTAATGGACTTAAAGGAATCCAAGAATACCTTTTGATCTTTCTCCATCTCAGGTTCCTTACCTTTGTTAGAAGTCTCTTCTGACTGACTTTCATTATTTCATCACTCTCATCTCCCCATTCAGTGATCTTTTTACTCTTTGTCTCTATCAAGTTTACTTTTGCCAATAGTTCCTAGACCAAGTCCACTATGGAATCCTTACTCATTGCCTTAGGTGGCATGATTTCAACCTCATGGCTTCCTACTTCTTCAGACATACACCAAACTGTTAAGTTATGGCTTTGATACCACTCTGATGCAGAGGGTTTAGGGCTCTAGTGATTTCTTTCCCCAAAGTACTCCTAATCTCTCCTAATCATCCAATGATTAATTATCCTTGTGTTTTTCTCCAATTTGGAGCTCCAAGATCCTCACTATCAACTTCTCCTCCAAGGTATAGCTGATTTGTTGAAGATTCAAACACTTCTAGGCACAACTAGTCCAACTAGCTCTTTAATTACCTAGACTTCTTCACTAGATTTCCTCCTAGAATCCCAAAAACCTACTTAGGATCTTCCCATACATTCACTTAGACTCTTTTCTATGTTCTTGGCCCACTCATAGGTCTTTAGAACTCTTTCCCACACTTCTAGATACTTTACCAATTCATTTGGCATCAAATTCACTAGGAGGCCTAAATGACTTGTTTTCTAGTAGGTCTAATTTCACTATTTTTCAGATAATGCTCCAAAATCCTCCAAACAACCCCACAAAAGACCTTGAAAATATTCAATGTGTCTACCAACCCTACCAGAATCCAAAATCTTAGCTTCTGGATGCACCCACAACCCTAGTTTCGATCAGGCCTTAGTTTTCAGCCTATTAATTAGGCCCCTGGACCAGTCTTGACCAATTTCCATCAAATTGATCTCCAAACTTCATTTCACCTCCTCCCACATTTGAATCCTTCAAGGAGACTATCTAGGGCTTTTGAAAATGCCTCTAAATCTTTTCCCCAAGGTCATGGGTGCTCGAACCAAATGCTTCTTCACCCTATCCAGGCTCACCTATATTCAATAGACAACCATAGGGCTTCCCATTTGGTCTAGGAAATCCATTGCAACAACAAAAATAAAAATAAAACCCTTATTTATAGAGTCTAACCCTTCTTCCCACATGGTTTCAGTCAATTCCACCTGTGGGTTCTTAGGTTAGAGCCATTTCTAACTCTGCAATATTGTGAATGTCACTTGTAGACCAGTGACTTTAAAATTAATGTAACTCTCTACTCCTAGAACTTAAAAGAAACCTAAAGTATGAAAAATAAAGCTATTTTAAAACTCTACAACCCCATGGGGTCTGATCTCCTTTCCCAATCCATACACAACCATACAGAAAGTAGAAAAATCTATGAATCACAAGAGTACAGTCACAAGCATCCGTACAGAAGTACCAAAAACAAGTTCTACAATTAAAAACTTCATTAACCTTCCAAAAATATCAAATACAAGCTCATACACCGAGCATGATCAGTTACAACCGCTCTAACTTGATTTGGCAACTTCTTGACAAGAAGTTGCAAAAGTTGCTCGAGCAACTTTTACATTTTGTGCATTTTGACTTCTTTTGTCAACTTGATGGTCATGGTTGAATTCTATGACCATAATTAGGACATGTGGGGTCCTAAGACACATTCTAACCCCAAGGTACACAAAAATAACACATTTTGTCTTTCTAGGTCAAAATGACCACAATATCCTCCATGAGCTCATTTGGCTCTTACAAACATGGAAATGACCTCAAATTGGATCCACCCTAGTGGACCTTATTTTCACTCACACCAAACACATAACCTAACCATAAATCACACCAAACACACTAAAAAGGGAGGTGCTCTGCACCACTATCACTTCCTGAATGACCAAAATACCACTTCTTGATAAATCCTTCACAACTCACTCAAATAATCATGTAAACCTCTGCCACTTGAATTGGATCAAGTACAAACATCCCCCAACACATTTCCATCTACACAACATCTAATATTCAATATAGTATATGTACCACAAAAATCATCTTACTAAACAAACCAGGAAGGTTGTCTCCAATAGTAGGAATATTTTGACATCAATGATAAAACATTAATTCTAGCACATATATGTAGAATCTCAACAATATATCAACAACCTCCCAACAATATCCCCCTTTATAATTGATGGAAACATATGATGTAAAAATTCAAATCAGTGCACAAAAAAAAGATATCAACAATACTACCATCAATATCCACAATATCTTCTCTCAAACAACAAACAATCTCTCCCACTTAGTCTCATACTTGATTTTCACATGGATATCTCTCCCCCTTTGACATTAATGAAAAAGGCACATGTATGCTTTAAGTCATAGAAGCCAAAAATCAGAAAAAACATTTGAATAAACATCTTTTCCCAAAATCCCAAAATATATGCCTCATAATACTAACCATTAACCACTAATCCCCCTAAGGAGTAGCCATCAAAAAAATCAAGCTTGATTAATTATAATCTGTAAGCACACTAGACTGGTGCATCTTAATGCATCTCTAGCTTTGATCAGGAGGGGAAATTATCCCAAACTTACCTCAGAGACACTCAAAAGTATCCTTTGACAAGGGCTTCATGAAAATATACGTAATCTTCTCTTTTGTAGACACATACTCCAATCTGACTTATTTCCCACTGACCCTGTCTCTCAAGAAATGATATTTGATAGAAATATGTTTTGTCTTTGAGTGTAAGATGGGGTTCTTTGAAATATTGATAGCACTTGAGTTGTCACAATATATAGCAATAGGATCATCAATACTCATTTTGATATCTTTTATCATTTACTTCATCCATATGACTTGTGTACAATTAATAACAATAACATATTCAGCTTCAACAGTAGACTGACATATATAATTTTGTTTCTTACTTTCCCATGAAACTAATCTCTTTCCCAAGAAAAATGCTCCACCACTCGTGCTCTTTCTGTCATCTACATTACCTTCCCAATCTGCATCAGTATATGCACTCAATGTAAAGTCATCATCCTTTCCATACCATACTTCGTAATCAACCATCCCTTTCAAATATCTGAATATCTATTTAACAACAACAAAATGTGTTTCCTTTGGTTCTGCTTGAAATCTAGCAAGAATGCAAACAATATTCAAAATATATGGTCCAGTTTGTGTCAGGTATAGTAAGCCATTGATCATAGATTTGTATATTGTCTATTTTTCTTTAGGTGAATCATCGTCCTTTGTAAATTTATAACCAATAATCATAAGAGTACCAACAAGTTTTGAATCATCCATTCCAAATTCCTTCAACAATTATTTGACATACTTGGACTAAGATATGAAAATACCTTTATCAGTTTGTGTAATTTGTAACCCAAGGAAAAAAATTATTTCACCTATCATGGACATCTCAAATTGTTTTCGCGTCTCATTAGAAAATTCCTTACTCAACTTGTCATTTCCATCAAAAATAATATCATCCACAAGACTTCAAAAATCAAAATGTTATTATAATCAAATTTGAAGTACAAATTAATATCAGCAGTACCTTTATCAAAACCAAGTCTCAGTAAATACTTATCCAATGTTACATACTAGGATCTAGGTGCTTGTTTTGATACATAAAGTTCTTTATTCAATCTGCAAACCATATCATCCTCATTAGTCAAATGAAAACCATCTGGTTTCGCAATGTAGATTTCCTCTTCCAACTCTTCATTCAAAAATGCGGACTTAACATCCATCTGATATACCTTGAAATCTCTATAAGTACCATATTCAAGAAACATCCTAACAACTTCAATTCTAGAAACAAGCAAAATGATCTTCTCAAAATCAATTCCTTCCATTTATGAGTATCCCTTGCAAAAAAGTCTGACTTTTTTCTTACCCATTTAGTACCAATCACATTTTTGTCTTTCGGTCTAGGAAAAATAATCCATGTTTTATTCTTCCCAATTTGTTCCAATTCTTCTTCCATAACTTTAACCCAACTTTCACCTTTACATTCTTCATCAACATCTGTAGGCTCTATCTTATAAATCAAACACATTTCACTTCTAGCAATTCTTCCTCTAGTTTGAACACCCTGATTCCTATCACCAATAATCTAATTTTCTAAAAGTTTTAACCTTTCATACCTGGAAGTCTTCATATTTTCTTTTGTAGAAAACTCTTGTGTTTCCACTTCTTCATCATTTGCATATTCTTCATTATATTCTACCGATCCATTTTGATTCTATGCTTGCACAATCTGACTTTCTTCTTCAAAGATCTGACCTGTTTCTAAAAAATTCATCCACTTTCACATTTGTATTTTCAGTTACCTTCTTCAACCTTTAGTTATAAAATTTATATTCTTTTATTTTAGAAGAATAACCAACAACTATTCCCTCATCACATCTAGGATTAAAATTTCCTAAGCTTTCATCGCTTTTGATATAGAATTTACTTTCAAAAATTCTAAAATATTTCACTGTAGGAACATGACCATACCAAAGTTCATAAGGTCTCTTACTGATTCCTTGCTTAATTTGCATTTAGTTCAATGTTTATAGTGTAGTATTAACAACTTCTCTCCAATAGATCTACAAAACATTTTCTTCAATCATCATAGTTCTAGTAGTGTCTAGAATAGTTCTATATCTTCTCTCTGCAATGTCTTTCTGTTGTGGGGTTCATAGAGAAAACATTTGTCTCTTTATATCATGCTCTTCACAAAAAGTGTTAAACTTGGTAGAAGTAAACTCACCACCTCTTTCTGATCTCAGACATTTCAAATTCAATCATGTTTTAGTCTCAACCATAGCTTTGAAAATCTTGAATTTGTGAAAGGTTTCAGATTTTTCTTTCACAAATGTAACCCACATCATTCTATAATAATCATCAATGAATAAAATGAAACACTTGTCCCCATAATAGCGTCTCATCCTTGCGGGACCACATAGGTCAATATGCACCAAATCTAGAATTCCACTCGAAGAATAATTCTTGATCTTGAAAGTAGATTTAGTCAACTTACCCATGTAACATTCCTTACACATCACATTAGAAGGCTTCAACAATTTAGGAAGATCTTTGATAGCTCTTGTAGTGCTTATCTTCACAATGTTATCAAAGTTTACATGACAAAATCTCTTATGCCACAACCAACTATCATCAATCTTAGCAATCAAACATCTACTCTCAGAATTGTTTAAATGAAATACATTATCTTTAGTCTTTCTTCTTGTGGAAATCTCAATGCAGAGCTTCCAATAATCTTCACATTGCATCCTTGAATTGTAAGTTGTAACCTTTATCAACTAGTTGACCAACACTCAAGAGATTATATTTTAAAAACCTTCAACATATAGGACATCATCAATATTATGCTTACCATCAAGAGTAATAGAATATCTCCCTCTAATCATGCAAGGAGTATCATCACCAAATTTGATAACACCAGCATCATACATTTCCAAATTCACAATTTTTTTTTGTGTCTGGTCATGTGCTATGAACATCCACTAACCCATTCATCCTTCTTATTCACATGCAAATCCAAGGCTTTTTCTTCATTCAAAAAACTAGGATCTTCATCTTTGATAGAAATAAACACAATCTCATCTTCATTCCTTTCAGATTTATCATTAGTCACACCTTCATCGACAACATAATAACACTTTTGATATTTTGACTTGAATTTCTTAGGCTTGTACTTAGGTTCCTTATCTAGACATCTTAAAGAAATATGACCAATCTTATTTCATGAAAAAAATTTCAAAGGAAACTTTCCTTGATACTTACCAAATACCTTAGGTAATATCTTTGCAATTAGGGCTTCAAGCTCATCAAGCTTCCTTTCTTCTTAAATCTCTACCCATTCCTTAGCATATCTAGATACATACTTAGATGAACATTCTCCTGAATCATATCTTTTCTTATCCTTAGAAATAGTAGTTTTAAATGTAGTTTCAACTTTAGGAAGACTACCACCAATTTTTCTCATTTCAAAAGAAGATTCAAATAATCTCTTATCACAGGTACCATGGTTCTGATTTCTTCAATAGAAGCAAATATGTAATTGTAAGTAGGAGGCAAGGAACTTAGGATCTTAGAAATAACATCTCTAATATGTCAATACAGTTCCAATGAAGCACATCAAATCTCTACCTTAATTGCAGATTCCACTCATACCCCTTCTCTTTAGCATCTCACACATGCCCACACACTTTTGCACACCTTCGCAATCACAAATAATTACATATTTATATACATTACATCAACTTTATCTCAACTAGGTTGGCTAAGGACCTAATTACAAAATATTAATTCAATACAACTCAATACACAATGTGATATTTTGAATGTCAGAAATACATAACAATGATCATTAACAACATCCTCGAGCATTATCCAAATTCATAAATCACACCATGATCCATCACAACACACTACACCACCAAGTCGACCAAGAACAATAAGAACAAAAACATGTAACATGATAATCACCAAATCCGATCACATAATCCAATGCAATCCAAAAAAAAAAATAGGACACGATCTAGAAAGATCAACAAGCAATATGAAATACCATGACATCAACAGGAGCAACTCTATCTCATGATTCATAATCATCACTGCACTATTCATCAAGAACATTAAACAAAAACCTCTATCATAAAATAAAAACATCTTTTTAGCATCCAAATAATGAACCACTCGAGATGAGGACACACATCCTTACCTTGAACTCACCAGGAGGTTAGCAACAAAGAATATAGCATAACCGATCCAAAAAACTGAAACAATGTCACTTCTTGAATGACCAAAATACCACTATTTGATAAATCCTTCACAGCTTACTCAAATCATCATGAAAACCTCTTCCACTTGAAATGGATCAAGTATAGACATCCCCCAACACAATTCCATATTCGTGACATCTGATATTCAATATAGTAGTTGTACCATAGAAATCATCTCACTGAACAAACTAGGAACCATGTCTCCAACAATAGGAATATGTTGACATCAATGAAAACTATTAATGCCAACGCATATATGCACAATCTCAACAATCTCCCAACACTCTGAAGCTACAAATTAGTTTTGAAAAAATAGATATACACACACTTTGGTCCTATTGATATCATCCTGGCATTACAATCAATCATAAACATCACACAACACAACATCTACCATATATCACTTTTATCATATAAAAGGTATCAACATAGATCTTATAGGCATAATGTTAAGCATAAAATTCTGATCAAGTTTGATAAAGTATATACGAGAATTATTAAGAGACACCTATTTTTGGACTCATCACTCCTCTCGTTCAATATTTAGTTGACAATGTTGCTCTTCTAACAAGCACTTTGAAGGAAACTTGATAGTCCTTGATCTCATGAAAATAATAAATTTTAAAGTCCCTTTGAACTTCACAGGAGGTTCACCTTTCACAACTATAATTATTTGATCCTATTGAACAATGATTTGAATCAACATTAGTTTTGATAATAATTTGTCCCCTTTGACAGTGGTTTTATTCCACAATAGATTTAGCAATGATTTTTTATTTCTTCTTTAAATCTTCTTCATTAGATTTATTTAATGTACACTCTCCCTCGGCTTCCTTACTCTAAATAAACATACCCTTTTAGGATTCCTTTTTATGATCCTAAATGTTGGAATAATAAATGACCAAAGTTTAAGACAATTAGAATTATCGGTTGTCTATGTTAAAATCACTTTAAAATGCTTTATCATATCAACAAGTATAAACTAATTTTGAAGCACTTCTTTGTTTGCATATTAGGAGAGCAACAACTCAAGTTTTCTTACCCTCTTAAACCACTCATTAAAGAGTGATCTTCCACAAAACAACTATTTCTTCTATTGCAATTAGTTTTACCACTCAAATGTTTTACACATCGATTGAATCTTCTATTTTTGGTAAAAGGTAGGACTCTAGTTGCATTGCAACCTGATAATTTTATAGAAATAAATTTGCACTTATGTTCAGATTTTTTCTACTACTTTTTATTAATTTTATAAAAATAAACTAAAAATATGATTTCATATCTATTAGTAACAAGGAATGATTTTTATAATGCAAGGGAGGAGGATTTTGTTGGAAAGTGATTATTTTTGTATGATTTGAGACACTTATGGGTTGTCATTTATGGAAACATATATGGTATATTGATTGCTTGGAAAGAAGTTATGTTTTGGAGTTACAGTCTTCAAAATGACTAAGTACAGAAGTAGAAAAATGAAGTATGACAATATTGTTTTGGCTAGCGAAGATCGAGTATGACAAGATATGACTTGCGAGATTAGTGAAAGATACTATGGGGCACGTATGACCTCCACCTAAGACCGATTCATTTTTGTAGTTGATTACAGTGAGTTAGAGAGATTTGCAGACAAGCCCAGACAACTCCTCAGTGTAACAGAGCAGTTGTATAGCAGTGATGATTTAAGGAGTATAGTGTGGACTCGTGACAAGCTAAGTTGGATAATAATTTTGGATAATATATATTTAAGTTATGTAAGAGTGCTGACTTTGTATTTTCTCTTTACATTATTTATTTTGTATTGAGAGTCGACTCTATGATATTGTCAAGAGAGCCGGCTTGGTAATAAGATATATATATATATATATATATATATATATATATATATATATATATGAAGACTTTTTGTAAAGCGATGATGATGATAGAAGTTTGATGAGAGAATGTATACATGTGTATGTGCAAATAGCAGAGTAGAGGATGACAAAGATGATTGGAAAAATATGATTGGAACTGTCTAAGCATTGAAGATGTTTGTTTTTGTTCATTACTGAAGCACACTTTGTAACAAAAGTTTTTTTGTAAGAGTCGTAAGCTCAGTTGGCCCCTAACAGGGTGTTGTATACCTTTATAAGCATTGTTATTCCTCTAAGAAGGAATTGTACTATGTAATATTCATCTCCTAATAAGGATAGGTCTCATTATAGGGAAATTATACTTAGTGCTTGCTTTTGGGTACCATCCCCACTAGGGCTTTCCCCTGGCCAGGGTTTCCTCGACAAACAATAATGGTGTTATGAGTTCTGTGTTATTTTCTTATGTTCTTTTCATTTCAGTATGCTTATGGTTTATTTGGAATTGGTTTAAGATTTATTTAAAGTGTTGTAATACTGATTCACCCTTCTTAGTATTACTTAATCCTAACAATTGGTATCATAGCTATTGGACCTTGGAGAGAAATTATAATAGCTTAAGGGAGACCAAAATGGATTTAGAAAATTTACAAGAGAACTTTGAAGCAACACTTAAAGACCTCGATAAAGAAAAAAGTAGAAAATGGTGACTTGAGATTCAAATTAAGGAGAGTTGATGGATTCATCAAGAAACTTAAGGATCAGCTTGAACTCTCCAGAAATTAGAGACAAGATCTTATGGCTCAGATAAAAGAAGATTCAGACAATGATAATTTAGATAAAATAAAGCAACTTGAACAAGAGAATGATGCCTTGAAGCTTGAAAATGAAATAATGGCTAAAGAGATTCAACAAGAAAAGAATTTTAAGATCAAGACTGAAGAATCTTTGAAAGATGCTAATACTTTGATGGAACAAATGAAGATTGACCTTGACCATTACAAGAAAAAGTATCTAGAATTGGAGAAATATAATCATATCATAAAAGGTGAACTTGTTGAGATAAAGAAACACATTGAGAAAATTCACATGAGAAGTAACTTGATTGATGAAAAAAGAGCTGGAAAGAAACCTAAAGGTGATATGACTGGTATTGGCTTCAATGAAGCTGAATGTTCTAAGAATCAGGAAAAAAATCTATTTGAAAGATTGATGCAAAAAAACCTATTCTTGAAGAACCTAAAGAATAGATAAGACCTTTCATAGGTAGATGTTTTGGATGTAAAAAGTTTGGACACATGAAGAGAGATTGCAAAGGTAATACCCCTTTTAGAAATTTTCATGGTTATTGTTTTAATTGCAATACATATGGGCACACAAAGATAGAATGCAGGAAACCTGATCAAACTAGATACAGACAAGACAACAATAGAGGATAATCACTAGCTAAGATCACATGTTACAAATGCAACAACCTTGGACACATTGCAAGAAATTATAAATTTCAAGTTAATCAGTACAATAAACCTCCTATATGCTACAAATGTCACAATCCAAGTCATATAGCAAAGTTATGCAGGTATAATGGAGTAAATAACAAAACAAAACCAACTCCTATGGATACAAAGAGGAATGACAATAATACTGGTAAGAGTATGGAAGGATACACGAGTGATTTTGGCAATTGTTTTAGGAAAGTAGAAGATAACATCAATGGTAAAATATGGAGATTCAAAGAGTCTAATGATATATTAGTTCAGGAAGAGGCAATGGATGCTATTGGATCTTCATCTGATGCTAGCAAAGTACAATCGACCTAATTGGTCAAGCATGGCCTCAAGGGGAGCATTGGATGAGCACAACAGAATATATTCAGCCATTGAATATGTGGATTGAGCTCTAGCGACCTTAGGTATGATATTGGCTGACATCATGAAACTTATATCTAAGAGCGCAACATTGGACGATGCATATATTATGATTGTGAGATTTATGACTGACTGGATAGTATTGGGTAATGTGAGTTTTTAACACTTAACGATGTATAAAGAACCTGATGGTTATCTATTTCCTTACCATTTGTTGAGAAACAACCTAAGGAGATCAGAGAGAAGAGAGATTCAAAGTATCTAGTAATTACTTTGTGTGATCGATCAAAGTGAGTACTCAAAATTCAGCATGTAAAAGGTATTTACATCATTTACATATACATAAGCTATGGATGCACCTTTGATATATGATTTTGTAGATAAACCTAGATACAATTTTAAGAAACATCCTTTCAAGTCATGTGAAGACGATCCTGAAGGAGCATTTTCCTAGACATCGTATGACGTTTTACACATAGAAGATATTAGGGCATACATACACTGCAAGTATGATATACTAGGTGTTGATGAAATTTCTACTGAAATGGAGTATATGAATGATAATGGAAAAATGAGGGATGAATTTAAACAAATTGACAACCTAAGCGTCATGAAGATATTGGATTTATACAAATTCAGCGAAGAGGAATGGTTTAAAATATTACTCGACAGAGTTCATGATTAGTTCATATGGATAGGAGAGCAACCTAAAAAGATATGTAGGCAATTGATTCATGAGATTACTAGATTGGATAACACTGGTAAAATCCTTGTGGCTGAGAAGAAAATTAAGAAACAAGTAGAAACCCTAACATGTTCAAAATGGGACAAGCAAGCCATGAGAGTTAACAATATATTCTTACAGGATGTCAAATTAATTGCAATGATACTTGGTTACGAATTCTACTACAAAAGTAGAACTAACTTAGTATCTGCAAGTGTTAATATGATGGCCTTCATAATAGTGAAAAAAATACTACTTATAATCTATGCGAGGTTCTAGCACAACATTTTTTGGAGAATGTCAAACTAATCAAGAAGGACAAGTCCAAAACCTTTCGATTTGGCTCACTCTTAATTCATATGTATATCCACCTTGAGCACAAGTTTCCTGGCATGCACCCAAGTGGTTGGAGAAAATGGATACTTACTACTATTCAGATTTATGAGAGCTAGAAAAGAAATAATAACACATGGGTTGATGGAGAAATATTTGGGATGATCAAGATTATTCAGAGGAAAATGAAGGAAAGAATCAGAATTCCTGAAGAATTGGTGAAAAGTATAAGGATACAATTTGTTTTATGGTTGAGATAGACTGTGTATGTTTTGAGGCAGTTATACCTAGGGTAAAATGGTGTTACCCTATGGGCTATGAAGTTAGTTTAGAGGTCCTAATTATGCATATTGAACATGTGTTGGCATTTGAGATAGATTCATTTGAGGAGAGATGGGGTACCTATGAGGAAAAGTTAGTAAAATTCAGAGAAGAGAAGACCAGAGGCATGAGGAAGAGGAAATTTGAAAACATTTTTGATGAATGTGGAATAAAGGTAGGTTTGACTAAAGAAGAATTTAGAGAAGTGAAGAAGAAGAAAGCAGAGTGATCTTTTGGATTGGAAAGCACTTCTACTGCAACCCTTCCACCTCTTGATGTTGTGATGGTAACTATTCCACCTTCTACTATTATTGATGTTACCACCCCTTCACCACCACTAAAGACAACAAAAGAAGAAGCAGTTGATATTTTACCTCAGAGAAGCACTAGATCTACCAAACTAGATTCACCTCCTAAAGAATAGAGGACTAAAGCATAAGAGAAGAAAACAAAAAAAGAGACCACTAATGACAAACAATTATGGAAGCCAGACTTAAAAAATGATTGAAAAGAGAGCTATTGAGCAAGGTAATCTTGTTTCTGTGAACAAGTACTATGACACGTATGAGGAATCATATAAGCTTAAGGTTGAAGATATTGTAGTAAACCACTTACTTGTTTTCAAGAAGAACCTACCACAATAGTGGGTTACACTTTTTTGCCTAAACGAACATTGAAGTCTACATTTTGAGAAAAACTTTCACATTCAGATGCATATTGTCATTAAACTGTTTGAAATCGAAAGATGAAGTAAACTAGAGTCTTTCAGTATTTTTTGTCTAGATTCTAAATATATTTTTTGAATTGATTTTAATGGTTTTTTTTTTCTCCCACTAAAACTGCTATGTTGCTGAAAATGTCATTTTCAAAAAGGTACAATGACTTCGTACAACATAACTTTTTTTCTAAAATAGATATCAATGCACTTCTTTTGAATTTGGTTTTGTAACATCCATACAGAGGGAATACAATTGGTTTGATGACATTATCATGATTATTTCATATTTTATGAATGTTTTAAGTAGAGTCAACTGTAATTTTGACATACCTTGACTGCATAGCTGATAACTTGTTGTGTATTTATCAAAATTAAATTTTTTTTTTGATAGAAAGAAGACTCAAAACTGAAGGGCACTGTTATTTTTCAAAAAAAAAATTCTATTTTCTACTATTTTTCATTGAACATCAAACCTGGAAGTTTATATTTGATAAAAAACCTACATCTGATCCACGTCAAAATACATAGACCTAATTAATTCAAAATTTGTCAAATCTATATTCGTTAGAAAGCTCATTCAGATTACTTGTGCGATGCAAAAGGAGGTGTCCCTATTCTTCGATTTGAGCCTCGCGCTTTAGCCCTGAAGCCATGAAAAATGCATATTGTTTTTAGCCTTTGTAGATGGCATCAATTTTGGGGGTTTCGATAGAAACTACTTTTGATAGAAAGTAGTTTCGATCAAAACTATTTAGTTTCGATCGAAACTATTTAGTTTCGATCAAAACTACTTTCTATCAAAACTATTTAGTTTCGGGATTTGGCTTTTCCCCAACATTTAGCAAAGCACTTTCGATAGAAAGTTTCAGTTTCTATCAAAACTCAAAGATGACTTTGATAGAAACCTATGTCGGCCTCTTTGGTGTCGTTTCGGGTTCATAATGATTACATATAAATAAATATATGTTTTTGTCATCTTGTTAATTCGAAAGTCACAAAATACTTCACAATTTGGAAAAAGAAGACAATTCTACAACTTGTGATGGGAAATAAAAAGAGAAGGCTAAATAAGAGTGCATGACATTATTCAAAAGATACTGACCACAGACTACGTGACCAAGTTCGGGAAAGATGTTATCAGAATAAACAAGGTACACGTCTATATCTCTTTATCTCTCTCTTTGTCCATATTTTAAGTTGATGATTATGACTTTTCTTAATGAAACATGTAAGCATGATATTGCAATACCTAATTTGATAAAAAAAGACCTAATTATATCTTTGTATGCAGAAAATTCTCAAGAAGCACAACCTTATGAAGTTGGAGAAGGGTTATCGCAAGGTGAACAAGCCCAACCTTTAGAAGTTGGAGAAGGGTCATCGCAAGGTCA
>MU226318.1:199234-233687 GCA_018584345.1 Thuja plicata
CCACTCCAACTACCCCCACCTCTCTCACACACAGAAACACACACACACACACACCCTCTCTCTCACAAACTCGCATTGCCTCTCACCTTTTCATACCCTCTCTCTATACCCTTTTCATCCTCTCTCTCTCTCTCTCTCTCTCTCTTGTAAGGCATCCTAGGATACGTCAATGCATCCTAGGACCTCTTACCATACATTAAAGTTTGGTAAGGGGTCCTACAATACATTAATGTGCCCTAAGACCCCTTTCTACCCCTTGCCATACTTTAATGTATGATAAGGGTTCATTGGATACCAATAATGTATCTTAGGACCCCTTACGACCGGCTAGGAACTCTTACCATACATAGGTGTATGATAAGAGGTTGTAGGGGGTTGTAAGGGGTCCTTAGATACATTAATGTATCCTAGGACCCCTTAGAACCCCTTAGGACCTCTTACCATACATTTAAGTATGGTAAGGGGTCCTAAGGGATCAAAATGGTTCTTAGGATACATTAATGTACCCTAGGACCCCTTTTGACCCCTTAGGATCCCTTACCATACCTTATTGTATGGAAATGGATCCTAAGGGGTCCTAGGATACGTTAATGTATCATAGGACCCCTTAGGACCCCTTACCATCCATTACTGTATGGTAAGGGATCCTTAGTGGTCTTAAGGGTTCTTAAGTGGTCCTCGCATACATTAATGTATATGAGGACCCCTTTCGACCCCTTCCTATACTTTAATGTATGGTAACGGGTCCTAGAATACATTAATGTATCCTAGGACCCCTTTTACTCCTTAGGACCCCTAGTGGGCCGAAAGGGGTCCTAGGATATATTAATGTATCCTAGGACCCTTTACCCTATATTAATGCATGGTAATGGGTCCTAACGGGTCAAAGGATACATTTAATAGATTCTTGGACCCCTTACAACCCCTTATCATGCATGAATGTATGGTAAGGAATCCTAAGGAGTTGTAAGGGATCTTAAGAGGTACCCCTTTTGACCCCTTAGGACCCCTTATCATACTTTATTGTATGGTAAGGGGTCCTAGGATACATTAATTTAACATAGGACCCCCTTAATACCACTTACGACCTCCTAGGAACTGTTACCATATATAGGTGTATGGTAAGAGGTCCTTGGCGGTTGCAAAGGGTCTTAAGGGGTACTAGGATACATTAATATATCCTAGGACCCCTTAGAACCCCTTATGACTCCTTAGGACCCCTTGCCATACATTAATGCATGGTAAGAGGTCCTAAGATACATTATTGTATCCTAGGACCCCTTCGAGCCCGTATGACCCCTTACCATACATTATGGTAAGGGGTCCTAAGGAGTCTTAAGGGGTCCTATAATACATTATTGCATCCTAGGACACATTACAACCGCTTACCATAAATTAATGTATCATATGACCACTTAATAACCCTTATGACCCTCTAAGTTGTCTCCACACATAGGTGTATGGTAAGAGGTCCTACGGGGTCATAAATGGTCTTAAGGGGTCCTCAGATACATTAATGTATCTTAGGACCCTTTAAGACCCCTTAGGACCGCTTAGGACCCTTTACCATGCAATAATGTATGGTAAGGGGTCTTAGGATACATTAACATATTCTAGGACCCCTGACCATGTATTAATGCATGTAAGGGGTCATAAGGGGTTCTAAGGGGTCCTAAGATACATTAATGTATATGAGGACCCCTTAAGACCCTTTATGACCCCCTAGGACCTCTTACCATACACCTATGTATGATAAAAGTTCTTAGGGGGTAGTAAGGGGTATTAAGGAAATGTATCCTAGGACCCCTTGTGACCCATTAGGACCCCTTTCCATACATTAATGTATGGTAAAGGGTCCTAAGGGGTCTTAAGGGGTCCTAGGATACATTAATAAAATGATAAACTATATTTTGTAAATTTTTTAATAAAATGATGCTTTATGGAGTTTTTAACCTGAAAGAGTTTTCCACATGTATATCTTGTGTAACGTGTAAATCTATGCATGTTATTGTCATGTCATTTATTTTATTTTTTGTTTAAAATGATTGGTATAATAAGATCTTAACTTTGAACATTTTACCTCAACTAGTTCATTCTTTTGGAAACAAAACATACTAATGTGTTGAATAATATTGTCGCTTGCAATCATTTTTTGAGCAAATTAATTTTTGTTTGGGAATGTATTTGTGTTTGATGCTAGTGATCCAAAAAAAGAAATTAGATCATACCACACTTGCTTTGAAGTTTTTTATGTCCATTTTTGTGATTGTTATTCGGGCTTAGTGTTCAAATAGGTATTTAGATTGACTTTGTTGACAAACAACAACACATATTATTATAAAATAATAATATTTTGTTAGTGTGATTTGTAGAATATTATAGGATGCATAAAATCATTATTTGCTATGTTTGTTAAATAGGTTAGTATAGTACAAGTACGAATGTGTTTGAATTGAGTTGTTAAAACTAATCAATATATTTAAGAAAGGTAGTTGTGAGAGTTTCCTAAATAGTAGGATATAAGAAACAAGTATAAATTTGATTGAAAACAGAAAAGAAACAAAAGACATTATTTCATATAATATTATTCTACTTCTATTATTTTGGCTAAAATTTCTACATGGTATTAGAGCAAAGAAGATTCAAGGGAAATTGCATTTGCGAGCATCATAAAGTGTAAAAGAGAGGGAAAAGAAGTGTCGCACTCACGGGGATTCGAACTCAAGCTCTCCTCAGCTTAAACAAAAAAGATCGCAGTTCAGTTATCTCCATTTCAATGCTAGAGAAAGCAATATCATACCAATCAGAAGCCATGATAAATCTAATTGTTTCACTATGTTAGAGTGCTCAAAATTAGACTAAGTCGAGCCATCAAGAGCTCTTCTTTACATGTTATGTATGGTAGATTGTCTGCAACTGTTTGATGTAATTATTGATCATTATTATTGCCAATGTTTACAGAATCAACGTAAAACACATTTGTATGTTGTGGCTGGAAAGAGATTATCATGTATTCTAATATAAATTTATTCTATCATATGGCAATAGTTTTGTCTACATCTTCTTTGCAGGAAGGTTCAATGATACACAGGCAGATTGTTGGATCAAGCCTGTTGTTGGTTGCCTATGTATCTCATTAATTCGGTGGATTTTTCAAGTTTATTGGTCATGGTTCACATCACCTTTCTAATTGGCGAATCTCATTCATGGTTCACATCACCTTTAGTGTCACAATAGGAGGTGGCACTAACTTTATTGCAATACAAAGTGGGTCATTCTTAAACAATACATTAAGAAACAAATTAAGTCTCGAAAAAGTTTGTCAACTTCTACCATTTAACACTTTTAGTATTCTATCGTTAGTGTGTTGTTTAAGCCAACCATACAAACTGGAGGCTTAGTTAAGAGTCTCAGTGTATGACTACGTAGGATGTCAAGGAGTTATACTTGCTTGTTACTAAATTTATTGGTTGGTCTTTGTGTGTAACATGAAATGTTATAATTTTTTCAGATGTTTGTTTTTATAGTACCATATGGGATATTTAATATCTTAGAATATTGAGTTTTGTAGGTTATTTCATTTAGATATTTTAGATCATAGTCGAGAAGTACAATTGTAGTGTTTAGAATAGTGTCTATTTCTCAAAACTTAAAAAGTGTCAATATTTTTTTATATAAAAGATCTTTCAATTGTAATTGGGTGCATTATTGCTTGCATATGATGTCCATCTTGTGAGGGGGAGAATATGTTCTTTCCTCATAATTGACAGAATGAGCCTCAAAAGCCAAATTTTCTAAGTAGCAAATATACTGGAGGTTGGAGGCACCGAGGCTAGAGAACATTCAACAACCTCTCATCAGTCACTAGCAATGGGGTCATGAAATTGCATTAGTGACAAGAATTTGTGCCACAACAGCTAAAGCCAAGATCAGTTTCTAGGTGGAACCGAAAACCATCTCATATTGTTTGTGATCAAAGTGGAAATAAGCAATAATGGTGGTTGCATATGTGACAATGAGGACTTGGTGTTGAATCTTTTTTTTGTTATGCTTGGATGTGTATGTCCCTGATCATATTCCTTAGTTGTATGTGAATGAATGTGTTTGTCCCCACTCACAAGATGGTGTAAGTCATTGGAAGTGTTTGTCCCTAGTCACATATTTGATGATTATGATTGGATGTGTATGTCCCTAGTCGTGATTGTTGTGAGCAAAAGTGTATGTCCCTATTCATGACCTTGTTTTTAAATAGACGAGTTTATCCCTATCTAAATTTGATGTAATATCTTGGGTAGATATGTTAGTCCCTATCCTTGGTTCCATGAGTATGTGTGTATGCCCCTACTCTTACCTTATAGTGTTCAAGGTGAGCTAGTATGTGTGGTTTGTTAGAATATTATAGGATGCATTAAATAATTATTTGTTAGGTTTGTAGATTAGGTTAGTATAAGAAAATAAAGATGGAAGAATCTAAGAATGAGCTTTAGAGGAATCATTTGTGTTTGACTTGTAGAGATCCATGGGATTCAAAACATAGATGCTTTGTAAAGTGATAAGTATAATGCATTGAGGTGGTATATGATGAGGATTCAATGATTTCAAGGAGGTTGAGCCCAATATTGTCTAGGATAAGAGTGAACATGAGGAGAAGATAGGAGGAAACACTTCAAGAGGCACAATTGTTAGAAATATATGATTGGTTTTTGTTGTCATTGATGTAAAACATAGTGTTCCGGTGGAGTTTCTGTTTACTCAAACATTATAGTATGGAATTGTACTATACTTGGAGTTGTGGGTTTGTGTATTCAACCTACAATACAGTGGAAGACATGTATGTAAGTATGCTTTTAGTACAGTGTAGTGGAAGACATTTATGTAATTATCGCTACAAAACAGTGTAAGACACATATTTATTCAGAACAACTCAAAACAGTGGAAGACACATATTTATCCTATGATAATGTGAATATGGTGTTTAACAATGCCTTAGTTGTATACTCTTATATCTGGTAACCTGTTTGGTTCAGATGTCTAAGATTCAGTAGTTGTTGTATTGTGTTGCGGGGCATATAGAAATTTTACAGTTGCAATTATTTGTCTTTAACAAAAAATTTTGTTTCAAAAATCAAGGTTGATAGTGTGCTACTACTCATGCTAATGGAATAAGGGTTTTGGTCTTGGTTGTGGCATTCTTTGGTGATTCAGAAATTTGTTCTTAGTTATCCAAAATGTGTTCCCAATGATTTGAAAACTGTCATCCAAGGTTTTATTTCTTTTCAGTTGTTCAACTGATCCAGAAATGTGTTGTGGCAACTTCTGATGTGACATGTTGACATTGCTTATGATGTTGCTCGTGGATCATTCTATAGTGTGTGGAGGTCCGGTTACAGTTGGCAAGTGGCTAGTAATTTTATTCTACGCATTTGAATTATCTTTGATAGTTGTTCAAGTTAAAGTGGATCTGGCATTGGGAAATGAGTAGCACGTTCTTGATCCTTGTTTTTCCTAGGATGGATCATGCTTTTGGATTTAGGTCTAGGTGTTATATTTATTGATTGTTGAAGTATCAAATTTAGATCTGGGTCTTTTAATTAATGTTTATCTCTTATCTGGATGGGTTCATGCTATATGATACCTATTTATTTAGTGTTTATCTCTTATTAGTTTGAGTCCTCAATTTGAATATTTTTAGCATAAGACTTATTTTCTTTTTGTTATTGTCTTGGCCGACATGAAAATTATTTGTAATATCTTTTGGCTTGGATTATCTTGTTGTAATCTTCAATGATCTATCATTTATCTATAAGGATTGTTAGTGCTATGGCCAAAAGGAAGTGTAAGGTGGGATGCAAGTGAAGTGTGAGAACCAGTGAAGTTCAACAATTAGTAGAGCAGAGCTCAATGACAGCGGCAGAGAAGGAAAGACAATAATATTTTGTTGCTAAGGTGGACAAAATTTTGCAAATCAACTGCATTATCGAGAGAATGTAACTTTATCTACTTTAGAGAGTTGCATGTACTTTAAGATAGTGAGTCTTGGGTACAAAATTCTATTTTATTTTTCTACTTTGGTAGTGAGCCTCTATATGAAAATTTTACTAGTACATTTGAGGCCTAATTTTGATGGCTATCTGTTGGATTTTTAATGCCTATCTGACGGTTATTCGATAGATGATGTCATCAGAGTTATTTCATCAGAATTTTCTAAAAAAATAGTAACCATCGCCATGGCAATGGCCCTTAGCGTCAAAAATGACCACTAAAATTCCTTTTTTCTATTAGAAATTTCTGAAAGTATACTTGTCGGAAGTATAGCATTCCCGACTGTTATCCACATCAATTCTGACAGTAATCCCGTCGGTAGTAGTACATTAGTGTCAGACATTGGCATTGAAACTTCAAAATCACTGACGGATGTCAAGTGAAATGTCTGACATTTTTGTTGTCGGCAGTATATTATCTTCGTCAGAATTATATAATTTTTGACAGATAACAAATATTTCTTTCAAAGGTATTACTGTTGGCTGTATAGCATCACCGTCGAAACTGGGCGTCAAAATATTATAATGTCTAACTGTTATCCATCATTATTTTCAATGGTTCTTCCATCGGTAGTATAGCATTCATGTCGCATGTTGGCGTCAAACTATAGAATGTCTGAAACCATAGAGAGTTTGTCTAGTGCTTTGGAAAGTGGGAAAGCCATTATGTCTAGTAGACAGTTTAAATAATTTGGGTGTTGGGTGTTGCTTGTGAGCCCAAAAATTGTTGAGACCTCTTTAACCCACCTTGTATACACCGAAGACATCCACCTTTGTCTTTGGGAAGGTGTTTGAAGAGTTTTTGAAACATTTTCTATTTGGAGAGTTTGGGGTATCTTGTATTTCCCTTGTAATTCTAACCTAAAATGATTTGATTCCCACCACAATTACCACTCTACATCACTTAGTGTCTCAATCTTCTGTTCACTCTATAATTTCATTACGTAATGAGTCGGGTAATGATCATGTGAAAACATCGTCTCATTCCAAGTCAACCCCACATGTATTGCTAACTTCAATGCCAAAAATATGCAACATGCAAACATCCTCTACTGCACATCATATTGGTAGATCCCTCTTTTTCTCTCTCGATTGTTATGTGTTTGTCTCCCTTGAAGTGTTCTTTCTTGCGGGCATTTCATATTTATTATCATTTTCTATAGAAAAATATGCATGTGAGGATGCACCAGAGCCAACTACTGGTGCTAACAAACCACCGTTTCCTGGATCTTCTTGTATTGCTAGTACGGTATCATTGTAGGCCATATTGATGGTGAGCGATGAAAAATTGATTCCCTTAAAGATACAAAAGGTTCTAGGTACTTATTCATCGTTGGAATGTTCTATATCTTTAAGGCGAATCAATTATTTGTCACTCACCACCAATGTGGCATGTAACATTACCGTACTATCAATATGGGAAGATCCAGGAAATGATGGTTTGTTAGCACCAGTAGTTGCCTCTAGCGCATCCTCATGTGCATCTTTTGCTATAGAAAATGATAATACTATGAAACGCTCACAAGAAAGAACACTTCAAGGGAGACAAACACATAACAAAAGAGAGAGAAAAAGAGGGATCTCAAAATAGAGAGAAAAAGAGGGATATACCAATATGATATGCAGTAGAGGATGTTTGCATGCTGCATGTTTTTGACATTGAAGTTGGCAATATAGGTGGGGTTGACCTGGAATGAGGCGGCGTTTGCATTGGATCATTGCGTAATGAAATTGTGGAGTGAATAGAAGATTGAGACACTAAGTGATGCAAAGTGGTAAATGTAGTGGGAATCAAATCATTCTAGGTTACACTTGCAAGGGAAAATACAAGGTACCTTGAGATCTCCAAATAGAAAATGTTTCACAAACTCCTCAAACACCTTCCCAATGACCAAGGTGGATGTCTTAGGTCTATACAAGGTGGGTTAAAGAGGTTTCAACAATTTTTGGGCTCACAAGCAACACCCAACACCCAAAACCCAAATTTTCCAAAATGTCTACTACACCTAATGACTTTATTACAACTTTTCCAAAGCACCAGACAAAATCTCTATGGTTTCTAATACCCTTTTCAGCATACTTTAACATGACTTGAAGAATAATTGACATGACCTTAAGTTATCCTGCAATCAAGAAAGAATAAAATTATCAACTATTGCATAAGTCTGCTATAAATTTAATTAATTTCACATGGTATCATAGATAGGTTAAGAAGATTCAAATGATGGAGTCCACCTTGGATTGCCCAGTACACAAAAATTGGTGATAGCGAGTGTATCAAAGGGAAATGAATATATTCATATATCAATGTATTCATTGCAACAAGTTATCATCATGATCATTGTGATGCAAATATGAATCCAGAAAGGATATATATAAGAAGTGGATTAATGGTTGATAACAACATACCAAAAGAAACACTAACAAGTAAATGTAACAGAAGCATCCAAACGACCTATAAGTTTGGACTATTTTGGAAGAAATATTTTCATTTTATCAAGGGTATCCTGCTATTATGCTAGTATGGTGAGTTGTGGAAATAGAAGAAAGAGCACCAAGTCTAGAAATGACATCAAATTCATCATTAAAAAGTAGTATTTTTTAGGCGTGAGTGCCAAATGTATCAGGGGAAAAGGTTGAGAAACAATTATGAATATTTGAACTTCGGTCTTTTGTTTAAAAAGAAGTTGTTTGTAGAAAAAGAGAAGTATTTACAATAGCAAGGACAATGAGGTGTAAACAATACAGTGGTAAAGAAAGACAGTGAGCAACACTATTAAGAGCTCTGGTCAATATAACAACTTGAACCAAAATACAAGTCTTTGTTTGATTCAATCAAGCCCTCCTACCCCTTTCACTTGGAGCATCCACACCAAAGCCCTAGACCTTTAATTCATTGTTTACCTATTCACTAACTCATGAAATCATTTACCCCATAGCCTCTACAAAAGGTTTTATAAAGGCATGACAAACAAATCAAATGTTAAGGGAGACTTTCAAATTTTTACAAGAATTGCAAGAAAACTATGTATATTAGTTTGCAAAAATGAAACATTACATTCTCCTCCCTCTCTCTGACTCCCCACACATTCAAAGGAATTGTATAGGTATTAAAAATCAGTCACATTGATTACCTAATTTTGCCCAAATTTCAAACCACCTATAACAACCAAAACTAGCCTTTTTCCAACTAGCTGTTAGGATTTAAATTTGAATTTTGTAACTTTTGTCTTTGTGACCTTAGACCTATCCTATGGAACCAAAAGGATTGTATTTTACTTGAATACATAATTTTGATCCTAAAATTACCAATTCCCTTCTCTTATTGCAAATTTTCACCTATGACGTCCCTATTAGGCCAACTAGGGCTTATTAACTCACTAATTCTACCTATTACATATATGAGCCATTATGGTTTTATTATATCTTTTCTTGGTATATGAAGACCTTATTTACATTCAAAACCTTTTAAAACAAAAATCCTTCTTGTTTGATCTCATGTGAGACTTTGGGACAATAATGTTCTCCTACATCATACTCTCCCTAGAAAAGAACTCATGCCCCTTGAGTAACCTGCTCCATCGAGACTTGGAATGATTTGTACACCTACAAAAAATGGAGAAAAATCAAAATACAAAGGAATATAAGATCAAAAAGGAAAATCCATTTCTATGGTACTTGATGGGTACCAAGATCTCGCTAGTGGTTCTTGCAAGTGAACCTGACTCTCCTCTTACTGCCTCTTAGTATATGTGTTTCTTCTACCATCATAACTAATTTTGTTGTCATATTTCCAAGGCCTACCAAGTAAAATATGGTTGCATTCCATGGGTAAAATTTCACATAAAACACTCTCCTTATGTTCACGAATCTAAAAATATACTCTTTCTTGTTCTTTTACCAACAAACTAACATCATCGTTGACCCAAGAAACTCTATATGGATTCTGTTACAGAGAATTGTACAGACATGGATGTATATCTTCATGTATGCACCATCCTGAATATACACAGGAGTGTATAAATTTTAGAGAATCAAGCACCAAGGCCTCAAATTGTGGATTTGATGTTTTTTTGACATCCCCTAGATGTTCCAATTGGTTTCAAAGAGAGAAACCCTCAAGTGTTAGTACTTCCTTCACATTTGGAGACCTAATTAGCCCTCTAGTATGCTACTAAATATCCAAATATTCTACCTGATTTAACCCTTCAAACCTTGGTGCTTCTGGTGTAGACGTATCTTCAAAAAGGGTATTTGATTCTGTGATTAACTCTTCAAGTCATTTGGGGGTTTGCAAATTTATGTTGTCTATTCAGTCCAAATAGGGCTACTAGCACATTGACAGGCTAGTTCAGCAAATGCACTCTAACTTTGCAACCAGTCTAATTTAGTGCATGGACCAAGTTCAATTAGACCTCCCTTTCATACATAAGACCCCCATTGGTTCTTGTAATGGCCTATGAGCCTTATAACCAACTATGCATTCAAAATTCAATTGCCCGAATCTTCTTTCTATCAAACTTATACTCAAACTAGTTGGAAGAGTGGTGAATGCAATCCCAATTACCTCCCTAATTTATTTCTTTAAGACCTACCAATATGTATTTATATATTCTCTGTCTTAATGTCTTATTTTTTATTTTTCTTCTTTAAATTGAATTCCCTTCTAATTTCTCATAGTTGTTAAAATCCTTTTGTTCTTTCCTATTCACTCATGATCTCCATCACTTGCTTAATAATTATCGTGTTCTAGAATAAACTTGAGGACAAATTTGCACCCAGTCTGCAGCAAGAAGAGGAATGTTGAATCTATTTTTTGGTTGCAACCGATACTAATTCTAGGTAAAATGGCCAGTATCTTTGTATTACTATCAATGATTTCCAACCATTTGTGAGCAACATAGTTGAGACCAAGATCAAGTTTCTCCTTAGAATGTAGTCCCGCTATCAACTATATTGAATAATGATCAAATACTTTGGCACTCCATGTAATTTGACGGCAAAAATATTCTACTTGATATTGAGCTTTATAGTTCCCACCAATAGAAGTCCCATTATTTCAGACTTTGTATTTTTTGAATTACAACCACACGATGGCTATTATAGGTTGAGATGTTTGCGCCAAATCTAGATGCAACTATATTCTTTAGCAGAATATTAATCATGTTGGAAATAATGGAATGGTGTAGTGAGAGGGGAGGGGTGAATTAGTACCCTCAAAAATTTTATCAATTAACCTTTATCCTTTTGTAATCATATAGTGTATTACCAACCATTTATGCTATCTTATCTTTGTGTATGTTATATAAATTCATTAACTCAATAAGCGTGTAAAAAATTCATAGAAACATTCATGAAATGTATAGACACATGACACAATATTTGGTAATGTAGAAAACCCCTATTAGAAGGTAAACACTGCGGTGGGGATGAAACCCACAAAGCTTCACTATCTGCAGAATGGAAGGGGTAGGTTAAGGCTTACAATTTTGATCACTTTTGATGATCTACCTCGTTAGGAGTATTATGTAGAGACTGGTTAAGGTCTACTATGTTAAGAGCTTTAGTAACACTATTTAGTGTGCACTCGGTTAAGATATTTACAAAGGATTGTTAAATCCACCTTTCACAAGGATTTCTTCTATTTGCTACACTTGTTAGAATGTAGTCAAAAATATTCAGTGACCTGAGTATGTGCAATCTACAATTGCTGATTACAGATCCAATAAATATTACAAGTATATTTATCACCTATTGTGATTGATCAATACATATGTTGTTCGGTAGCCTTGAATCTGGTTCTTGATAACCTAATTCATCTTTTGTTGTTCTTCTGCTTGAAACTCTTAGTCTGATCCATAGATGTGCTCCTCAACTAAAATCATCATCACACACATGTATTATGATAGATTACATATCTATATATACAATTAATTTGACCTAAGTGAGTTTCACGTATTACAAAGATAAATCTATAATCGAAGGTTTAAAACTTGACCTTGATCTCCTAGTTTGCATTTTTTCAATCAGTTAGACTGATTAAAACAATTACAATTACATTTCTTATCCCTAAAGAAATGGATTTAAAGTTAATAGAAAAGATAAATATAAAATACAAGTGTTTTATCTGACATGGAAGTCAGATCCACATTTCTCAAAATTCTAACTATCTTTTAGTAGACTGGTGCCCGGGTTGCTCTTTGGTCTGTCAGGTTCCTTTGTCATCTATTCTATCAGTTTTCGCTAAATTCTACTTGTCGATTTCCTCTGTTGGGTTTTTTGTGTTGGCTTACTCTGTTGGGTTCCCTTGTAACATTTTTGGGTTGCACTGTGTCATCAGGTTTCCTTGTAAACTTGTTTATCGGGTTTTCTCTAAACTCTGACTTTCGGTGTTTGTGTTACCGATGGTTTCAAAAATGTGTTTCCTTTCATACTAATGAAAAAACATGTCTTCAATAGCCCCCTTTGAAATTAGTATCAAAAACTGATATGTGCAAATACTATAATGTTTAGTAATGTACACCATGTATTTACCTTGTCATTTATGACTCCCCCTATGTATATGTTAGTATATATATATACACTTATCATCTCCTTTATACATATCATTTTCCTCTTTGTACCCTATAAATTTCCCTCTATACATATCATTTTACTCTTTGTACCCTATAAATTTCCCTCTATACATATCATTTTCCCCCTTTTTTGATAGTAAGGGAAAAGGTATAATCACTTACAGCTTGTCAAAAAATGTGGGAATGAGAGTTGTTCATGTCCTCCATCATCTTTTCCCATTTCTCTTGAAGGTGTTCAAGTGTCATTTTCTCAAATGTGATCATGGCGTGCATATGATAGATGCTATCGATGATAGACATATTTGGGGTGGCTATCAATTGCTTGGTCGTTGTCATATGTTTCTATAGTAGTGTCAGATTTGGTAAGAGTATAGCTTGTAGCTCAGTTACCTCATCTCAAAACTTTGATTCTGCCTCTTGGATTTGAAATCTCAACTTCTTAGCTTTCATAACCTTTTCATAATGTAATTGTGTTGCATTATCTATTGTTGAGAGACTTTGAGCACTAGAATTAAGATCTGCATCTATTTGTGCAATCTTTTCACTATTCTTCTTAGTGAATTTCTCTAAAGTGCTTAACTTTTGAATCAAGGCTATTGATTCTGAAATGATAGGTTCTAACTCACTTAATTTTTCAGATAGCTTCATCTTGTTCTCTTCCACTTCTTGGCTGATTTTCTTATTTAATTTGTACTAGTACTTCTGCTAGGCTCATTCTTCAATTGCTTTTTCTGCATCCACATTTTGTGATTGGATGGTGTCGGTAAGAATGGTAAGTTGTTCAAGGATTGGGGCATTGTGATCAACATCTATGTCAAGAAAAAATTGTATTAATATGTCTCTTGTCATTTGTAGCCCTTTTGATTCCTTGTGCTCTTTCATAAGCTTTTCTTCCATAGATTTTCACTGACATATTTCTCTATACTCAATTAGAGATTCATAATCTAATGTAGTTGGATCACATTTTGGTATCTCTATTATTTCATCTAGTGTAACTTGTAGTTTTTTTTTCTTGTTATTCTTCTTCTTGGATATTGTATGGGAAGTACCTTAATGTAGCACCAAAGCAAGATCCTTTTCTTGGTCAGATGTGCTCGATGAAGGGTTTGGTGGTGTTGAGTCTTTTGCTTTCTTCTTAGTATTTTCCTGTCAATTGGGAGTGGAAGTCTCCACATCAACCTTCGGTTTATCTGCAGCATCTCCTTCGATATCCTTAGGAGTAGCATCATATTTATTCTCTTCTTCACCTTTATCTTTGTGTTCTTCATCTGTTACTTTTGGTTCTCCATCTGTTTCTTTTGGTTCTCCATATACTACATTCTATTCATCAGTTGTATCTTTCTATTCATCATTACCCTTATCATCGTGTATGCTTGCATCAGGCTCGGGTGAGTTTTCCTTTTGTGAGATTATGTTAATAGCTTGTATTAACATTGGAATTTGGCCCGATATATTCACCTAGGCATCATATATAGTTGTGTCCTGTTCATCGGTTTGGTCTGGGACAACAGTGACATCTTCATATTTTGTACCTCATTTATAGGATCTCCTTTGGTAATATCAATGATAGTATTATCAGGCCATATTTCATCTGTAGTGTCCATATCCTTATTAGCTGATGTGTTCAATTCTCCTTCATTTACATCCTCACCATCAGTTATAGTAATGTGCTTTGGGCTCGGTTTAGCCTGATCTTCATCATTGTGTGGCTTGTCGATAAGAGCTAATTGTGGCTCGGGGTTTGTGTCCTTTTTAGGTACATCAAGTATCTTTCTCCATTCATCCTCACTTTTTATGTCAAGCTCAATTAGATGTCCCTGTAGCACTTTGTAGGCTCTTAATTTTGGTGAGAACATGTTGGAATGTTTCTTCATCATTTCTTCAATCTCTTCCATCTTAGATTCAGATGGCATAACTGAAACTAAGGCTCTTTCCCTTATTTTTTTCTCTTCCTTTAGTGCATATGTCCACCTTGCCAACAATCTATTCATAAGTTCTTGTGGTATCTTATCTTCAAATTGTATTGGTACATATTTGAATATACACATTGTGTTAATGATTTCCTCTTCTAACTTATCCTGGTCCTTAGGGTCTAGAATTAGACATTTTCTAATCTTGGGGTCAGTTATTGAACCTGACTTAATAATTGATGCACATACCTCATCAATTGTGGTAGGGAACTAGTTCTTAACAGGTTTTTCATCTTGTTCAATATCCTCTATGTCTTCCTTAGTTCTGAGGAACTTTCTTCTTTTTGTTGGTGCCTTTTTCCCTATTTGAGGCTTCCTTTTGTATGTCCTTACTTGTCCTTTCTTGACCGATGAAGGACTTGCATCCTTTTTTTTCTGACTTCTGGTCCTCTATGCAATAGTAGTCCTAGGTTACTTTGCTGGTGGTTTTTCATCGGACTCTGTGGATTTTGAGTCACTCAATTCTTGTTCTTCACCGATGGGTGACTGTCCCTTGGTGTCGTCCTTTTGTTCAATCTCCTCATCATTTATCGACAACTTTTTCTTTAGTGTCTTGACCATTTTTTCCTTCTTCCTGTTAATGTTCTTCACAACTAAGCCTATTTTTATTCTTTCATTGGCTTCTTCATAGGTTCCAAACCTAGGTTGTGACTTGTCCAATGGTTCATTTATCAATGCTTCAATGGAATTGGTGGCTTGATCTATGTTAACCTCATATTCAAGTGGTGCCAATCATGTTGTCCTCAGTATAGCTGGTTTGATATAGGTGTCATCGGTTTCCACCATAAAATATATATCAGTTTTATACTTTTCCACTAATTGTTCTGGAATCCTCATTCTTTTTTGCATTCTTTCCTTAAAACCAGTAAAGTATCCATCCATAATTGATACAAGGTTATCACCTAGTGACTTGTTGTATTGACTAATTTGTATGGTCACTGGTCAGGAAGTATCCCAGTTGACATTTCCTATGGATGGGAAGGATTCTTGAAAATATAAAAATATGCACATAATAAGTGAGCCAAACTTACATGAGTTAGACTTTTTAGTCCTGATTATCCTCATGTTCTCCTCTAATTTCTTCATTAGAAGCTCGGATAAGTCCAATTATAGACCCTTCTTTACTATCTTATGGGAAATGTCAGCTGCTCCACATGAAATGTTGTTTAACCTACTAGCCTGGTAGAACTTGTAGCCTAGCACACATCCACTGAATTTTAGTTCTGGATCTTTGATGATGTTAACCTTTAATCCTCTGTTATCCCATACTGCACCTATCATTTTCTCAATGTCGGGGCGAGGAGGGTGTTTAAGTGCCTTGGGCTTCTCGATTATAGGATAACCAGTTATAGCATGTATCACATCTCTGATGATCATTTTTTGCTCATCTATCCACATCTTTTGGTTGTGAACTCTGCTTAGCACTACCTAAATCCATTCGGTCTTGAACTCTCTTGGAAACATTAGGGAATTTGTCAGCCCTTTCACCTTGATATGTTTTTTCTCTTCTTTGATGTTCCCTTCTATGCATAGCTTCTTGTAAGCTTTCTCAACTTCCAAGTCTCCAATTTCAACAATCTTACAATGAATTTAGGATCGAACATCCTCGATCAGTAAAACCCTAGGTGGTATTACTGAAAAAGATCCAGCGTTGTTGGGTTGAGATGCAACCTCTGGACATAACTTATAATGAGGTTCCTCACATGTAGTATTCTTGATGAGGTTAACCTTCTTATCCTTGGAATTTTTCAACTTGGAACTATGAGACATGGTTTTCATCGTTTCTTGAAAATTAGGGCTCTTTCTGTAAAAAAATAGAGTTCAATGATATTTTTTACTTACTTCAACCTTCTGATATCTAATGTTTGTTCAGAATCTGTATGTCATGAATCTTCTTGGGGTGCTCTGCAATCTGGTCACTTTGGTTTTGTTCTTCGATGCTCTGCTTCTTCACTCTAAATTTTTTGGTGAATAATGAGCTATTCCGTCGCCCTATTTATAAACGATGCCCTAAGTGGCATAATTAATGGTCTACCCACTTGTCGGGTTTCAAAGATGGATTTTCTCGGGTTACATGCCAACTTTTATTTTGGTGAAAACTTGATTCTTAGGGCATGTGTTAACTCATTTAACTTTTCACATGTTTACCTATGGATCTCGGTATCTGGCGAAGACAACAATACTTTTTACTTGATTCTCGATGAGTCTCGGGTTTCATTGATTAACTTGGTTTTCACATGTACACCGACGATTCTTGGTGTGATTTGAAAACTTAAATTTTGTATGTTAACCAATGCTTTTCGGTATGCATTGACCGACAAGATTGAATTCACAAAATTATAACAAGTAATACCATAGTGCATCTTTAATCATGCTAGTTTGGCATTTTAACTATGTATAATGGAACTAATGCAAAGTATAACTTGGTATAGTGCAGTTCCATACTTACTTGTTCATCTTAGGTGGGGGTGGTGATGTCACCAAATCCATTAGATAAGGTGTCACCATTAGCATTGCTTGGTCCAATATCTTCAGTGTTTGTAGCTTTCCTCCATATTTTGTTTCTCATATTCCTGATGTCTTCAATGGTGTTTCCATTGGCAAATGTGTTGGTCTTTGTCACTCAGTCTCTGCAGTCCTTGCTTAGATGACCAACTTTATGACAATGTAAGCATGCCATTTCAAGGTTAGTCCCACTCCTAGAATCTCTCATCCATTTTCTCATGCAATTTGCATCTATGTGTCCAAATCTTCCACATGCTCTGTAGTTTGCCCATGTGTTGTAGTCCCAAACATATGAGTTATCGACTCTTTTTGGTTGATAAGCAATTTCTTGATCTTTATGCTTTCATGCTTTCTTTTTCTTCTTCCTGGATTCAAAACATGTGTGCCCATGCATTTTGCAAGAAGGAAAGTATTTATCCATGTAGGTTTCCTTCTTTGGTTGTTTCACCTCAGATTTACATTCATCTTCTTTATTTCCTTTCTTGTTACATTTATAACAAATTCCTATGAATGAAGGTGTGGATTTAAGAATATGTTTTATTTTTCTCCTGCAAACATTTAATGTGTGGCCTAGTTTTCCACGGTGATTGCATGACTACTTTCTTGGTCTTAGATTTGTGTAGACATTCTTTGGATCAGCTTGGTATGGAAATTCTCCATTCTTGGTATACCCTAATCCAATATTGTTGTTGAATCTTCTTTGTCCATCCAAAAAATCATCCATCCTTTTAGTACTTTCTTGAGCTCTCTTGATCATGTCATTGTGTTGTTGCTGAATTCTCACTTCATGTTTCAGTTTTTCATTTTCTTCTCTTAGCTCACCAATAGCTTCTATCCTTTCAATGAGTTCTATGTTCATTTGGTTTGCCTCCTGACTCATAAGAATAATTTGATTGGTGATCTCATGATGATGTTCTATAAGTCTTTGTATTTCTTACTCTTTCTCTTGTAGCTTTTCAGTAATCTTTCTTCTATCATCAATAGCTAGTGTTCTCTCTTGCTCAGCTTGTCTAGCATTATTCATAACTTCAATCATTCTTACCCTCTGTGTCTCTTGACTGATTTGCAGCGATTTCACTTGTCTATTCAAATGTTGATTGATTTCATTAAGACTTGTGATACTTTCTTCAAATGTGTATGATGCTTTTCTTGATGTAGATCCTGAAGACTCAAATAAATCAGCTATCTATTCTTCATGGTAGTCTATTTCATTGTAGAAAGATGCCATAATCTTTCTTTCATCCAACAACTTTCTCATCTTGATTCTAGCTTCTTTATATTGCTCATAGAAGATCTGTATCTCTAACTACTGATTCTCAATACTCTTGTGTAGCTTGTACATTTCCATTATATGATCCTTTTATCTTAAGTCTTTAAAATTTTCTAGTTAAGAGATCTGGCTCTGATACCAATTGTTGGAAATAATGGAATGGTGTACTGAGAAGGGAGGGGTGAATCAGTACCCTCAAAAATTTTATCAATTAATCTTTATCCTTTTGTAATCAATACATTTTATTACCAACCATTTATGGTATCTTATATTTGTGTATGTTATATCAATTCATTTTCTCAATAAGCATGTAAAACATTCATAGATGTTGGAAATAATGGGAAGTGTGTACTGAGAGGGGAGGGGTGAATCAGTACCTCTAAAACTTTATCTCTTTTATCCTTTAACCTTTATGTAATCAATTGTTCATCCAATCATTTTTTATATACTATCTTTGTGTAAGACATATCAATTCTTTAACTTAATCAAACATGTAAACATTCATAGAAACATTCATGAAAGTAATTGACTCATAACACATTATATGATATTGTAGAAAACCTCTGTAAGAAGGTCAAAACTACGATGGGGATGACACCCACAAAATATTCACTATCTGAAGATTGGAAGGGGTCGGTTAAGGCTTACAATTTGATCACTTCTGATGATCTACCCTATTAGGAGTATCTGTGGAGACCTTTTAAAGTATACTCTATTAAGAGCTTTAGCAACATTGTTTAGTGTGAACTTGGTTAAGAGATTTACAATAGGATTGTTAAATCCACCTTCCTTGAAAGGATTTTTACTTTTTCTTCACTTGTTAGAATGTAAGAAAATTACTCTTTGACCTGATTGTATGCAATCTACTATTGTTGATTACAGATCCATTCAAGATTACATGCATATATGTAACACCTATTGTGATTGAATAATACCTTTGTTGCTCGGTAGCCTCTGTTCTTGGTTCTTGATAACCAATTTTAACTTTTGTTGTTCTTGTTCTTGAAACTCTCAGACTGATCCATAGATGTGTTCGTTGGCTATGTTCATCCTCTCCTTACATTTAGAATGATTACAACATCTATTTATAAGATAGATTGACCTAATTAAGTTTCACGTAAAACAAACTTAACTCTATGATCACAGGTTTACAACTTTACCTTGATCTCCTAGTCTGCATGTTTTTAATCAGTTAGACTGATTAAAACATTTACAATAATGTTGCTTTTCCCTTAAGTAATGGTTTTAAAACAAAACAAAACTTTATAAATAGAATATGAATGTTTTATCTGACGTGGAAGTCAAATCCACTTTTTGCGGGCTGTAACCGACTTTCGGTGTCTGATGCTCGGTTTGCTCTGAAATCAGTTTGACTGTCTTTCGGGTTGCATTGTTATCTTCTTTCAGTTTGCATTGTATCTTCTTGTTGGGTTCCTCTATCAGTTTCCTCCTGTCGGTAGTCTCTTGTACTTAACACTTTCGGTGATGTCTGATATCTGTGCTTTCGGTGATCTCTGAAAGTCTTTCTTTCGGTGTAGGTTTACTGAAGGTCCAAAAAACTATTTTCCTTTTGTATACTAATGGAAAAATAAAGTCTTCAATCTCCCCCTTTGACATTAGTATAAAAAACTGATATGTGTATGAATAGTAACATGTTTAGTATGTACACCATGTATATATCCTATCATTATATGACTCCCCCTAACTGTATGCATTATAATATATATGTACATTTATACTTATACTTGCCTTTCTTTATTTCTCCTTTGCACCTAATGATATATGAACATTATCATTTCCCCCTTTTTTGATATTAAGGACAAAGATGTACAACTTACAAGTTGTCAAAATTTTGGCAAAAATGTGTAACTTACAGATTATCCAGAATATAGGAATGAGATTTTGACATTTCTTCCATCACCTGTTCTCATTTCTCCTTAAGGTGTTCCAGAGCCATGTGCTCTAATGCAATTATAGCATGCATATCATAAATTTTGTCTAGGAAAAAAATTTCTGGGGTGGCAATCAGTGTTCTTTCCAGTGTCATGTGTTGTTGCAGTAATGTGAGATTGGGTAAAATTAGAGCTTGGAGCTCGGTTACCTTATCTCTAAACTTTGATTCTACATTTTGAATGTCCTGCCTCAGCTTTCTTTCTTGCTTTAGATGTTCATAGTGCAATTTTATTGCATCTTCATTGTTAGTGAGACCTTGTGCACTTGTTTGTAGATCAACATCAATTTGTGCTATCTTCTCACTATACTCCTTAGTGAGTTGATCTAAAGTGCATAACTTTTGGAATAAGGTTATAGCTTCTGAAATGATGGGGTCCAATGTACTTACAAGTTCAAAAAGCTTTACCTTTTTATCTACCACTTCTTAGCTGATTTTCTCTGCTAGCTTGAATTGAAATTTTTGTTCTGCTCGCTCTTCAATTGCCTTTTCAGCATCAGCATTCTGAGATGTGATAGCTTTTGTGAGAATGACCAATTGATCAAGTATAGGAGTATCTTGATCAATGTTAGTGTCAGGTACTATCATTTGTAGTATGTCTTTTGTTATTTCAAGTACCTTTGATTCTTTTGTTTCTTTCCTAAGCTTATCCTAGATAGCTTTTCTCTCACAAAGTCTTGCATACTTTGTTAGTTCAGTTGGATCCAATGTCCTAGGATCACATACTAGAATCTCAATAATTTCATCCAAAGTAACTGGATTCTTATTCTTTTTCTTCTTCTTCTTTCATATTTGTGTAGATTTGTGAACTACTAGTGCTAGTTCATTTGTCTTCTCTGAAGTACTCTATGAAGGCTTGGTAGATGAATTTTATTTTTCCTTCTTCTCGGTGTCAACCTGTCAGTTAGGTGAAGATGTCTCCTCATTAACTTGGGTTCATCTACAGAATTTTCTTTTGTATTCTGTGGTGTATCATCTTTCTTTTCTTCTTCACTTTTCTCTTTCTTCTCTCCATCCTTTGCTTGTTGATCTTCTTCACTTTTCTAATCAATATATTTTTCTTGTTGTGTATCGGTAGCATCTTTTGATTCTTCAGATGTGTATTTTTGTTCTTCTGATGCATCCTTTTGTTCTGTATCTTCCTTATCTTCGGGTATGCTATCATCTGTGGATGGTGTTTTCTCCTTTTCTTGAATTTTATTGATGGCTTCCATCAATATTGGCATGTTTCCCGGTATGTTCACCTATGCAGCATCAATTATATTGTCTTGTTCCTCGGTCTGGTCCTTGGAAATAGTGGCATCTTCATCTTTTTGAATTTCTTCTGCAGGGTCATCAATGATGTCAATGTTTTTATTGTCCACAATGTTGTTCATATTGGTGTTCATCCATGTCTCGTCTGCAACACCCATGTTCTTGTTTCCTATGGTGTCCATTTCTTTTGTTTCTAATTCTACATCTGTGATGATAATTGGTTCGGTGCTCTTAGTAGCTTGATCATCCCTTGTCTCTTAATTCTTGGTTAGAGCTCTCTATGGCTCGGGACTTGTATCCTTTTCAGGAATATTAATTATTTTCCTCCATTCAGCTTCACTCTTTTGGTCTAGATCCAGTAGATGTCCTTTAAGCACTTGGTAGGCTCTCATCTTTGGTGGGAACCTTTTGGAATGAGCCTTCATCATTTCTTTGATCTCCTCCATTTTTTATTCGGGAGGCATGACTTATACTAGGGATCTTTCCCTGATTTCTTTCTCTGAGTGCAAGGCAAATGTCCATCTCTTCGATAGCCTATCTTGAAGTTCTTTGGGCATACTATTTGCCAGTTGGATTGGGAGGTATTTTATATGCACATCATCTTGATGATTTCCTCCTCAATATTATTTTGATCCAAGGGATCCAATGTTAACCATTGCTTGACCTTCCTAGTATTTACTAAACCTATATTGATAATTGAGGCACATACCTCATCAACTGTTTCAGGTATCTTGTTCTTTTCCTCTTGAACACCTTCATCTTGTTCTATGTCCTCAATTTCCTCCTTGGTTCCAATGAGCTTGCTTCTTTTTTTTGGCCCTCTTTTCTATGTTGGAGGTTTCCTCTTGTAGGTCCTTACTTGACCTTTCTTCAATGGTGAAGGACTTGTGTCCTTAGCTATTTGACTTCTATTCCTTGTAGCAGCTGTGGTTCTAGGCTTCTTGGTTGGTGTAGGTAATGGAGTATCTGACTCTGTAGACTTAGAGTCACTTTCCTGCTCAGACTCACCGACTGGTGATTGTCCCTTGGTTTCTTCTGTCTGTTCAGTTTCTTCCTTTGTAACTCTAACTTCCTTCTCGGTGACAACGTGATGCTTCGAGACATTCATCCAATTTGATACTTTTACCGACGGGTTTCGGTGTATTGCAAATACAACTTTGTCAATTCAATTGATTACCGACAGATCTTGGTTTACACTAGAAACATTTTCTTTTACATGTGGACCGACGATTCTTGGTAAGTGCAGACAATTCAGCTTCGAATGTATACCGATGCATTTCGGTATGTATTAACCAAATAAATTATTTTCACAGAATTTAACAAGTAATACCATAGTGCATCTATAATCATGATAATTTGGCATTTTAACTATGTATGATAGAATTGATGTAAAATATAACTTGGTGTAATGTAGTTCCATACTTACTTGTTCTGCTTAGGTGGGGGCGGTGATGTCACCAGATCCATTGGATAGGGTGTCACCAATTGCATTGCTCGGTCCAGCTTCATCATTGTTTGTAGCTTTCCTCCACATTTTTTTTCTCATCTTCTTGATGTCTTCAATGGTGTTTCCATTGGCAAATGTGTTGGTCTCGGTCATTGTCTCTGCAGTCCTTCTTGAGATGATTGACTTTATGATAGTGTAAACATGTCATTCCTGGGTTAGTCCATCCTCTAGGATTTCTAGACCATTGTCTCATACAATTTGCAGCAATGTGACCAAATGTTCCACATGATGTACAATTTTCCCAAGTGTTTTAATCCCATACATAATGGTTACCGACTCTTTTCGGTTGATGGGAAGATTCTTGACCTTTAGCCTTCCATGCTTGTTTTTTGTTTTTCCAGCATTCAAGAGTAGTGTGCCCATGCATTTTGCAAGTAAGACAATATTTGTCCATATAGGTTTCCTTCTTTGGTTTTTCATCTCAGACTTACATTCATATTCTTTATGTCCTTTATTGTTACATTTATAATAGAATCCTATGAATGAAGATGTAAATTTAGGAATACCTTTCATTTTTCTCTTGCATACATTTGATGTGTGGCCTTGCTTTCCACAATGATTGCATGTCAACTTTCTTGGTCTTGGATTTGCATCGAAATTCTTTTGATCATCTTGTTTAGGTGTTTCTTCATTCTTGGTATAGCCTAGTCCAATTTTTTTGTTGGCTCTCCTTTGTTCATCAAGAAAATCATCCATTCTTTTATTTCTTTCTTCGGCTCTTTTTATTATCTCATAATACTGCTACTGAATTCTGAGTTCTTGTTTCATCTTTTCATTTTCTTCCCTTAGCTCACAGATAGCTTCTATTCTTTCAATGAGTTTAACATTCATTATGTTTGACTCTTGACTCATAAGAATAATCTGATTTGTAATCTCATGATGATGTTCTGTAAGTCTCTATACTTTAGACTCTTTTTCTTGTAGCTTTTTAATGATCTCTCTTCTATCATCAATAGCTAGTGTTCTCTCTTGCTCAACTTGTCTAGCATTTTTCATGACATCAATCATTCTTACCTTCTATGTCTCTTGACCAATTTGTAGAGATTTCACTTGTCCAGCCAGATGTTGATTGATTTCATTTAATCTTGTGATGATTTCTTCTTATGTATTTGATGCTTTGCTTGTAGTAGATCTTGAAGACTCAAATAGATCTGGTATCTCTTCTTCTTGGTAATTTGTCTCCTTACAGTGAGATTCCATAATCTTTCTTTCATCTAACAGCTATCTCATCTTGATTCTAGCTTCTTTGTACTACTCATAGAAGATCTAAATTTCTAGCTTCTAATTCTCAATACTCTTGTCAAGTCTGTACTTCTCCATTATATGATCTTTTCTCTTAACTCTTTAATCTTTTTCCAAATAAGATTTCTAGCTCTGATAGCAATGTTGGAAATAATGGGAAGTGTGTACCGAGAGGGGAGGGGTGAATCAGTACCTCTAAAAAATTATCTCTTTTATGCTTTAACCTTTATGTAATCAATTGTTCATCCAATCATTTGTTCTATACTATCTTTGTGTAAGAAATATCAATTCTTTAACTTAATCAAACATGTAAAAATTCATAGAAACATTCATGAAAGTAATTGACTCGTAACACATGATATGACATCGCAGAAAACCGCAATAAGAAGGTAAAAACTACAGTGGGGATGACACCCACAAAATCTTCACTATTTGCAAATTGGAAGGGGCCAGTTAAGACTTACAATTTGATCACTTTTGATGATCTACCCTATTAGGAGTATCTATGGGGACCTGTTAAATTCTATTCTATTAAGAGCTTTAGCAACACTGTTTAGTGTGCACTCGGTTAAGAGATTTACAATAGGATTGTTAAATCCACCTTCCTTGAAAGGATTTTTAACTTTTCTTCACTTGTTATAATTTAAGAAAATTACTCTTTAACTTGATTTTATGCAATCTACTATTTTTTATTACAGATCCATTTAAGATTATATGTATATATGTATCACCTATTGTGATTGAATAATACCTCTATTGCTCGGTAGCCTCTATTCTTGGTTCTTGATAACCAATTTTAACTTTTGTTGTTCTTGTTCTTGAAACTCTCAGTCTGATCCATAGATGTGTTTTTTGGCTACATTCATCCTCTCGTTCTTACATTTAGAGTGATTACAACATCTATTTATAAGATATATTGACCTAATTAAGTTTCACGTAAAACAAACTTAACTCTATGATCACAGGTTTACAACTTTACCTTGATCTCCTAGTCTGTATATTTTTTAATCTGATAGACTGATTAAAACATTTACAATAATGTTGCTTGTCCCTTAAGTAATGGTTTTAAAAAAAACAAAACTCTATAAATATAATATGAATGTTTTATCTGACGTGGAAGTCAGATCCACTTTTTGTAGGTTGTAACTAACTTTCGGTGTCTGATGCTCGGTTTGCTCTGAAATCAGTTTGACTGTCTTTATGGTTGCACTATCTTTCTGGTTGCACTATTTTCTTCTTTTGGTTTGCACTGTTCTTGTTCTCTCATTTTTCACTGTATCTTCTCATCGGGTTCCTCTATTGGTTTCCTTCTGTCGGAGTTCCACTTTATCTATCGGGTGTCTCTTGTACTTAACACTTTCAGTGATGTTTGATATCTGTGCTTTCGGTGATCTTTGAAAGTCTGTCTTTCGATGTAGGTTTACCGAAGGTCCAAAAAACTATTTTTCTTTTGTATACTAATAGAAAAATAATGTCTTCAATAGAAACATTCATGAAATATATAGACACATGACACAAGATTTGGTAACGCAGAAAACCCTTCTTAGAAGGTAAAAAATATGGTGGGGATGAAACCCACAAAGCTTCACTATCTGCAGAATGGAAGGGGTTAGTTAAGGCTTACAATTTTGATCACTTCCGATGATCTACCCTATTAGGAGTATTATGTAGATACTGGTTAAGGTCTACTCTATTAAGAGCTTTAGCAACAAAGCTTAGTATGCACTCGGTTAAGAGATTTACAAAGGATTTTTAAATCCACCTTTCACAAGAATTTCTTCTATTTGCTACACTTGTTAGAATTTAGTCAAAAATATTCAATGACATGAGTATGTGCAATCTAAAATTTATGATTACATATCCAATAAATATTACAAGTATATTTATCACCTATTGTGATTGATCAATACCTCTGTTGTTCAGTAGCCTTGAATCTGGTTCTTGATAACCTAATTCATCTTTTATTGTTCTTCTACTTGAAAATCTTAGTGTGATCTATAGATGTGCTCCTCAGCTATAATCGTCATCACACACATGTGTTCTGATAGATTACATATCTATATATACAATGAGTTTGACCTAAGTGAGTTTCACGTATTACAAATATAACTCTATGATCGAAGGTTTACAACTTGACCTTGATCTCCTAGTTTGCATGTTTTAAATCAGTTAGACTGATTAAAACAATTACAATTAAAATTCTTGTCCCTAAAGAAATGAATTTAAAGCTAATAAAAAAGATAAATATAAAACACAAGTGTTTTATCTGACGTGGAAGTCAGATCCACATTTCTCAGAATTCTAACTGTCTCTCGGTAGACTGGTGCTCGGGTTGCTCTTTGGTCTGTCAGGTTCCTCTGTCATTTGTTATGTCGGTTTGCACTCTACTCTACTTTTTGGGTTCCTCCGTTGGGTTTTATGTGTCAGGTTACTCTATCAAGTTCCCTTGTAACATTTTCGGGTTGCACTGTGTCATCGGGTTTCCTTGTAAACTTGTCTGTCGGGTTTGCTCTAAACTCCAACTTTCGCTGTTGGTGTTACCGATGGTTTCAAAACTATTTTTCCTTTCATACTAATGAAAAACATGTCTTCAAATAAATTCTAGTAAGAATTAACTACCAATATTAATAATATAATTTATTGTTGAGACAATTCCATGATTTACTACAATATTCCTTATTTGTGTGTAGCGCCTATCCTTTTCCCGGAAGGTGTGATCGCTGAATTGATTATCAAATGGATGAGTAGATTATAAATGTTGAATGGATGTCATTTTTATCTCCTACCCTAATATCTTTCTCCAATGAAAGCTAAGGAACATTCCCAACTTTCTATCAGATCAGATTTTTCATTTGAATCCGTACAGGATCGGGCACAACAAAATAATAGCTAAATACACGGTAAAATGCAGTTTTTCATTCAAATTTTGTAATTTATTCTTACAATTCTCTTCAACAACCTTTCTTTTCTATTGTTGACACAATTTTAACATGTTTCCCACCAGTTCCAACTGAGTGGAGGTGGTTATGAACGTTGGGTAATAGCTTTTCAAAAATTTACAATGAGCAACTTTTGTTGCAAGCAAAGTTGTTGACAACTTTTGAAAAAATTGCAAATCTAACTTCTAAGAACTAACCAAGGTTGATTTCAACAATATGTGATGTTAACAACATCAATTAAACCTCTCCTAACACACAACTACCCAACCTGTGTCCAATTGATGATAGTTAGCCATAGGATTCATAACTCATCTTAGGTCACTAGGCCTTACAATTAGGACTTATTACAATGCATAAGATCTCTTGATCCCTCTTGGAACTTGGCCAATCAAACCTATTACAATGCATAGGATCTCTTGATCCCTCTTGGCATGATAGAATTAATCTATACAGGTATAAAATATTTTAGATGGTAAAAAGAAACAAATACAATAAGAAGATGCTTACTTCTATGTTGCCAGAGTCAGTATGTGTATCATCCAAAGTAATGTCCTCATCATCCTGAAGTTTCACAAGATTTCTATAGTCTTTCTTAAACCATGGTTCTTCATAAATATTTTCTAATGATATCCTCTGCAACCCAAAACAACATTTTATCAGTTTAGAAAACTAAAAAATGAATTTAAAAAGGAGTTGCAATTAAAATGTTACAAAATGAAATCTAGGGAGAATTTTACAACATACACTCTTTGGTCTAGGATCCAATATCTTGGCAATCAATCTCCTAGATCCAAAAGAGAACCAAGAAGGAAAACAATACTATGCATTGAAAATATACGCACCATGAAAACCATAATATTAGAAACCAAGATTTCAAGGGTGTTGAACTGTACAAATTGTTGAAATTATTCAAATTGTTTTCCCATTAACTGCAAAAAGGTTTTTGACTGATCATGTATAAACAGTGAATCTGATTCATAATAATACCTTAGTATATATTTTGATTATATTGGCATCATCAAAAGGAGAGAATCCTTCTAGAATTTTGAAAAGAATGACCCCACAAGACCATATATCTTGAGTTGCTCCATCATAATGCTTATGAAGAATTATCTGCAAATGCATAAGTGTGAGGTCAGATCAAGGGAAGATGTCTACACTATAATATACCATAACATCTTCTATTCAAAGAGTCCTATTTTTATACCTCAGGTGCAACATAATTTTGGGATCCACAAGTTGTAGATAGTATAGCATTCTTCTACACAAAACATGTGATTAACAAATAATTAGGATAAATGAAAACATAAGAAACTTTATTAATAAACAACCATGACAAGCTATGAAATAGTTGAAGTTTTCTTTCATAAGTTATGGAATTGGCACATACACAGCTGATTGGCACAACCATGACAAGCTATGGAATCGGCATATACACAACTGATTGGCACAACCAATTGACATATCTGATTAACATAGCTGATTATCTGTTTATCAGATTGGCATAACTGATATTTTATTTGTAATGTATGAGGAACATATTGTACATTATGTTGCATCATTACATCTTGTTATGGATGCATACTATTATGTATGTATGGGAACATACATTAGCATGACTAATCAACTATTTTTACATTGATTTTATGTAAGTGTGAGTACATATGGGAGAAAACTTTATGTTGCCTAGACATATTCCGGGAGCATACTTTACATTGGTATATGTTATACTCTACATTTGCACATTGTCTTATGATATACTTTGGCATGTATGTGGGAATATACTTCCTTTTATATCAGAGTCTATATTCATGGTTATTATGTATATGTGAGAACACATTTTTTTTGTAATAGGAACTATATTGCATACATGTTTATGTGGATTCATAAGATAATATTTATGTTGGTTATGCTTATGCTTATGTGGATTTATTGGATACTCTTATTCATTCTGGTTACACTTATGCTTATGGCTAAGATGTTCTTATGAATTGGATGAATATCATGGACTCGATATTCTCCTTATAAGTTTAAGAGACTCATGGATCAAGAATCCACACTTGATTATATGGTTGACATCATGGACTTGATGTCTGGTGGCTATTACTCTAAGCATTTAGTGAATATCATGGATATTCGGCCATTGCTCTTGATATCATAGATTTGATATCGGTTGAGTCTTTGTGTCTAATTTTTCTTTCAAGGCTTTTCAATGTTCCATAAAGTAATATTAACAAGGGAAAAATAACACTTGGTATGCCTAATATATGGATTTCCTAGAAGGAATTGGTATTTATTTCATTGCAAGGAGTAGTTATTGAGCTTCTCATTGTTTCGAGAATAGTTTAACATTCTCTACTAAACAGGGCCAACCACATGAAGGTGGAAGCTCATATGGCCCCTCCTAGGAGCATCTTATGACCCCTTACGAAACATTAATACCTCTAAGATGTATTCTTAGGGATCCTAAAGGGTCATAAGGGGTCCTTGGACACAAAAGATAAGAAATGTAAATGTAGGCATCATGGGCACAATTCTTTGGAGACACAACATAATTGAGTGGTATACCCAGATGATGCAATGCAACCAGTATTGCTCCAGCTCAAACTTGACACTGTAGGATCCAAAAACCATAGATAAGGATAGTTTCTCTATTAAAAAGTGTCAACTTTAAACAAGAATATAAACAATCACTTTTAATTGGTAAATCATGAATTAATTAGATTAAGCATTGACTGCATAACTGTATATTTCTATCAAGAAATCAATATTAAATAGATTAAGAATTGATTTCATAATTGTACATTTCTATCAAGAAATCAATATTAAATAGATTAATTAGTTATCACATAACTGTACATTTCATTCATGTCATTGATCTTCTTCTTCATCCAACTTATCACCATGATCGTTGTCATCGTCTACATCACCACCACCACCATCATTGTCATCGTCTTCATCTTCATCATCATCATCATCATCATCATCGGTAGCATCATCATCGTCATCGTCTTCTTCTTCTTCTTCAATAAAAGTTGCACCAGGAACATCATCGACTAACCATCGATCGTGATCATCATCTAAATCATCTTCTACTTGTTCAGAATCTTTTTCTTCCATCGCATTATAACTTATCGGCCTTCCTCTTAGATCATGTCTAACAACAAATGACCAGACTAGTTTATGTGGAACCTCGAAGTAAAATACCTGCTCACATTGGCTTGGAAGAACATAGGGCCCATCCCCAACTAGTTTAAACCACCTTGTATTAATCATTGGAAATCCATTGTCATGTTCAATAACACTTCTATGAGAATCATTTTGATTAAGTCATAGCCTGTACCATCTGATGAAAAGAACTAATCTAAAAGAGGTAAAGTCACACTCAATTATATCATCCAAAATTTCATAGTATCAATTTTGAGACTCTCAAAGATGTAAGTCATTTCTAGATGAAATATTAGTCATTTGAAAGACTGCAGTTATCCTAGAATCACAAGTTTTCTTTGTGTCATCCAACTTTTTGATGCAAAATTTATGACCATTACAAAACATAGCCTTGTGGTGTTTGACCTACAATAATATGTCAAACATGTAAAAACTATTGCATCGGGAGTTGATAAACATACGGAGGATTAAAAAATTTATATGTACCTGAAAATATCTTAAACCATATGCTAAATCTATTTCCCTTTGCGTAACATTGGAATCTCCATTATGATGAGCTTCTTCAACCAATGAAGACACAAATTTTCATGTTAATGTGTGACAAAAATGATGACATCGTTCAATCCATACCATCATCCAATCTTGATTGTTTTCAATATAAAAATGCATTGCATCCCACTATCGAACAGTTGTACAAAAAATAAATAAATGACTTACAACTGATTAATTTTGAAGATTAAGAATTAATTAGCTACAATAACATATTACAATTTATTGCCTCTCACTTTTCTCAATCTACCATTCCCCACCAGGTACTCCCCTTCAAATTTTCTAATGGTGTCGAGATCCCAAATGAGATCTATATGGATCTTTGTTGTAAGATTGGGAAGATATTCAATAACATACACCATAGTATGGTATACCATAGAACCCTCAGAACATTCTCTTTTTCAAACCAAATCCTTCAAGCATTTCAATTGTCTCTACATAACATAACAATTTATTACATAACAAGAAAAACAAATTGCAAATATAATAAATATATAAAAAAAATTAAACAGATATCACTGCTTACCTCATGTATTTTCCAAGATCATATGTCACATGTTTGATGTTATTATCAAAGTTCTCTGGGAGAGATAGGGGTAGCACGTACTACAACAATTATAAACTTATCATGTCATTATTTTGTCACATAATACAATGAAAAGTACATGCAGTTTACAAATATATTGTAAATACAAAAGAACATGACTTACCTTGATGAAGATATTCCAATCATGCATTTTTAACCCAGGCCCAAATTCACTTTTCTTTGATATGAGACTACTTATGTTCGCAGCAAATCCTATGGAAAAAATAATTTTTCGTATCACTTCTTGTATGGCATCACTTTGTTGCTTCGTTAATAACCAAGGAAAGGTACTTATATTTATCCAATCTTCATTACTATTTAAATCAATGAAATTTTTCATTGCATGATTGGATTTATGAATGTCACTAAACATTTTGACAATTTTTTCTTTGTCACACCTTCCATCCAATATATTCCACAATGTCGCTGTTACATTCTTTCTAATATGCATAGTATCAAATAAATGCACAATTTGTAGCTTCTCGTAGTAGAGAAACCTACTAAATTGTCTAGGATAAATTTTTAGTCACTTTGGAAGGTTCTCAGTAGTATTTCCTTGACAACCTTCATGATCATCAATTACATAATCAACAAACAAAACACAATAGAAACATATAAATTCCAAACATAAACCATTAGGTGGAACGGTAGTACCTTGACGCTTAATTCCATTATATGCCAACTTCCATAAGCGAGTTGTCATTCTTTGCAGCTTTGATGTAGTCTCTTCTTTTCTATTGAAAAGATATTTTTTGGTAGTTCGATACTTATGATTTCTATGGAGGAAGTTTCTATACTCATCAAACACCTACTTTGCTAAACTTTTTGAATGACAAGATTTATCTTTGGACCACAAAATGGACATGCAAATTTTTCCTTTGTTTGAAGACCTACAAGATAATGATACAATTAGATCAAATATGTTAATTATCATAATTAGAATTATCATGTGCAACTTGAATTCACCATAACATACCAGAAAAATGTGTTAGCCCTAGAACATCATGTATTGTCCATACAAGCATTGCATGGAATTGAAACTATCTTTGTCCTACTGGTCTAGAAATTTCATACATAGTGACACCATTCCATAACTCCAGCAACTTGTCGATAAGAAGCTCAATATATACATTCATATCTTTAACTTGGTACTTACCTAATTGAATGAATAACAACATTATATAATTATTGTGACCATTTTACTACAAGATTTATAATTACATGTAGATAACTGTTAAATGATAAAATACCTAGAACAATCATTTTCAACATAATGTGCTCCCTCTTTATTGTCATCCATGGAGGAATGTTATTGTTAATGACAAAATCAAGCCAAACAGAGTAAATAGATCTCAGCTCTCCAAATAGATTGACACCGTCTGCTGCCAATGAAAGCTTGAGATTTTGAGGTTCTTCGATAAAGTGCGGCCACTTTTCCTCTATGTCCTTAACTGGAGAACCATCGGTAGGAATTAGAATAATGTCATCTTGACTCCTATTGCATGTATGGTAATCCATAAATTGTGCCAAGCTACTACACCTAAAAAATCTTTACAAACATGGAATAATGGGGATGTAACAAAGAACCTTGCGAGGCACCTTTTTTGTTTTTTGATCTGTTCGATATCTACTTGTAGGGTAAGTGCACAAAGATGGGGGACCAAAAAGGGGGTATAAGATGTCACTTTTTTTCTAAAATCAGCAAACTCTAAACTTCAATGAGCAATTGAGGATACTTACAATCAAAATTTAAAAATGTGACAAAAACAAGAGTTGTTCTACTCTGAATCTAGTTTCTAAACTACTAATTGTTTTTGGAAATGGTGGAGATTAAGGCCCTCAAAAAGGGGGAGCACAAAAAGTGGTCCTATTTTTTGTGAAAAAACATAACATAGTGTTTGGTGTGCTCCCCCTAAAATGTTAACTTTTTTTAAAAAAAAAATTAATCGCTCCAGTGAGAAATTAGCTAACACCGCCTAGTTTATCCCAGATTTTTCTGCTAAATTTTTTATGAAAGTGTGATTTTTTGCCATTTTCTGAAGTGGACACATTCTGAAAACATGAAATTTTTGTGTGCTCCCCCTAGAAATCATTGAAAACTAATTGAAAATCAAAACTTCTTTTTTTTAAAGTGTGTAGAATGGAGTCTAGTTTATGAAAATGTAATTTTTTTTCAAAATTTAATGAACGAGCCAAAATCTATGCCCAAATGAATACACGTTGGTTTTTGAAAATAATTGGACATACTTAGAAAAGAAATTAGAGATGAAATGCTTAACATAATGAGAATTCAAAATAAATTACATGGTTAGATAGCTATCAGAGAGATCTACAATATCATGTCGTCTGATTTTATCATTATTGAACGACATGCAAACCTGGCAGGGAGCACACAAGAAAAAATGTTATTTTTTAGTAGGTTTGCTAGAAAACATGTCTCATGCCTGTTTGAATCCTCCAAGCCTTTGGGTTGGAAATCCAAGGCAAATCCAAGACTTAAGCTTGGTAAATATCAATGTCATTAAAAGGGTGCATGACTTGTACTCACTATAGGGAGTGCACCCTATATTAGACACAAAATAGCAGAGAGAGAGAGAGAGTCTAGGATTTATACAAATATAACATTTAATTATAATTCTGATACATTTAATTTCTTATACTTTAAGTAATATTTGTATAAATACCTTCCAAGATGTTTGAGATAGGTTTTAGCTTCATAGGAGTTAGGATGCAGATTTTAGATTTTGGAGATTTTTAAAAAAAAATCAAACTTAGCCAAATTTCAGGCACATGAGGGTTCCCTAGATTTATGAACAAGTTATGGAACATTGTGTTAATGCATGTGGAAAGTTATATGTTGTACCTTATGAATTTTTATACATAGTTTTGTTGGCAT
>MU226318.1:236622-253507 GCA_018584345.1 Thuja plicata
ACCCATTAAAACCCCTTATGAGACACTAGTACACATTAGAGCCCATTAGTGTGTCCTACGATGATTACTATATTCTAAGGGGTCTTCAGAGGCCCTAATGTGTCCAAAGGGGTCATAATGGGTCCTAAGGGGACCTCTCTCTCTCTCTCTAATGAGTCCTATGACTATTAATGTGTTCTAAGGGGTCCTAATGAGGCCTAATGTTTCCTAATGGGTCTTAAGAGGTCGTAATGGGTCCTAAGGGTTCCTAGGACCACTTAGAACCCATTAAAACCCCTTATGAGACACTCGTACACATTAGATCCCATTAGTGTGTCCTACGATGATTACTATGTTCTAAGGGGTCTTAAGAGGCCCTAATGTGTCCTAAGGGGTCGTAATGGGTCCTAAGGGGACCTAAGACCACTTAGGACCCAATATGATACATTACAACCACTAAGAGCCCTAAAGAGTGTCCTTAATCAAGTCAAGGGCTTAATATTATAATCAATAGTCCACTGAGAATCATGTTCAAAGTAATGTGATGATTCCTAAAATTTGGCTAAGTCTAAAATTTCCTAAAAACCCTCAAAATATAGAATCTTTATCTTAACTCCTATGAAGCTGAAACCACTCTCAAACATCCTGGAAGTATATACATAAAATGTAACTTAAGTATAAGAAAGGAAGAGTATGTAACTTATACTTAAATGTTACATTTTATGTATTGGCCTAGTGCTGAAATTGGTCTAGGAGGGCCTATTGGGATTTCTTCCTCCCTCCCTTAAGCATTTTTCATAATGTTACATAGGGCGTACGCCCTATAAGGTGTGCACCCTATTAGTTTTGATTTCCCAAGCCTTAGGCTTGGGCAATCAAAGCCATAGGGTGTGCATCCTATAGGGCATACGCCCTATGGCTTTTTGGGGACCAAAAAAAAGTTTGGCACCTTTTTGGTCCCCCATCTTGGTGCACATACCCTGTATTACATACATGGAATTTTGTTGCAAATTAATGTTCTTTATGATAAATAATATGATCATTGGGACAAGAATCTATTTCCTGATACTGCATTCTAATATCTTTCATAGTGGCACATAATTCTCGGTATGAGTGAGGGAGAATATTTGATGGTGGTAACAAAAACTCACCTATCAATCCATGGAAATAAATATAAGTTGTTAATATTAACAATATTTATAGTACATGTTTCAACATTTATTGACCATAATGACATCTATGATATACCTTAGTATACGTGACATTGTTATGTTGGATAAACCATTCATAACCTCCAAGTTCAACAACAACAATACAGCAGAGAGAAGAGTTTTTTGGGAGCCTTCATAAAGGGTCTTTCTTTCCTTCTCAAGTAGAGGTATATCATGGATGACATCAACGTCATCCTGATCATCATCATCAACTGCGCCAGTACCAAATGTGTCATGGATCAATGTATTAGTACCATCATCTTCAAATGTGTTATCTGACGCATGATCATCAACTTCTATGGGATCATAATCTTCAGCTTCAATATTCGCACCTCCATGATCCTCCATTTCCAAAACCATATTCTCCATATTTGCACCTCCATGGTCCATATCATGTACTTCCTTGGGGAGGTTGACCTATATAAAAATGACAAACACAAATTAACCATGATAATGATCTCATCATCAAGTGTATTTCATATGTATATTAATATTTAAAAAATATAATGAAAAAATTACCAATGGATGATAATCAAACCCCTCTTCAATGTGATCATTCTCCCTACAATGTCTCTTAGTTGTTTTGATTATTAATTGTATAGTGTTTAAGCTCTTACAAATGTTGCAGGGATAATAACATTTTCCATCGCTTTTTCTTTTGAGGTTAGACCACAATCTAGTGGTTGTCTCCCCATTTTGTTCTTCACTTAGATTATCTGGCATGATCCTTCTTCACAAGAAAGAAAATCAGGTCATAGAAACTTCGATCTATAACCTTCAGAAACTAAGTATCACGATGCTAAAATTACACAAATCTTCTTAAACCTAATTATATATAGAAATTGAAAATTTATTTATGAAATGATGTTTTAGTATAGTATACCAAATTGAAATAATTTTGCTATTGTAGTCTTCCACCTCAAACTCAGGCCTATTGTGGCAAGAAATAAAGATATTCATATAATATACTAGTTTGTAAATCAAAATAAAATATCATATATGTTATACACACAATATATCAAAAGTGCATCAGGGGTTAACCAAACTATTGGTTCTTTTCCCAATGCCTTCCAACCCAAATTCCTTCAAAAAAGAAAATATTCACCAAATTCATTAACTTGATATCCTAACTTAAGGTTAATCCTAGTGAAGTATTGTACATTATGGAGCCGATCCAAAAGGTCATTGATGTGATGAGGGGGGTACTTGTATTTCAAATGTATTTCACTGATATATCCTAGGAGGGATGAAAGACAAACATGACCATGATGGGTCATTTGAATTGTAATAAGACCATATTTGGTCATTTTATTATGCTTTTAATAATTTTTTGATTAGTATGTAAATCCTTTGTAAAAGGATCAATGATGTAAGTCATGACGGCATTTGGAGGCTAGAAGTGCACCTTGAAGGTCACTTGAGGATCCTAGGTGTAGATGAGATTTTTTAAATACCTATAAGGTTCAAATTATTTTAATTTGTCCATTAGAGCCATTTAAAAGTGTCAAATACACTAAAAGTGCTAAATATGTAAATTTGCACTAAATGCACTATCACGGGTTATTGGCACTGCTATAGAGAAAAATGTCAATAACTTGCCTGATTCTGCATGGAAATAAATGAATCCTATTCTAAGATGAGTTTAACTCCTATCTCCAACCATTACAATGCCTTTTGGTGGAATTTAATTCATTACAAAGGCCCTATCAACGCTATAACAATAAAAAATAATAATGAAAATGTTGGAACAGTCAATATTTTATTTCTTTTCTATTAAATATATGTTATAATATAATAAACAAAGAACTCATTGAGTGTTTACAACAATATAAAGTACCAGATTACAAAATTACATCTTCCCTTTTCATACGGAGGGAGTCAAATTATAATGTAACCAAAAAGGAACCATACTGATTACGAAATGTTAGAACTATAGACCACTGTTAAATAACCTCTATCTAGGGAACCATATTGTCCATGGCATTTTATGGTCCACCCATTTGAGCTTCAAGTTTTCCTGAAATATATCATTGTATGGATTCAACATATAAGCCTCCCAGGGTAGTGGAGGGCGCAAAGAGATGGGTTCATGATATTGGGATCCAATCCTAGGATCCTGCACAATGGGTATACCAAATGATGTCTGATTTTAAGGTATTTGGCTCAATCCTATCAAATTAATGTTCCCTTCCTCTTGTTTATCATCCATAGTGGTTGCTACTGAGGTGTTTTCTTGTGCAGTCACAGCTCCTTTATCTTTCTGCAGCATCTTCCCTATGGCGATATCATAATCAAATTCCACCCCATCTTTGGTAGACATCTTACAGGGAATATGCTCCCTGTCACACACATTCCTTACTTCTCTAATGACTTCTAGTGCTTTGTGTTCTTTCACCTAAAAAATCATGGTGACCTAAAAGGCAACATTAAATGAAATGAGTCTCTGCAGAGACTCAATAAGAAATCTACTTCTACTATTGAAAATATCATCATTCCTAAATTTCCAAATATGCAAGAGAATGTGAAAGGAAAGATTTGACCAAAAAATATTGCATCTTTTATCTAATCCCATCAGATTCCTAGAGAAGATATCTAGAACATGAAATTTATTATTTAGTTCCAGTCCAAATAGGCTCCACACGACTATATAAAAATTACAATCAAAGAAGATATGTAGGATAGACTCAAGTTCAGAACAGAAAGAGCAGACATTTGGCTCTCTAGATGGTTTCTTAAGTGGAAACCTATGTAGAAGAAAATTCCACATGAAACAAATCCCTTTAGGTTCAGTAGGGGTGTGCCATAGTTTCACAAGATATTTACTCCAGGTAGTACAATCTAGGTTAAGATTCCACTTATCATTCAACCATTGAGGAAGGTTCTCGATGGGAGCTTACTGATGTCTTGGGCTACCAAAAAGATTGCAAAGTTCCTAAGGTGATCCTTCTCTTTCTTAATAGAAATGGACATTTGAATATTAGGTTTGATAATACAAACAGTAGTAGTAGCAGGATTCTTACCTCTAGTATTGGTTCCATGTCCTGCTCCTGGAAAACGGTTGTCATCGATGACAAACTTCACTTTTGGCGGGATAACAGTTTCTTCCCTAAGTGCCTTCTTGATCCCAAATTGATCCCAAATCATGAAAAATGGACATGTTAGGCCTTATAAAACAAATTAACTATTTCAACACTCAGGAACACATATGACTCTTATTAACAAATTGGTTGCAATAAATATTGCTTGAAACTTTTCTTGCAACTTGACAACTTTTATAAATTTTGAAACTATCACCCTAATGACCCTAGTTTCATCATGGATGGTCTATTAAGACCTTATTACCACAAGTTGACCCTAATTTCTACAATTTGACCTGTAGACTTTTCCTCACATTTTTCTTGTCACAAATGAAATTAGGATAGAATCCTAAAAGGCCTTTAAAGAGTTAAATACAATGATAAAGGAATGGAGATTTATTGAGTTGACAACTTTATACTAATGTAACAGTCATTAAACTGACTACAAGCAGTTTGGAAGGGAATTATAAATATCAATCAATTAGTAGAAGGTTTATTTGGGTAGTGTGAGCATGAATGAGAGTAAGAGAGTAGTCTTAGATTTCATATGTTTACTACTTTTAACATGTCTTTCTTGATCCAATTTAATGATCCAACTTAAAGACTCAAACATGGAGTTTAAACCCTATGCCTTACATAAACTCACCAAAAGTTTGAAAGGGCTTATAGATGCTTAGTATGTTATTTCCAGACCATGGAATGAGATCTCAAGCTAGGAAAGTTACCCAACTCAAAGTCACTATTTAGAATAGTCACTTTCATTTATCCTACAAATCCTCAACAAGGGTGCTCCCTATGGTTCTATGTCAATAGAAACCACTGACCTGGAGGTGTTTGACGCAGATTTCATGACAAGGTTCCAAATTAGGATTTCCTACAAATCATTCTTCCAAAATTATAGCAAAAAAGTGTCAATCGCTGGAGTAAATCGATGGTGACCAAGTTTTTTTTCTCTTCAAAGTATGGACTTTTTTGTCAGAGTCTTCTCTTTGAATTTAAAATCCCTTTTTGACAAATCTAGAATCTGCACATGAGAAATATTTTTCTACTCAACAAACTTATGACCATTGGTGGTTTAGATTTGAGCCCAAAATGGTTGGACATTGGTGCCTAGCTCCATAGTCCATGAGGACATTGTCACCTATTGTCACCTATTAGCATGGATTTGGTTTGTATGCTCGTGAGTGTGTTAGGTTTCCAAATTTGGCCATGGAATAAGCATAATCAATCATTTAGCAAGAGCACAAGGGAAAACCACCAAATTGATCCCCAAATGAGTGTGAAATTGTACGAGGATACAATTGTTAACACTATATATAGGTCCCATTGTAGCAAGAGTGTGACCTTGCAATCATACTCTTGGTAAAGCATAAGATGGTATCAAAATACTTTCACTAAGACATAAAAGAGATAAGATCACACCAATCCCCCAGGACATAGAATCTTATTGGTTTTAAATATCAATATAAAATGAGCAACATGATTAGCATAGGTTTCACAAACATAGAGCATGCAAAAACAAAGAATAAATATGACATGTAGGTCTAGTAAGCATTTTTTAATAGGAGCCATGTTAGAAGTGTATGCCCCCATGTTAAAATAGTTTCTTATGTCTTTAGTGTTAGGATAGAATCATAAAAGGCCTTCAAAGAGTTAAATACAATGATAAAGGAATGGAGAGTTGTTAAGTTGACAACTATGTTGTCAACTTGACAACAATATACCAAATGTAACAGTCATTAAACTAACTGCAAGCAGTTTGGTAGGGAGTTGTAACTATCAACCGATTAGTATAAGGGTATTTGGGTAGTGTGAGCGTGAATGAGAGTAAGAGAGGAGTTTTAGGGATTTTGGTAGATTAATGAAGTTTAAAATCAACAAACTTTTAATTCCTTGCAAACTGTCTATTCTCTATTGTAAGGACACAGTCACTGTGTTTGTGTTCATAAACTCTTAATTCTATGAAATATTTATTGGGAATGGATTGAAATAGTATTATTTTAAATTGTTATTCATTTCCATGCAAAGGTTGTGTTATTTTGTGAAGTTTTGAACAAAGAATGTCAAATTTGTATTGGTTGTTCCTAGACAGGGTCTTGGTGTGAAATCAACAATTGCTTTGAAGACACCATGAATGTATAAGAATCCTCCACTTATTGTGGTTAATGTGACTTGTGGGGAGATTCTAAAACATGTATGATATATGTCATATGTGTTAGGTTGTAGGGGTATGCAGAGATTGAAGATGAAGATCTGTGATTGAAGAGATATTGTTGATTAAGGGTACATGGTGGTTGGACCAGTCAAGGTCTGAGAGTTCCAACCAAAGGAGGGCCACTTTTTATGACTTGGTATGTCATGATAGGTTACTTGGATGGTGTAGGATCTATTGGTAGGAGCTGGAATATTTTGGAAGTGTCTTGTTCACAAATCCCTAGGCTAGTATACCTAGGAAGGAGGGTTTGGTGTATCCAATGGAAGGGTATACCAGAAAGATACATCATTTGGAGGCTAGGAAAAAGAGGTTCCAAACAATTTTTAGTGTAGCATGGTCCTCAAAGGGACTTTAGTTTCTTTCTAGGCTAGATGTATGGTGTAGGAGCACGTAGCCATTTTTATACCTCCCGATGTAATGATCATCTTTTTATGTTTTGGTTTATGTAAAATAAGGTCCCAAGGACCATTTATAAGGTTTTTTTAATTAATAAATGTCATGGAAGGTCATAGTTGGTCCAAAATGTAAAACTGTACCAAAATTGTCAATATTTCTATGTGAAAGCAAAAGTTTCCAATGAGGCTTCCATGGAACTTTATGATGTAATAAGGTTAAATTAGCCTATTTTAGGAATATGTAGGTTATTTTATGTTGTTATAAAGTGTTTTTCAATTTATTTTTTCACAAAATGCAAGAATTGCAAAAGTTGTACAACAATTGTTGAGCAATTTTTCAAATTTAAAAAGTTGCTTAACAAGGGTCATTTAGTAACAAGTTATTTTCAATGGTACCATAATGAAAAATTTAGTTGGAATCCATTGATAGTATTGAAAACATGTTAAATAGGCTTCAGGGACTCGAGGCATGGGTGTTGATGAAATATGATAAAAGTTTAATAAATAAAGTTGCATATATATCCCAAAATTATGAAATTCTCTACACAATCAACCAAATAATCTAAGTTTAAAAGATCCACCCTAGGCCACACGATGATATAATTTATTGTTTTAAAAAATAATTACAGATCTATTGAGAGGAGAAGAAACACATGTTTCCTACTACTACTCTCATTTCAACCAATTCTTACACTAACACATTCAATCATTTTAATTAATGAAATTAATCTAATGGACATTACTTTTAATTGATATCCTTAATTCCTTTAATACGAGTACATTCAAGAGTACCCATTCATATCATGAATCTTATACTAATGCAGAGATGACAACAAGAAGTGTGGACTTGGTCCTTTCTCTTCCCAAAGAAACCTAACTCAATTTATGCTCTCCTTGGATCCTTAATCCTTCTTTACACAATGTCTTCTACCTATTCAAAGTGGTAGAACTACTTACTGACCTTTCCCAATTGAATACCATCCAATTCAAAATCTTACAATTTTGTGCTTTAGGGACACTAGCCCTATTTCAAGGCACAAACTAGAAGTCTTCACCAGTGACTTCCCCAACCCCAATTTTCTATTGGGACACCTTACTTATATTATAAGGACTAAGAATCACCCTTTGGTTTGGTCCTTGAACTTTCATATAGTACCTATCTAGGACTGTCCTAGAATTCCTTATAGGTGTATCCAGGTGGTTTTTTGAACTTATCTTTTCCTCCTGATCACCTTTTAGAAAAATAAGGATATATATAGATACCCTTTTGGAATCTATTCTTAACCCCAAATCCTTAGGTTCCAACTCCATTCCATCAACACCTAACCCTCACCAAGTTCGCAGACCTAATTGGCCAAATTAGCCTTGGATATCAAAGCAAGTGCTAAGAATTGGGTGCATGGAATTGATATAATGCTTCAGACCTCCTCAAGTAACTCCCAAAAACTCAAATCCACCTTCATTTCACTCAACTAAACTATCTATTCAACACAACACTTCATTCACATTCATTCTAGGCTGAATACATTGAGATATTTAGCCTAGGGCTTGATGCATGAGGGCTTACCCTTCGAGCCATCTTCTAAGATTTTGGAATCCTTAAATATACGATACTAACTTGCATTTTCCATAATCTTAGTGAATTCTACTAGATAAAATGCAAGTTAGGACTCCATTAGTGAAATGACCTTCTAACAAGCCTCTTCCTAGAATACTTTTAGAAAATAGAATCAAAAACACCTCAAACCAAAAATAAACAACCTCAAATAAATTGGAAAGTAACACTAACACAGAGGGCCTTCAAAAAATCAACTTGGTTTTCAAATATCACACCAGACACAGCCGTACAACTCGAAAATGCTCAGGAAAACTCTTCATCTTCCATTCCAAAGGCATCAAAACTTCAATACAAAACTTCTCACCATCTTGGTTCAAATTAATCACTTAAAAACACTTCATATGGGAATTCAAATCAATCCAAAATTCCCTATGACTGTTGGGCTTCCATCTTGCAACTCTCGAGCAACTTTTAGAAGTTGCATGAGCAACATTTTTACATCTTTTGCAACATTTGGAAAAATCTTGTCTTTTTGCACTTGAAGACTTTTGGATTGGATCCTAAACTATCAAATTGACATAATATGACCAAAATGACATGAATCCAATGAATTTAGTACTTAGGAATCATAAAAGCATAAAGCATACTTAAAGCAACTTAAGCCTAAACGAATGATCCTAATGGACTAAGGCATCTCTAGGCTCATAAGATTGCCTAAGAGATCCTTGACCAATAAATGGATCCACAACCAAAATAGGATGATCCTCTAAGACCAATCCAATTATTTCAAACTCAAAAATTTTCATAATGACACTCAATCAGTGACACTCATGGGTGCACTTCACCATACTCCCCAAGACAAAATTAACTCAAGTCCCTTGAGTTGGGAGATCTTCTAAATTGAAGCCAGTCTTCTTGATATCTTCAGGTGTCAACCAAGTAGCATCCTCCATTGAATGATGTTTCCATTTGATTAGATATTAATAGAAATTAGACCTCTTGTTTTGTTTGGCTATCCTCTTGTCTAGTATACAGTCAATCTCTTATGATGGTGGTTTACGTAGATCTTGTAGCTCCTTGTCCTGTGGTAGATCTTGAGCACTTGTAATGGAGACATCAGTAGTAGGACCTTTGTATGGATATAGGTCAGCTACATTTAAAATGGGGGATAAACCAATAGTTGAAGGTAATTCAATTCTATATACATTATTTCCACATTTCTTTAAGATTCTGAAGGGGCCAATCTTTTTCATCATCAGCTTGGTGTACTTTTCCTTGGGTAATATTTCCTTCTTTAGGTGAACCATAGCCATGTCTCCAACCTTGAATTAGACATCTCTCCTCTTTACATATACTACTTGTTTATACTTCTCAGAGGTTTGTTGCAATCTCTCTTTCACTTGTTGATGAATGTTCTTCATTACCTCTGCAAAATCCTCAGCTTGGGCACTCCTTTGGTCAAAATGTTGGATGTTTCTTAGCTCCAAGACACCCCTAGGGTGGGATCCATAGACAATTTGGAAAGGACCGAGTCCTAAACTTCTGTTGACAGAATCATTATAGGATAACTCTTCTTGTGGAAGGATTGAGTTCCATGCCACTCCATACTCCTTTGTCAGACATCTGAGCAAGTTTCTGAAAGACCTATTGATGACTTCAATCTTTCCATCTGATTGAGGGTGGTAAGAAGATTACATAGCTAGGTTTGTTCCAAGTTTTTTCTATAGGGTACACCAAAAATGTCCCAAAAACTTGGGGTCTCTGTCTGAAACAATTATGAGTGGTAAACCATGGAGTCTTACAATTTTCTTGAAAAAGAGCCCTACAATACTTGAGGCATCATGTATAGTCTTACAAGGTAGGAAGTGTGCCATCTTGGAGAACCTATCTACAACCACATAAACACTATCATAGAATTCCTTTGTCCTTGGAAGACCCAATACAAAATTCATGTATTTCTAATTAATCCATGTCATGGAAGGTCATAGTTGGTCCAAAATGTAAAACTATACCAATATTGTCAATATTTCTATGTGAAAGCTAAAGTTTCCAATGAGGCTTCCATGGAACTTTATGATGTAATAAGGTTAAATTAGCCTATTTTAGGAATATGTAGGTTATTTTATGTTGTGATAAAGTGTCTTTCAATTTATGTTTTTACAAAATACAAGAATTGCAAAAGTTGTACAACAATTGTTGAGCAATTTTTCAAATTTAAAAAGTTTCTTAACAAGGGTCATTTAGTAACAAGTTATCTCCAATGGTACCATAATGAAAAATTTAGTTGGAATCCATTGATAATATTGAAAACATGTTAAATAGGCTTTAGGGACTCGAGGCATGGGTGTTGATACAATATGATAAAATTTTAATAAATAAAGCTGCATATATATCCCAAAATTATGAAATTCTCTACACAATCAACCAAATAATCTAAGTTTAAAAGATCCACCCTAGGCCACACAATGATCTAATTTCTTGTTTTAAAAAATAATTACATATCTATTGAGATGAGAAGAAACACATGTTTCCTACTACTACTCCTATTTCAACCAATTCCTACACTAACACATTCAATCATTTTAATTAATGAAATTAATCTAATGGACATTACTTTTAATTGATATCCTTAATTCCTTTAATACAAGTACATTCAAGAGTACCCATTCATATCATGAATCTCATACTAATGCAGAGGTGATAGCAAGTAGTGTGGACTTGGTCCTTTCTCTTCCCCAAGAAAACTAACTCAATTTATCTCTCCTTGGATCCTTTGTCCTTCTTTACACAATGTCTTTTACCTATTCAAAGTGGTAGAACTACTTACTGACCTTTCCTAATTGAATACCATTCAATTCTAAATCTTACAATTTTGTAATTTAGGGACACTAGCCCTATTTCAAGGCACAAACTAGAAGTCTTCACCAGTGACTTACCCAACCCCAATTTTCTATTGGGACACCTTCCTTATGTTATAAGGACTAAGAATCACCCTTTGGTTTGGTCCTCCAACTATTGTACAGTACCTATCTAGGATTGTCATAGAATTCCTTGTAGGTCTATCTAGATGGTTTTTTGAACTTAATTATTCCTCCTGGTCACCTTTTAGAAAAATAAGGATATATATAGATACCCTTTTGGAAGTTATGCTTAACCCCAAAGCCTTAGGTTCCAACTCAACTCCATCAACACCTAACCCTCACCAAGTTCGCAAACCTAATTGGCCAAATTAGGCTTGGATATCAAAGCAAGCGCTAAGAATTGTTAATCTCTAAGTTCTATTGATGATTAGTGACCAACACTTAGTCATTCATCTAGGAAGTTTTAGGTGGCTATCACTGTGGCTGAGCTAAAACTATGCAAGGCCGAGCAACATTGCCGAGCAGTTTTTCAGTTTGCCTAGTTACATTGCCGAGCTGAGTTACATTGTCGAGCCAAGAAGGATACAGGGATGTTAAGTGCCGAGCGATAGACAATTAAGTGCCGAGAAGAAAAATTTTTGTATATATGTCTGGAATGATACAAACTTCAAGGATAAGTGATCAGGCCGACTTATATACACTTTTTGGGCCGACTAATATATGCATTTAATATTCTTATATGGAGTTCGTTATGCATTTAATTGTTTTATCCTATGCATGACTCATTGTAAGCATTAATTGTTTTACCATCAAGGTATGGATATCAAATCTTGATCATTGATCTAGATCTCGCTATCAGATTTGAACAAGTATATTAGATTGCTTCTGAACTCTACTTTCAATGTATGTGTGGTGTATGGTGACTGCATTTTGAAGTGAAATGCATAGAGGGTTATTTTGTTAAGAAGCAGAGATCAAGTAGAGCAAGAACACAGTGAATAGCAGAGTGAAGATATATCAGATTATGAGATCATAGAAGGTACTGGAAAGAGGAGATCCATCATCAGCATCAGAGTGCATAATGAAGGATCAATACTTGAGACATTCTAATCATTGTATCAGGTGAAAATCTCTTAACAGAGTGGTTCTAGCAAACCTTTCTTTATCTCCTAATAGAGTGCTTACTTTATTGTAAGTTGAAATCCTTTAACAGGGTAGATTATAATGATCTTAAGCTCTTAACAGGGCAGACCTTTCACAGGGTAGATTACATTTTGTAATCAAACATTTGTAACCTTAATAGGTACACTTTATTACTGCAGTAGTGTAGAATTTTGTGGGTGTCATCCCCACCCCAGCTTTACCTATTTTGGTTTCTGGGTTACCAATTTATTGTGTTATGTGTTACTTATTTCATTATGTGGATGCTATCTGAGATTACATTAGATTCATTTATGTATGAATGTGGATCAGTTTATTTTAAGTGTTTAATTTTGAAGATCTGATTCACCCCCCCTCTCAGTATCTTGCTTTCACATTATGTATTTCCAACAATTGGTATCAGAGCTTAGTTCTCTGAAAAGGTCATAATCAGCTTGAGAATACAGATCTTGAAATGGAGATCTACAAGATGGGTAAAGTCATTGAGAATCAAAAGATTGATATTCAACTAGCACTACAACAACTTGAGACTGCAAGATAGGAATTAAATAATTCCTTGGCTGCAAGGAAAGATTTGGCCAAAAAAATGAATGACACTCATTATCAGGAAGAGGACACCACAAATCTATTTCAGAATGGATATTCTACTGAGAGCAGTGCAGCAATAGCAGATCTACTAGAAAAGAATAGTGCACTATGTGAAGAAGTCAAAAACTTGAAAAAGGAACAAGAAGTCCAATCAATAAGAATGTGTGAAGTTGTTGAAAAGAAAAAGAAATCCGAAGATGACAAGGCTATGGTAGAAGAAGAGAAGAGAATGATGACTACCAGACTTGATGAAAGAACACATGATGTGCAAATAATGACAGTTAATCAAGTGGACATGGCAAATCAACTACTACTTAGAAATCAGGAGATCAGCAGGAAAGACTTGGAGATTATTAATCTTAGATCTAAGAACAGTCAATTGAAAGATGAATTGAGATCTAAGAAAGAAATTAATAATAGAGTGAATGATCTGAGTGGTTCTATGAGCTACTTTGAAAAACTAGTGGAAGCATCAAGAAGACCTAAATATTCTTCTAGATTAGGTCACACCGGACAACATACAACCACTAAAGATGGAGAATCATCTAAGACAGGTGAAAGAAGGCATGCAAAGCCGAGAAACAAAAAACTTGTTTGTCACCACTATGGGAAACCAGGTCATACAGCAAACATTTTCCAAAGCAAGAATGGTAAGTCCAATCTGAAAACTAACTTTAATGGTTATTGTTTTAACTGTAATAAGTTTGGACATCAAGCACATGAATGCAAGACAAAGGAAAGAAAAACACCTAGACTCAATGGTAATTTCTATAACTGTCACAAATATAGTCATAGAGCACAAGATTACAGATCTAAAGGTAAACAGCAGTGGACATCAAAGGTACAAAAGAAATCACCAAGAAAAGGCAATACTCACAATTGGGATTACAATACATGGCATAGTTGTCATTACTATGGTGAGTATGGACATGTTCCATAAAACTGCATAAGGACACATTTAAGAGGTAAATCTAAAATTTGGATGAATGGAAGCCTAGTTTGTCATAGTTGTCTAAAAATTGGGCATACAAGGAAAGATTGCAAGACTAGAGTACCTGCTCCTACTGTTGAGAAAATAAGGGAATAGATGAACAAGACATAGGTTAAGAAGTCTGAACCATGTAGTAGTGAAGCTAATGAAGCTAAGGTCACCCAATCCAATGGATCAGGTGATCACATCATCTCCAACTAAGAGAAAGAGGTATGTAAGGAAATGTATTTAAAATTCTTATCTTACATCAGTTCCTAACATAAAATGTACAAAAGTCCATATTTGCATATGTTAAGATGTACCAGGACATATTTTGAAGACAAAATGCCAAGATGAGAAAATTACACTAATAGGTGTCAAGTACTACTCATGGACACTAAAGCCGAGTTCTTTAGTGAGTGTCGAGTTTCGTTGGTCGAGTGAAGTTTTGTGAAGGCTGAGTTTAGTGAGCCGAGTGGGATGCAAGTTGTGTTAAAGCCAAGGACAGCTGGCTTGCACTAACTCAATGGGAAGAACATTCAATGATCACCTACCTTGATGTTTTGAATCTTATAAAGGATGAACAGTCGACATCTCATTTTTACCTTGCAATTTTTACTGGTTAATGGAGCGATTGAAGTAATTTGCAGAATTGATCTTAACGAAGTTAGCTACGAAGATTTTTACCAGCGTGCTATCGGCAATCCTAAGGTAAACAATGAATAGTGTGAAGAGCTACTTGCCAAGGTACTCTGTTTTACATCTCTCAAACCCTAATTTCAAAATTATGGCTACAAGTTCTTCCACACCAGCTAAGAGTATGGAGGCAGAACCAGAGCAAATTCAGTTGATATGGAGTGATGAATGTGAACCTCTCAACTTTTGAGCTATTCCTGAAAGTTTGATTCAGAGTGATTTAATGGGAGCCCTCTCATCCATTCCACCCAAGGTACTCATGATTCATGATGTTCGATCGTGTTATATGGTTAAGATTGGTGAAGTATGAGACAGTGAATTGAGGAAATCCTACAGTAAATTGTGTGAAAATGGAGTTCTGAAGGCAGAATTCAAACATCTAGCCGACAAAGGGTTAACTCGTGCCCTAGATTTTCCCCAAGGTTTAAAAGATGAATGGATTAAGATTATCCATACCTAAGTTCATGACATGTGTATGTGGTTAGATAATGGACCAGTCAAGATCACTAAAAGCATGATTGATTAAGTGACTGGATATCCAGTAGTAAATGGAAAATGAACCATGAGGGATAACAGCAAAGAAGAAATTACATTGAACACTGGAGTAGTATGGAATAATAGAGGTATGACTATCTCTACAATTACTGACCTAGAACTTGACTTTGGAGTAAGGGTAATAGCACATAAGTTCTATCAATCCAGCAGAATGGATAGTGTTCCTTGTACAACAGTTGATCAGGCATGGAAAATTGTGAAGAAGAGTCACACATATGATCTTGCAGAGCTACAACAGACACAACTAGTCGAGAACCTAGCATCAATCAGAAAGGCTAAGAGCTCATCATGTAATTTTGGTTCTTTACTAGTCTGTATATTTTTCTACATTCAGGATACATTTCCTACACTGGGAAATATTTTTTGGAAAAAGGATAGGCCCATAACAGTTCAGATTAGTGAATGTATAGAGAAAATAGGAAGCAATTTCAATAGCATTATGGGGAGCTATTTTATAGAATTCAAGAAGAGAATGAGATTAAGGACTAGGATTCCTAAGTCACTAGTGGAGAAGCACTATGAGGAAATCTATTTTATAGTTGATACAGATAATACTTATATCAAGGCAGTGACTCCTAGGGTAACATGCTTAGAACCCTTTCCATATGAAATCAATGTTGATGAAGCATCATCTGCCATCATTGCACTCCTAGCTGAGGCAATTGATACTACAGCAGAGAGATTTGGAAATTTTGATGAAGCTAAGGCTAAAATTTCTATAAGTTTGAATGAAGGAACTATGGAGAGGAAAAGAAAGAAGATTGTGAAAAATCTAAAGAAAATGGTTGGCTTAGGTAGTGATGAAGAACCTGAGGATGCACCTCTAGGCCTTACCACTGGACAAGGTGAGGATATTTCTATAGAGGAGGAAGTAAGTGCATCAGAAGAGGTTACTAAGAAAGCTAAGGGCAAGAAACCATCAATTGTCATAGTAACCAAGAAAATCAAAGCCAAACCTAAGATTACACCTCCTGCAGCTAATCATCTGAGGACTAGAGCATCTACTATTAATTCCCCAGTAGAAATGCAAACAAAAGTGTATGGTAAGAGGAAAATTGTAGAAATAAATTCTAGAAAGGAAACAAAGGTTGCTCCTAAGGCTGAGCCAAGTAAGCCAGCAAAAAGACCAAGAAGGAGACTAAATTTGGGGATAGATAGTGATGAGGAGAAGATAGAAACTGATGAACCCAACAACATACCTACAGCATATTTCAAGAAGCCAGCAAGCATTGATGAGGTATGCGACACTTTGAGAAATTCAGCAGGGTTACCAACATTTAAGTTCATTAAGTATAAAAAGTTGAAAACTGCAGATAGGCACAAAGTACAGGAAGCACTCTTGGACATGATGAGTACTTTCAAATTAACTCCTACAGAGATAGGAAATCATGTGCCAGATGAACTTTATTATTTTCTGTCAAGCAAATGGGAATTTGCACTATCCACTGAAAGACAGATCAGGGAAGGAACACTAGCCCAGGTAATACCTGACCTCACCTCAAAACAAAGAGTCAAATTTATTGAGGAGTACAAGAGTAGGTTTGTTCCTAAACTCAGAGGCTATGTTGTTCTGAAAAATGACATTGAAGGTGTAGTACAGCAAAGCACAAGGATTTGGA
>MU226318.1:254235-272647 GCA_018584345.1 Thuja plicata
TAATTCCACAATGGGATCCCAATGAGTTATCTTTTGAACAAATAGGGACTCTTCAAGAATTGCTTAAGAGGAAGAAGAGACAGGAAGAGATGAAGATAGAACAAAAGCAAAAGCAGGTGTTGCATGACATCAAAGACATATTTACAAAGGATTTTGACTTAGAGGATGAAACACCTCAAGCTCCATTCATAGATTAGCTAGTCAACATTGTACAGAAGGTAACTTATGAGGACATAGACAGCAATGAGAAGCTTCTGCAATGGTCCAGGAGAAGATTTGAGAGAAAAGTTATAGAGAAGATCTCAGAAGAGATTGCTACAAAATAGGTTGAACTCTCTATTCTTGTAGAAACTTTAGAGAAAATGACAGCCAATTTTTATTATTTGTATAGTAAATTATGTGATGTTGAATTTTTCACAAAGGACAATCTATAGCTTATTGAGAAGCTACAATTAGATTTGAGATCAAATGGTACTACTTTGGGTAAAGATACTACATCTAGTTCTTTACATTTTAATAAGTTGATAAATGCACAAGGGAGAATAGCTGAGCTTATGGTTGAAGATGGTCGAATAAGGCCCAAATTGATAACTATTCAGACAATCTTGTTGCCTCTCTTGGAGGTAATACAGAAGGAACTCTCAAAAGAAAAGGATTTATCACAGAGCAGTGCAAATCTATCGACTACAGAGAGTTTAGTAAGTCTAGCTGTCAAGCTAGAAATCAAATTGGAAGTTATGAAGCTTGCAAAGGAAAGCTGGGATACTACATTTGAATCCACCTTGCAGCTTCATAAACAATTTTTGGATAAGTACAACTTAACCCCACCAGCAATCAGTGACAAAAACAAGGGGGAAGTTAGTAAGGAAATCAGTAAGGAAGTCTGAAAGGATACAACATGATACATCAGTACAGTACATGTACACTTGTATTTTTTTTTTTGAAGGCATGTAAACTTGTATATTATTTCTGAGTATATTCCTAGGGGGAGTACTTTGTATACTTAGGCAATATTTTTGATGAAATGGATGGAAGTAATCATAAGTGTTTTTGCCACTAATATCAAAGGGGGAGATTGTTAATCTCTAAGTTTTGTTGATGATTAGTGACCAACACTTAGTCATTCATCTAGGCAGTTTTAGGTGGCTATCACTGTGGCCGAGCTAAAACTATGCAAGGTCGAGCAACATTGCTGAGAAATTTTTTAGTTTTCCTAGTTACATTGTCGAGCCGCATTACATTTCCGAGCCAAGAAGGATACAAGGATGTTAAGTGTCGAGCGACAGACAGTTAAGTGCCGAATAGAACAGTTTTTGTATATATGTATGGAATGATACAAACTGCAAGGATAAGTGATCAAGCCAACTTATATAAGCTTTTTGAGCCAACTAATGTATGCATTTAATATTATTATATGAATTTAGTTATGCATTTAATTGTTTTATCCTATGCATGACTCATTGTAAGCATTAATTATTTTACCATCAAGGTATGGATATCAAATCTTGATCATTGATCTAGATCTCGGTATCAGATTTGAACAAGTATATTAGATTGCTTCTGAACCCTACTTTGAATGTATGTGTGGTGTATGGTGACTGCATTTTGAAGTGAAATGCACATAGGGTTATTTTGTTAAGAAGCAGAGATCAAGTAGAGAAAGAACACAGTGAACAACAGAGTAAAGATATATCAGATTATGAGATCATAGAACATACTGGAAAGAGGAGATCTGTCATCAGCATCAGAGTGCATAATGAAGGATCAATACTTGAGACATTCTAATCATTGTATCAGGTGAAAATCTCTTAACAGAGTGGTTCTAGCAGACCTTTCTTTATCTCCTAATAGAGTGCTTACTTTATTGTAAGTTGAAATCCTTTAACAGGGTAGATTTTAATGATCTTAAGCTCTTAACAGGGAAGACCTTTTACAGGGTAGATTACATTTTGTAATCAAAAATTTGTAACCTTAATAGGTACACTTTGTGGGTGTCATCCCCACCCCAGTTTTACCTATTTAGGTTTCTGGATTACCAAGTTATTGTGTTATGTCTTACTTATTTCATTGTGTGGATGCTATCTGAGAATACATTAGATTCATTTATGTATGAATGTGGATCATTTTATTTTAAGTGTTTAATTTTGAAGATCTAATTCACCCCCCTTCTCAGTATCTTGCTTTCCCATTATTGTATTTCCAACAAGAATTGGGTGCATGGAATTGATAAAATTCTTCAAACCTCCTCAAGTAACTCCCAACAACTCAAATCCACCTTCATTTCACTCAAATAAACTATCTATTCAACATAACACTTCATTCACATTCATTCTAGGCTGAATACATTGAGATATTCAGCCTAGGGCTTGATGCATGAGGGCTTACCCTTCGAGCCATCTTCTGAGATTTTGGAATCCTTAAATATACCATCCTAACTTTCATTTTCCATAATCTTAGTGAATTCTACTAGATTAAATGCAAGTTAGGACTCCATTAGTGAAATGATCTTCTAACAAGCCTCTTCCTGAACTACTTTTGGAAAATAGAATGAAAAACACCTCAAACCAAAAATAAACAACATCAAATAAATTGGAAAGTAATATTAACATAGAGGGCCTTCAAAACATCAACTTTCTTTTCAAATATCACGCCAGACATGGCTGTACAACTCAGAAATGCTCAGAAAAACTCTTCACCTTCCATTCCAAAGGCATCAAAACTTCCAAAACTTCTCACCATCTTGGTTCGAAGTAATCACTTAAAAAAACTTCATATGTGAATTAAAATCGATCCAAAATTCCCTATGACTGTTGGGCTTCCATCTTGCAACTCTCAAGCAATTTTTGGAAGTTGCATGAGCAACATTTTTACATCTTTTGCAACATTTGGCAAAATCTTGTCTTTTTGCACTCGAAGACTTTTGGATTGGATCCTAACCTATCAACTTGACATAATATGACAAAAATGACATGAATCCAATGAATTTAACACTTAGGACTCATAAAAGCATAAAACATACTTAAAGCAACTTAAGCCTAAACAAATGATCCTAATGGACTAAGGTATCTCTAGGCTCATAAGGTTGCCTAAGAGATCCTTGACCAACAAATGGATCCACAACCAAAATAGGATGATCCTCTAAGACCAATCCAGTTATTACAAACTTAAAACTTTTCATAATGGCAGTCAATCAGTGACAGTCATGGGTGCACTGCACCATACTCCCCAAGAAAAAATTAACTCAAGTCCCTTGAGTTGGGAGATCTTCTAAATTGAAGCCATTCTTCTTGATATCTTCAAGTGTCAACCAAGTAGCATCCTCCACTGAATGGTGTTTCCATTTGACTAGATATTCATAGAAAGTAGACCTCCTAGTTTGTTAGGCTATCCTCTTGTCCAGTATACATTCAATCTCTTGTGATGGTAGTTTAGGTAGATCTTGTAGCTCCTTGTCCTATGGTAGATCTTGAGAACTTGCAATGGAGACATTAGTAGCAAGACCTTTGTATGGATATAGGTTAGCTACATTTAAAATGGGGGATAAACCAATATTTGAAGGTAAATCAATTCTATATGCATTATTTCCACATTTCTTTAAGATTCTGAAGGGGCCAATATTTGTCATCATCATCTTGGTGTACTTTTCCTTGGGTAATATTTCCTTCTTTAGGTGAACCATAGCCATGTCTCCAACCTTGAGTTGGACATCTCTCCTCTTTACATCTACTGCTTGTTTATACTTCTCAAAGGTTTGTTGCAATCTCTCTTTCACTTGTTGATGAATGTTCTTCATTACCTCTGCAAAATCCTCAACTTGAGCACTCCTTTGGTCAAAATGCTAGATGTTTCTTAGCTCCAAGACACCCGTAAGGTGAGATCAATAGACAATTTGGAAAGGACTGAGTCCCAAACTTCTGTTGACAGAATCATTATAGGAGAACTCTTCTTGTGGAAGGATTGAGCTCCATGCCACTCCATACTCCTTTGTCAGACATCTGAACAAGTTTTTGAAAGACCTATTGATGACTTCAGTCTATCCATTTGATTGAGGGTGGTAAGAAGATGACATAGCTAGGTTTGTTCCAATTTTTTTCCATAGGGTATGCCAAAAATGTTCCAAAAACTTGGTGTCTCTGTCTGAAACAATTATGAGTGGTAAACCATGGAGTCTTACAATTTCCTTAAAGAAGAGCCCTACAATACTTGAGGCATCATGTGTAGTCTTACAAGGTAGGAAGTGTGCAATCTTTGAGAACCTGTCTACAACCACATAAACATTGTCATAGCATGCCTTTGTCCTTGGAAGACCCAATACAAAATCCATGTTGATAGAGTCCCAAGGTTTTCTAGGAATGGGTAATGGTGTCTAGAAGCCTGCATTTGAACTGATGCCTTTGGCTTTTTGACAAACTAGACAACACTCCACAAATCTCCTTATCTCAGTCTGCATCTTGGGATAGAAGTAGAATCTTCTTACTAGCTCAAGTGTCTTCTCAAGACCAAAGTGGCCTAATAGACATCCACGATGTTTTTCTTTTATGATGGTATCCCTCATGGAGCAATTAGGGATGCACAATTGACTCCCTTTAAGCAACAATCCTTATTGAATCATATATTATGCAAACTCAGTGTGATATCTATCTCCTAGTTCCAAACAAACTTTGTAAATTTCTTTTAAGTCTTCATCAATATTGGGATAGATGTCCTTGAGGACGGAGTTACCTACACTTTCCAAGGTCACTTCTTGTATAGCCAAATTCCTTCTGCTCAATGCATCAGCTACCTTATTAGATACCCCCTTCTTATGCTTTATGGTGAAAGTGAATGCTTTCAAGTACTCCATCCACTTGATGTGTCTATGGTTCAATTTCTCCTACCTATTAAGAAAACTCAATGTATGATTGTCAGTATATACAATAAATTCTTTTGGCAATAATTAATGCCTCCATTTTCTCAGTGGCTGGACCATAGCATACATCTCCAAATCATATGTAGAGTACTTCTACTTGGATTCATTAAGATTTTCACTAAAGAATGCCACAGGTCTCCCTTATTGACTAAGAACACCCCCAATAGCTCTCTTACTGGCATCGCATTCAATGGTGAACACCTTGTGAAAATCAGGGAGTGTTAAGATAGGTTGTTGAGAGACTCTTGTCTTCAAATATTCAAAGGACTTGTCTACAACATCAGTCCATACAAACTTTCATTTCCTTTCCCCTTTGATAGTATCTATCATTGGTGCACTCACCCCACTGAAGTTCTTGACAAATTTCCTATAGAAACTAGCTATCCCATGGAAACTCTTGACCTCACTGAAATATTTTGGAGTGGGTCAGTTTAGTATGGCTTCGGCCTTGGAAGGGTCCATTTTCAAGTTACCCTTGGAGATTACAAAGCCAAGGATATCAATTATTCTTGCATAAACACACATTTTTCTAAATTTATCCTCAACTTCTCTTCATGGAGTCTCTTCATTACCATATCTAGATGTATCAAATGCTCATCTTTAGCTTTGCTAAAGATCAATATGTCATCTAAATAAACAACAACAAAGTAATTTATGAAAGTCTTAAGGACCTTATTCATCAATCTCATAAAGGTACTAGGATAATTTGAGAGACCAAAGGGAATTACTACCCATTAAAACAATCCCTAATTGGTTTTGAAAGTTTTTTTCCACTCAGCCCCTTCTCTAATCCTAATTTGATGATACCCACTCTTTAAGTCAATTTTTGAATAATATTTTTCTCTTCCTAGACAGTCCATGTGATCTTCTATCCTTGGCATAGGAAACCTATATTTTATGGTTATCTTATTGATGGCTCTAGATTTAGTACATAGCCTCCATGTACCCTCCTTCTTAGGTGCTGGGACTACATGGACTACACAAGGGCTTATGCTCTTCCTAATGAATCCTTTCTCCATCAACTCTTGAATCTCTCTTGCAACTTCTGCATTTTGGTCAGGGGTCAATTTGTAAGAAGCCTTATTTGGAAAGGTAGAACTAGGTATGAGGTCTATACATTGGCTAATATCCCTCTGTGGTGGAAAACCATCAATACTCTTGTCTGCAATTATTCCTTTGTATTTGTTCAACAAATCTTGCACTTGTATGGGGCCAACATTTCTCTAAGGTTCTTAAACTTTTAGTATCTTCTTAGACTCTGTTTTGGGCTTTACTATGATGGAAAAACAAGGTGTGTCTCTTTCCTTAAGGAATTTTAAAAATTCCTTCTCCCCAACTAAGGTAACACTATTTGTTAAAGCTATGTCTTTCTCAGAATTAGGGAGGGGTGTCATAGTGTAACTAATCCCATTCTTAGTTAAGGTATACACATTTTTCTTACCCCCATTTTGAGAATCAACATAATATTGCAAAGGTATTCCTAGGATAAGGTGGCATGCATCCATATTCACAACTTCACACAAGACTTTATCTTTGTATTCTCCTACTTGATTTTCTACCCATTGCTCATCTACCAAAGTTTGTTGATCTTTATTAAGCCAACATACTTTATAAGGGATTAGGTGGTGTATTTTCTTCAAACCAATCTTATCTATCATTGCATTGAAAACTAAATTATCTATAGAACCAGAATCAACAATAACTTTACAAATCTTACCAAGTACCTTGCAGTGAGTTTTGAATAGACTCTTCCTTTATGGGGGCTCCTTGGGAGTTGGAACCTTCAAGAGTGTCCTATTAAACATTATGCACTCTCCTTGCTCAGGTTTTGCAGGCCTGGATGTAGTGGTGTGACAGGAAGTCATCCTTTGATAGTCCTCATCTTGGGTGAGTTGGACTCTCCTATCTCCTCCTGATGTACTAGCCTTGTTTGGGCATCTAAAAGATTGGTGACCAATCTGGTTGTAGGAGAAACACTTCCCAATGAACATAGAGGTACTTCTACCTCCTGAAATTCCTCTTCTATTTCTTCTACCCCCTCTAAAATTACTTCTTTGATTCTTCTCTCTGTCATACTCTTGGTGACTGGATTCTCCCTATGCTCTTGGAGATGATCCTCTTCCTTTAAACTTTCCTCTACCTCTGAAATTATTTCCCCTTCCTCTACTATTATGTTCTCCTCTCCTCTTTTGTTTCTCTTCAATATTCATATCCATCTGATAACACTGGTGTATAGATTAGGGACAAAACAAACTTAGTTCATCCTGAATATTGTACTTGATCACATTCATGTATCTAGCAAGTTTTTGTTTCTCATTTGTAGGGGTCTTTGTCTTCATTGAGATCTTGTGGAATTCATCAGTGTAAGATCCCACATCAAGATCCTTCTGCTTCAAATTTTGTAACTTCTTATGTAGAGTTACTTCATAATCTTCAGGAAGAAATTATTTCTTGATTTCTCTCAACATATTATTCATGTGGTTATAGGGTCTTTTTCTTTCTCTGCCCTCTCCCTTTGTAGGAATTTCCACAAACTTAGTGCAGGTCCTTTCATTTTTAACTTGGAAATCTTTGTTCTTTATGAGATAGGGATATCTTCACACTCAAAATGATTTTATAGGACTTTTACCCAATCCATACATTCCACAGGGTCCATCTTGCCCATAAACATTGGTAGGTTTAGTTTGTTATCTCTACTACCTACTCTCTCCAAAGCTTCTAAGATCCTTTGCTCTTCTGGCACCCTTGTCCTCTCTATTTCAGTCTCCTCTTCTTCTTCTTCTTGGTCTGACTCTGTATCATCACCAGTAGTTCTACTTGTCTAAGAACTCTTCAATTTTTATATCTCTACTTCTATCTTATTGTTCTTAGCCACCTGATCCCTCACAATCTTGGCTAGCTCCATGTTTGTGACCCTCAAAGGGATCTCTCCATTAGTATCATCAACTTTCTCTATCATTCTTGTTTGCAAGAGCTTTTCTAAGCTCTGATACCACCTAATGCAAAGGTGACAGCAAGAAGTGTGGACTTGGTCCTTTCTCTTCCCCAAGACACCTAACTCAATTTATGCTCTCCTTGGATCCTTGATCCCTCTTTAAATAATTCCTTCTACCTATTCAAGGTGGTAGAACTACTTACTGACCTTTCCCAATTGAATACCATTCAATTCAAAATCTTACAATTTTGTGCTTTAGGGACATTAGCCCTATTTCAAGCCATAAACCAGAAGTCTTCACCAGTGAATTCCCCAACCCCAATTTTCTATTGGGACACCTTACTTATGTTATAAGGACTAAGAATCACCCTTTGGTTTGGTCGTCCAATTATCGTACAATACCTATCTTGGACTGTCCTAGAATTCCTTGTAGGTCTGTCCAAGTGGTTTTTTTAACTTAACTTTTCCTCCTGATCACCATTTAGAAAAGTATGGATATATCTAGATACCCTTTTGGAAGTTATGTTGAAACCCAAATCCTTAGGTTCCAAATCCACTCCAGCAACACCTAACCCTCACCAAGTTCGCAGACCTAATTGGTCAAATTAGGCTTGAATATCAAATAAAGTGATAGGAATTGGGTGAATGGAATTGATACAGTGCTTCAGACCTCCTCAAGTAGCTCCTAGAAACTCAAATCCACCTTCAGTTCACTCAACTAAACTATCTATTCAACACAACACTTCATTTACATTTATTCTAGGCATAATACATTGAGATATTCAGCCTAGGGCTTGATGCATGAGGGATTTACCCTTCAAGCCATCTTCTGAGCTTTTGGAATCCTTAAATATACCATCCTAAATTGCATTTTCTAGGATCTTAGTGAATTCCACTAGATAAAATGCAAGGTAGGACTCCATTAGTGAAATGAGCTTCTAACAAGCCTCTTCTTGGACTACTTTTGGAAAATAGAATCAAAAACACCCCAAACCAAAACTAAACAACCTCATATAAATTGGAAAGTACAGTAACATAGAAGGCCTTCAAACAATCAACTTGGTTTTCAAATATCACACCAGACACGGTCGTACAACTCAAAAATGCTCAGAAAAACTCTTCATCTTCCATTCCAAAGGCATCAAAACTTCAATATAGAACTTCTCACCATATTGGTTCAAATTAATCACTTAAAAACACTTCATATGTGAATTCAAATTGATCCAAAACACCCTATGACTTTTGGGCTTCCATCTTGCAACTCTCGAGCAAATTTTGGAAGTTGCATGAGCAACATTTTTACATCTTTTGCAACATTTGGAAAAATCTTGTCTTTTTGCACTCGAATAATTTTGGATTGGATCCTAACCTATCAAATTGACATAATATGACCAAAATGACATGAACCCAATGAATTTAACACTTAGGACTCATAAAATCATAAAACATACTTAAAGCAACTTAATCCTAAATAGATGATCCTAATGGACTAATGTATCTCTAAGCTTATAAGATTGCCTAAGAGATCCTTGAACAACAAATGGATCCACAACCAAAATAGGATGATCATCCAAGACCAATCCAGTTATTACAAACTCAAAAAATTTCATAGTGACTGTCAATCAGTGACAGTCATGGGTGCACTGCGCCACATACACAGTAATCATTTTAAGTGATTCAATTGATATTATAATAGACTTCATTCTACTCTAACATTGTATCCTACCCCATAGAATATTTTTAGGTTTACATTAAGCACTATACATATTAGTATTACTCTAACATTTCCTTTGCGTTAAAATCTAAAACTTAAATCTAATCTTATAAACTTACATTCATATTACCCAACTATTCCATTTACATTCTACAGTAATCTCATCATTTATATACCATTATAGTCAACCAACTAGTAATCTTGTTAGTTTCATACAACTAAAGTAGTGCACACATAAAACATCAAACATAGGTTTCTTAGTACCCGATTACTACATGAATTCATTTCCATAATACTCATCTAGGATCTTAACCATTCACTTGGAATCTAGCAATATGTACATTTAATAAGAATTCATTTTATGACAATTTGAATTCAATCATTAGGATGGAAAAACCAATTTTAACTATCTCATTCGGTTCGAGGACAGTTTTAAATGGTGGTTGGTTGATGTTTGGGTCTACAAGAGACCTACGTTCATTGTAATTATAGAGAGGAATATGGTTTTGTTCGAAGTGATAAGGAGATAGAAGTTTTGAATCAATAAAATGTTGTTTTCACTGCACTTTATCTAATTTTCTTCTATAAACAGTCACTGTAGATGCATTTTCTTCCATATTAATGTGTTTATTTTGAAATATTGTTGTTAATTATTGATTGTACACACAACTTGTGTCATGGAGATCATGAGTCTCCTTTGAGGGAGAGTCAATTGAGCATACACCTAGTGGATATAGATCTAGAAGAGGTTCTTAGAAATATTGAAAATATGACAAAAAGGTATGAAATATATTCTTATTTTTATAATAACGGGTCTAATTATAAGGTAGAACCCATGTCACATGAAGTTAATGATTTTGTTAGGAGAAAGAAGATATTGAAGGTCAAGCCCCTTCATGTGAAAGGATGATTGTAAGTTCAAAAACTGACATGAAATTTCAAATGCCATGCAAAGTATAGGAAGGACTTTAAGGTTGGAAAGTCAAGATGCAAGTCAAATGCAAAGTCAAGGTGATTTTAAGAGAAGATGAAAATCTGCAAGTACAAATTCATGAAGAAGGATGAAGGCCAAGACATCAAAGACAATTTATTTCAAGTACAAGCAATTTCAAGAACACTTCAATGAGAATATTTCCAAGACAAAGAGGATGGAAATATGGAGTTCAAACAAGATAAACATTCTATGTTGGCACACCTTCATTACCACCATTCTAGTTATTCCAAGTGGAAAGATAAATACATTTAATGTATTACACCTACTCATTTTTCTCATTGGTCAATCCTTAAAAGGATATGTATTGAAAAAATGTAATTTTTTCATTGGCACATGGATAGGTGCCTTATTGTAATTGGTTGACATTTAATTCTTGTAAGTGGTAGTTAGGTAAAACCCTAATTAGGGTTGTTTTGGCATAATCTTGGTCCTTTCCAAGTAGTTCATTTGGGAGAGGGCATCTAGGATTGATCACTTGATGCAGTAACAACAAGAGGAGACCATGCCGCTGTAAAAAAAATATTGAATAGTGACCAACATATAAATGAAATTGATTAAAAGGCATGAAGAACCATGGTGTGTTTAGAAGAATTAAAACCATGGTAAGTTTAGAAACATTAAACCCCAAGTATGCCAAGATAGTGAAAGAAAAATCATGGCTCATGTCAAATTATACAGAATATCTATAATAAAAATTGGTTGAATTTTTTACCAATCCGCGCACAAGTCATGACATGTGACAATTCCAAAATCATTCACTAAGGATTTCTTATACCAAACCATAGCCTCGAAGCCCAAAAATGATACATATCTTTAAAAATACAAAGGCTATGGTTCGCAAATAGAGATAAAATATGCATTGAAGAAACCTTTTTTTCTTTCTGTATGATGATGCACATTGTAAAAAAGAAACAAATTTGCAAAAAAATATATGTAGGTTCAAAAATTAAGGTCATGGAGAAATCACAATTGATCAGAAACTATGCAAAGATTCCATTTCATGACAGAAAGAATATGTTTTATGCATACAAAAGGATATACCTATGAATTCTTAGTATGTGTTGTATGTACCACTATTCAAGGCTTCAAGGCATTTGGCTTCCAAGGAATGGGGTCGGCTTCCACACGCAGAGCTATGTCCTTTGGGGCACTTCTTTCATGTGATAAAAATAATAATTTGATCATCTATCTTTTTTTTAAAATGTGTTTCCGAAACAATCAGGATTGCGATGGTGTCAGGAACAATTTCAAAAAAAACACCAATTTCATAAAATTTGCCCTTTATCGAAAATTACCGTCAGATTAGAGGCCCAAATGTATAAGTGTTTGGATCAATGAGTTCCTATTTGTACTATAAGGTAGTGAACCTTCTTATCTATATTCACTATTGTATTTACAGTGAACCTTAGGTTGCTAGTATTGAGTAGTGATCTCATATCATCTTTTGTAATTAGATTAAATACTTCAATAAATTATCATTGTGGGCAAGTGCTCACCTTGGTTTTTTCCATTTTGGGTTTTCTGCATATAAATCTTGGTGTTCATGTGTTGTTTATTATGTTATTTACTTGTGTACTATTTCATGTGGTGATTATTGGAGTTATTTGTTGAAGTTTTATTTTATGTTGATTCACCCTCCCCCCCCCTCCCTCCACATCATCTGGAGTATGTTTATCAATCGGTATCAAAGAAAGGTTCCTCTAGAAGAATCTTAACCGCTTGAGGCAGATCTAGGATGGCGTAGAATTTGAACTTTTAGGATCTTTTATTTGATGGCACAAATTTTCCTTATTGGAACAACAATATGGAAGCATATCTTGAAACCTTGAATAATGGTATTCGGGAGGTTATTCAAATTGATTTTTATCCTCCTTTTGGAATACCTTTGACTACTGACGAAGAAATACAAAAAGAAGCAATTGTGAAAGCAAGAGAAATCATTTTCAGTAGTTTGTGTGACACAAATGTTAGAAGGGTGCAAAAGAGAGATGGGATAAGTTGGTCTTGGTGTATGAAGGATATTTGAAGAGAAAAAAAGAAAGATTGATGAATCTCAAAGAGAAGTATGAAGTTTTGATAAAAGTAGAAGATTGTTGAAAGCTACATTTACAGAGTTACTGATGTTTTGAGATCTTACTAACCTTACCAAATGATTTCATACCAATTACATGTTCAATAAGGGAAAACAACAATCTTAGTCAGTATTCAATTGATCCATTGATTGATTCCCTCTCTGCATTTGAGATTATAGAAGTAGAAAGAAAAAAGAGGGAGAATGCTTTCAGAGATGTTGAAGATGATGAGCCAAATGCAAGAAATTTTTTGGAGGAAGATGAAGAATATATTTCAAGAAGATTCAAGTGAGGTGTTAGTAGATACAAAGGTAAGTTACATATTAAGTCCTTTAATTTTGCAAGGATATGACATTTTTCTAATGATTGCAAGTATAAGAGTTATCATAGTGAATAAAAAGATGGGGATAGAAAAGAAAATCAAAAGAAAGGTGATTTAAGAAAGATAAACTATAAAGGCAGAAATATAAAGAGCATATGTTCCATGGAATAATACTTTTCTAAAGATGAGGATACTAATGGAACAATTGAGGAATTTGTATTTTTAGTTATTTCTAAACAAAAGGAGCAAATTGCTCTGCATGCTAAATTTGTTGCAGATGCATGGACAATAGATTCTATATGTTAAAATTATATGATAGGAGACAAGAGAAGATTTATAAATTTTGAAGAATATGATGGTGGACCAATCATATTTGTACGAGAAGAAAGTGCTCAAGTCAAAGACATAGGAACCATTTTAATCGATGGTAAGCATTGAATTGGTAATTTTTATTATGTTGAGGGTTTGAAACATAATTTGTTGAGTGTTAGTCAAATGTGTAAGAAAGGTTATGAATTTATGTTCAAGAGTATTGTTTGTGTTATAAAAAATAAATAGACTGGTAAAGGGGTTGCAAAAGGTTTTAGGTATGTCAGTAATATATATTATATTGAAGACAAATGTGAGAATCTATATTTTATAACTCAATATAATGGTAGATGGGGAGATGAAGTAGAAATGGAACTTAATCAAGACAAAGTGGAATCCACTCTATCAAAGAACAGTGAGGAAAGAAAGGTTGAATCAAAAAATCCAGTGGAATTTGAATGGATTATGGTAGACCAGAAGCAAAAAGACAATAAGGACATGGTAGACCAGAAGAAAATAGTATAGCAAAAGCATAACAAAGACAAAAATAAAGTTGACTAGTTTATGGTAGACCAAAGGCAAGAGGAAGCAAAAAATAATATTAGAATTCATATATTTCTATCACCAAGATCCACTGTAGCAAAAACTTGTCACAAAAGCAAAGAATACAGACACAAAAAAGAATGATCTAAAAGATGAAAATGTTCCTTTAGAGAGGGAATAATAAAATACAATAAGATCAAAACCTTATAAAGGTGATAAAAACCCTAAAAGGGAGAAACCTAGGTTGCATGATAATAATTAATAAAAAAATTAATTATTATATTCCTAAAGTTTAGCTTAAGTAAACTAGAGGTAATAACTGACTTAATAATTAAATCAAAATGATTTAATTAATTAGTGAAATATCTTATTACTCTAACACCCCCCCCTAAGATAAACTTAGGAAGTAGCTACAACCTAGAAACAACTACTGAAAGCAGGAAATGGGTCCCGACAACATGGCCTGATCAGGTACCCAAGTACATGAAATCTCTGTAAAGAGGAGAAATAGAGAAAACCACATGGGAAAAACTCTACTCCAAAAAGAGATGGAAAAATCATGCATAAATGCAATGTATCAAGAGACTCTCAAAATCATAGGTGCAACCAACCACCCATGAGAGAGAATCAAGACTCCAAAGCCCCCTAGAATAAAACACCTTTTTCAATGGTCATACCAATGTGGCTCCAGTGCAGAAGAAACAAAGGAAATGGACAAAGAAGAGAAAATTGTTGAATGTGGGATGAAACTAGAAGGCCTAGTTGATGCTCAAAAGAGAACGCATGAGAATATTGTAATGGAATCCCCAATGAAGGTGGGATAACAGATGTGATAAATCTATCATCTGAGAGGAGATGAATATCCTCTAATATGTCCTCAACAATTGCAATAGGTGGTTGGATGTATGGAGTGATAATTTCTGGCAATTCTGAAGAGGAATCCTGTTGAACAGATGTAAACTCAATAGGAGGTGGAGGTGTAGAAGTCACAACATTGGTCTCAAGAACAACACATAATTTTAAGTGACTTGAATTCACCTTAATAGGCTCTCGTCAAAAAAGAGAGCTATTCTTTGATAGTGGAGATGGTGGACCAAAATGAGAGAAAGAGTACAAGCGGGAAGAATGATCAAGTGTCCCTGTTGCAACAATATTGTCTGTCCATTCTAAATCTTGTGATCATATCATGTTGCATTTTCCCTTCACTCGTAAATTATGGGATATCATCTTTAGAAAATGGAATCTTTGCTAGTGTTTCCCCTCTATTTGGAAGGATTTTGTTTCTCAATGGAGTTATCCGCCTCAGAACTTTATTGACAAAGATCTTTGGCACCTCATTCCTCCTCACTTTTGCAGTAGAATATGGAAAGAACGCAACAATAAAATCTTCAAAGAAAATCAGTCTAGCCCTAAAGTGGTAGGAAACCAAATTTGCAGGGCGCTGGATGAAAAATTTCTTTCATCAAAATCAGAGTTTAATTACAGTAAGAGGGAAAGTGACAGAAAGGAAAGAGTACCAAAATCTATCAATCAGAGGTCTATGGCTACTTGGACTTCACCCCCTGAAGAATGGGTTAAAGAAAACTTTGATGGGGCTGTGAAGGGCAATCTGGGCATTGCTAGAGGAGGATGCATAATAAGATATCAGAATGGTAATTGTGTTGGTGTGATTGCTTCTCCTTTAGTAACTCAATCTAACCATAGGGTTGAGGCTATGGTGGCTCTCAACGTAATTTTGTTGGCGGAGGAACTGGACTATAAGAAAGTATGGCTGGAGGGAGACTCTTTAAATATTATTAATAACATCAAACGTAGAATTAAGGCATCTTGGAAAATTGATCATTTAATTGTCAAAATTAAAGAAGTGGCTTTGAACTTTACCTCCTTTCATGTCACGCATAATTATCGAGAAACTAACCAAGTGGTGAATAGTCTTGCCAATCTTGGAGTTAAAAATGATGTCACTTGCAAGTGGCATGGAAATGATAAAATTAATGATGAGGTTAATTTATTGCTCAATTATGACTGGGTTAATCACAAGGCAAGTGAAATTAATCAAATTAATCATTTTGATTAATGTTGTTTCAATCTGGGGTACGACAATGGTGTCGTGCCCTGTGAAGTGTCAAATTTATGATTACTTCCTTCAGTTGCAAGATTTTTGGGGTATCATTTATCACTCTGTGCATTTGAAGGTATGTATGTGTCTTGGGATGAATATTAGCAAAAACTAGAATAGTGTGAGAGATTACACCAATACGGAGGAGAATGAAGAAATAGGCAGAGATCTGAAGAGAGAAGAACTTGCGGTGTACAGATGAAGGAATGAAAAAGAGCTGTGGAGAAAGCTCAAGAAGGTTAAAGTGCACAGATACTTAGAATGTCTCCATAGAAACAATAAGGAGGTGATGAAATCTTTTTTGAATGGTTGGGAGAACGGGACAGTGAACATTCTAGACAAATCCTTAACCCTCACTCTGGACCACCTTGCTGAGATTATGGGTCTCCTGTTGGAGGGAATGCATTTTGCAAAAGACAAAAAGAGGGAAATAAAGCCTATAAAAATTTCCCCAAGACTGATGAGGAGTGGGCCATGCTCGTGAAGGGTGATTTGGACTATGTTATACTTTCAAACATTAAGCGTATATGGGAATTTGTTATCAGGGCTATCATGGAGTACTTCACACTCGAAGGTAGGTATTCAAAGGTATACAATTACCATTTTGTTCTAGTTAACCATTTTTGTCTTGAAATTAGGGTTTTTCCCTATTATCTGTTAAGCTCACTCAATCAAAGTATTATTGACCAGAGTTAAATCTTCCCCTATTTCACATGAGGGTCTAATTCTGTTGATTACGAACTATATTAAAAACCAAATTCTTGACCCCATTCCTAAGAGTATTGAGAATGTTAAAAGGAAGAGCATGGAGTTGTCTACTGGTAAGAATCCTAGCAAAGCAAAATAAAAAAAAAAGCTGTAAAGGCCCTATTTTTGCTGATATCTCTTTCTCAATTTATGACGACATTGAAGGGATGAGAAATAATGATGAAAAAGACGTCAAGACTTATGAGGATGAGGGTTTCACTGGGAATCTGATCAATACTGATGATCTGGAGACTAATACTATCATTACCAACGAGCCTTTGGGTGGTAAAGGGGATATTGAGGATACCTAGAAGACGGATAGCAACATTCTAGATGAAATTACTGAAGAAATTGATAATATCATTGATACCCACATTGATGACCATAATGTCATTAATGATGGAGAGGAGAAGCAAAACCAAGAAATTTAGGAGTCTAACAGGGATTTGGGGAACATTTAGGAAACTGAGATTAATAAGGGAAATACTGAGAAAAATGAGGAGAATATTGTTCCTGAAGAGGAAGCTGACAAAGTTGATAAGGATAACACTGATAATAAGAAGGATGAGGATACCCAAGATATCCCGAAAGGAGATTTTAAGCAGAAGAATGACCAAAAACTGAGGAGTCTGGATGACGAACTCCGTGAGAGAGAGGTCAAATTCAAAAGAATGGCTACTTAATCTTTCCTTCAAATGGCCAGAAATAAAGGTGAGAACAACTATAATATTGATAAATGGATTCAGGACGACATGAGGAAGATTCAAGCTAATTACAAGAATCTGGAAGAAAGAAAATCTCTGCTGGAGAAAATTGTAGACAAAATGTGCAATGATGCATTCATGTACCAGCAAGGGAATGATGTGTTTGATAAGGTAAATAATATGGACAAAATGATTAGCACCATTGTTGATAACAGGCTCAAAAAGATAACTGACAAGGTTAATAACAACAATGTTCTTCTCAAAAAACTAACTACTATCAGCAAAATGGGAATGAAAAATTATGTGGACAACCTGAAGTCCATGTATACCCTTGTGGAAGGTAACTACAATGATAAGGCTAAGAAGGAGGATGATGGCTCTCAGGATATTCATATCTCGGGCCCATGTACTAGGACCAGATCCAGCACCAAAAAGAAAGTTGATGTTCAGATTAAAGATATCACTAAGTTGCGGGAATCGATCCAGAGCATCGAGCTACAGATGGAAGAAGTCTAGATTTTGGAAGATCAGATGGATGCTGATTGGTTTCTGTGCTGGAATGTTTTGGCTGCTGGAATTTTTTTATTTCTATTTTGCTGGAAGTATTTAGCCACTCGTTGTTTTTTTTCTATTGTAATGATATTTAGTGTTTAATCTGGGGTTTAGCCCTTTTTTGGACTTCTGTCATGTTTGATAGTTCATAGTAATTTTGGTCCTTTCTTGTCTATCTTTATGGTGCTTTGTAAAGGGTTTCAGGGTCCCTTCAAAACCTATTGTTACATTAATCAAAAACAATATTGTTTGTCTTGCTATCTCTAATGTGCACTGAATCTTGTGTAAACTCAAATGTCTTCCCTGTCCCACTCTGAGTAATCTGATAGATAGAGAGAAGGTTAGAGGACAAACATGGAACACATAGTACATCATTGAATGCACTATCATCAATGTCAATAGAACATTTCCCACATACAGTCATAACTGTTGAAATATATCTTTGTTTGTGTTTAAGTATGCTGATGATCATAAGCACATTCATATATATAT
>MU226318.1:282382-313137 GCA_018584345.1 Thuja plicata
CCCCCCCCCCCCCTCTCAGTTATTCTGAATTCATATTAACATACCAATGCATAAAAAGGAGGTAATTTATTTTTTAAAAAGGCGCATGTTCTTTTTCAGATTTTTTTTTAAAATAAATAAATTAAAAAATCTAATTAAATTGTTGCGCACTTAAATGTTTAAAAAAAATCTTTTAAAAAGCACAGTGATCATTTTGAAGTGGTCCCCACCGCTTAGGGCACCGCTAACAAGGTTGTGTGCCCCTCTTCGCCTCCTGCGCCAGCGCACCACCCGGACACAACACTACCCATGGAGAAATCCTTTGCACACCATGTCACCGCGCACCCGCCATCATGCCCCTGGCCCATGCCAATCAACATGTGACCATTCGCCAGCATTTTCAGCCCCAAGGGGACTTTTTTTTTGGGGGGGAGGCTACTTTTAAAAACAACTTCTTTGTTATTTTTCCATAACTAGAGAAACAAGAGGCCTTTTTCAGACTTCCATATATCATTGGAAAGCTCTTTCTAAGCTCTATTTGAATCTTGAGGTTTCATCAAAAAAGATTTCTATTTTTTAGCCCTTTTACCAGTTAAAGTGGGGACTTATTTTATGCACTCTCGAGCCTCCAGAATGTGCATATCAACTCCATTTCTCTCTTGAATAGGCGTTGGAAATCTCTTCATGAGCACTCTTCAAATCTGAGGTTACGAGAGTGCATAAAAAAATTCCCCACTTTGACTAGTAAAAAGGGCCAACAAACAAAAAAAATAGTTGATGAAACCTCTGGATTCAGATAGAGCTTGGAAAGATCTTTTCAGTGATATATGGAAGTCCAAAAAAGGGCTATGTTTGCTCCAATTATGGCAAAAAAACCAAGTAGTTTTTCAAAAGAGCCCCCCAAAAAATAAGCCCCCTTGGGGCTGAAAATGTCAACGGTTGGTCACATGTCATTCGGCGTGGGCTAGTGACACAGTGTGTAGAGGCTGTGTCTATGAGCGGCGCTGTGGCCAGGTGGTGTTGTGGTTGGGTTGCGCTGTGGCCGGGCGGTGCACTGTCATAGGAGGCGAAGAGGGGCTCGTAGCCCTGTCAGCAGTGGGGACAGATTCAAAATGACCACCGTGCTTTTTAAAATATTTTTTTAAACCTTTAAGCATGCAATGCTTTAATTATATATATATATATATAATCCAAAAAAGAACATGTGCCTTTTTTTAAAAAAAATTACCTCCTTTTTTTGCCTCAGTATGCGAGAAAAAATAGGCCTACCTTGAAAACAATTTTGCCTCTGACTGCAACTGTGTCTAAATTTGATGTGCCTTATATCGAAATGGGGGTTTTTGGGCCTTCTAGACGCAACTGTGAGGTCGATTTGTGTCCAAAGTGATCCAAAAAATATATCACCCCCAGATCCACACAAAAAAACCTTAGTAAACTTGAAACCCTCGGAGCTCCAAAAATTCTTCAAAACCTTAGAAATGGGCTGCAATAGCAAAGCTTTGATACCATGTTAGAATCCATTAAATTTATCACCAAGATCCACTATAGCAAAAACCTATCACAAAAGCAAAGAATGGAGACACAACAAAGAATGATTTGAAAGATGAAAATATTCATTTAGAGAAGGAATAATAAAATACAATGAGATCAAAACCTTATAAAGGTAATCAAAACCCTAAAAGGGAGAAACCTAGGTTGCATGATAATAATTAATAAAAGAATTAATTATTATATGTTTAAATTTTAGCTTAAGTAAACTAGAAATAATAAGTGACTTAATAATTAAATCAATATGATTGAACTAATAAGGGAAATATCTTATTACTCTAACAAATACATGGTAAATCAGAAGCATATGGTAGAAGGTAAGAAGGATATGGAAGATCAGAAGAAGGATAAAGACAAAAATAATATGGTTAACCAGCCATATTTGGAAGTTAAGAAAATAGTAGACCAAAAGCAGAAGAAAAAAAAAGAATTCAGTGGAGGCAAAGGCTAGAAAGAGGATGAAGAATCAGAGATCTCCTTCAATTCTCTCTCAGTATTCTTCTTTTGATGGTGTCTTCTTTTATTGAAAATGTGTACAACACTGAGTTAAATATGAGTGTACAAGTTTGATAAGGAATTATGCTTTCAATGGAAGATGTTATCATTGTAATAAGTTAGGGCATAAGGAAGTTCAATCTAGAAGTAAAGTGAATTACAGTAGAATGAAAAAGAATAGAGTGTCAATAACTTCAATGGATATTTCTATTGTTTCAATGGATATGGACATAGAAAATTTGAACTTAGTATAAATATCAATGTCAGGAATAATGAACTATTAAAATAAAAAAGGATGGTTTGATTTGTTATAAATGTAACAATACATGACATATTTCAAGGCTCTACAAGGATGGTCTGATTTGCTACAAATGTAACATGACATGACATATTGCTAAGTTATGCAAGAATGTTGAAAATCAGTGTGGCTGTTTGATGGTTACAAAAGACTCAAAAGAAATAAACAATCTTATATTTGTTGTGGAGTACATAGGGTGTTTTGGATGATGGTCCAACATCCATTTCAAATGTTGTTTCCTCCTCTATTAAATGACCCAGAGTGTAGGGTCTGAGGGTGATTCTTCATTTGTTTTCCCCCTCAAGACTAGATGTTGGTTATCTTCTCAGCATGGCAATAAGGTATGAATACTTCTCTAGAGATAAGATTTATGTTTTGTGGTCTGAAAAGGTGTTTTTTTGGTTGGTAATGTCATAATTTGTTCCTTCTAAGATGTATTCAAGTATGGATTGGAAATATGGTGTGTCCGTTGGATCATACATTAATATACATTTGAATGAAAGTGATATGAATTATAAAAGGCCTCTTGATGAATTGGATGTTATGATGTCTATCAGGGTGTTTTCCTCCTAAGGTTTTTGATTAGTTACAGGATAATAAGATTTTCTTATAAATAGAAAAAAAGGAGTTTGAAGTCATTTGGATAACTGTGTTTGATGTTATAAGGACTAAAGATGTGACAGATCTAGGTAAAATTAAAGATAAGAACAAGATAATGAGAAAAATGTATTCTAAGAGTTGCTCTTTCTTATGATTGTTTCTGTAGGAGATATATTTAAACATCTAATCATATTACTATTTAGTTTCTTTGATAAATACTTGGGTTTTTTACCCCTTCTTTGTCAAGCATAGTGCATCATGATGTTGCATTTGTCTCGAGGGGGCTTTCTAACTTATTTTTATTCAGGACTAATGTTGGTGTTAGGTTATCAAAGTTGTGCAATTGTAGATTAGTTCTTGGACTTTGTCCTTGATGGAAAAGGGGGAGAAATATAAAGAAGATGGTTTATTTCTATAAGGGGAAGTTGAAATTCTTGGTGGATGACATTTTTGGTGGTAGTTTGTCATTAATGAAAAAGAGGTAGATTGTTATAAATATATGATTGGTTATTTATTGTCATTGATGTCAAACATAGTGTTTAAGATTTGTTTGTGTTTACTCAAACATTATGGTCTAGAAGTCGTCTAGACTTGGAATTATGGGTTTTTGTACTGAACCTACAGTGCAATGGAATATAGGTATGTAAGTATGTCTTTAGTACAATGAAGTGGAATATAGGTATGTAATTTTTGCTAAAAAATAATGGAAGACAAGTATGTATTCAAAACAACTCAAAATAGTGGAAGACATATATGTATCATGTGATCATGTGATCATGTGATCATGTGAAGATGGTGTTTAACATTACCTTAGTTTTTCACTCTTATATTTGGAAGCCTGTGTGGTCTAGATGTTTATGATTCAATAGCAGTGGTATAGTGTTACAAGGCAGATAGCAGTTTTACAGTTGAAGTTATTTATACTTTCCAAAATATTTCCATTTCATAAATAAGGGTTGAAGGTCTGTTTTTATTCATGTTGATGGAATCAAATTTTTGTCTTGGTTATGGCATTCTCTAGTGATCCAGAATGTGTTCCCAGTGATCTGGAAACTGTGTCATCCAATGTCGTAATTCTTTTCAGTTGTTCTAATCTAGAAATATATTGTGGAAACTTATGATGTGGCATGTTGACATGGCTTCTGATATGGCGTGTGCATCTTTCCATGTCATGTGGAGGTCTAGTTACAGCTGGCAAGTGGCTAGTTTTCTTCTACACTTTGAAATTATCTTTGATAGTTGTTCCGGTTAAAGAGGATATAGTATTTGGAAATGAGTAGCATGTTCTTTATCCTTCTTTCTCTCGGGATGGATCATGCTTTCATATTTAGGTTTGGGTGTTATATATATTGATTGTTGAAGTGTCAGATTTAGGTATGGGTCTTGTACTCAATGCTTATCTCTTACCTGGATGAGTTAATGATATATGGGACCTATATATTTAATGTTTATCTCTTATCCATATGGGTCCTCAGTTTGGATTATTTTGGAATAGGACTTATTTACTTATTGTTATTATCTTGGCTGACATGAAACTTATTTGTAATATCTTTTGGCTTGGTCGACCTTGTTGTAATATTCATATATCAATCATGTATATAAGGATTTTTGGTACTATGACAAAAAGGACATGTAAGGTGTGATGCAAGTGATATTTTCAAACCAGTAAATTTCAACAATAAGTAGAGCAGAGCTCAATGATAGTGGAAGAGAAGGAAATGTAATAATAGTTTGGTGCTAAGGTGGACAGTGTTTTGTAGATCAGTTGCATTATCAGGAGAATATATCTTTATTTACTTTGGAGAGTTGTATGTACTTTAGGATAGTGATTATTGGGTACACAAGTTTGTTGTTGTATCTTTCTATTTTGGCAGTGAGCCTTTGTATGCAAGTCTAGAGTAGTAAGATCCTATTTGTATTGTAAGGCAATAAGCCTTTTTCTTTGTATTCATTGTTGTATTGGCGGTGAGACTCTAGTTTCTAGTTTGGAGGTCTAAGCTCCTATCATCTTTTGTAATCAGATTATATACTTCAGTGAATTATCTTTGTGGGCAAGTGTTGACTGTGGTTTTTCCCAGTTTGGGTTTTCCACGTATAAATCTTAGTTTACATGTGTTGTTGGTTTTGTTCTTTACTTTCATATTGTTTCATGTGGTGATTATTGAAGTTAGTTTTTGAATTTATTTATTTTTGTTGATTCACCCACGCCCTCTTAGCATCCAGAGTGTGTTTATCAACAATTTCAAGAGCACTTAGATGTCACCCTCTTCAAAGAGGAAATTGAGAAGGAAATTAAAAATTAAAAAATTTGTTGGACATATGGCACATATGAACTAGCTTTATCCCATTTGTTTCATTCATTTTGTTGGTCAAGAAAAAATATGGGACAATGAGGGTGCACATTAATTATAAATCCCTCAAAAAGTAGACAATAAAAATCAGTACCCCAAACCCAAGATCAATGAGTTTATAGATAAGCCTCATGCTTCAATGTACTTCTTTGAGACTAATTTGTGGTCAAGGTATAAGTGTTAGATATCAAGATGTGTACATAACAAATTTCAGGTGTCATTATGGGCATTATGAATTCTTGGTCATGTCATTTCGGCTGACTAATGAATCTACCACATTTCAGTCATGTATGTAATGTCCCCTTGTTGAAATATTATTTATTAATAAATTATAATAATAAGATTAAATATACAAGAATAAAAATATAATATAATATAATTGAAATTTTATTAAATTTAATCAATGGTCAAAATGCATGAAATTAAGTGTTGTGTTTCCTCAAACATGAGATATTAAAGGGAGAAGAGTTCATTTGAAAGTGGGATATGGATGGAGGAAGTAATAAAGGATGGAGAATAGGAATCAAGAAAGGAATAATGGAAGATGAAAGGAATGAGAATAAAATAAGGAAGTGACTCTTTCAAAGGGCATAAATGATGAAGGGTTGTAATTCTTTTAAGGGTTGAAAATTGTGGAAGGTTGTGACTCTTTCAAAGGGAAGAAATGATGAAGGGTTGTACACTTTAAAAGGGTGGTAAGTGAAAAATTGTGACTCTTTAGAAGCTTAGAAATTATGAACGGTTGTACCCTTTTAAAGGATGGTAAGATAAAGGTAGTGACTCTTTATAAGGGTAGTAATTATGGATAATTCTACCCTTTCAAAGGATGGTAATTGTGAAAGGTTGTGACCCTTGTAAAGGTCATACATAATGGAGAGGTGTAACTCTCCTCATATTAGAAAATATAAAGGGGAGAAGGCTTCACTTAAGGATTATATTCATGAGAGATCAATTTGGAAAATAATTTATTACTCTTAAAGGACAACAATTAAGGCTGATGAGTCAAGTCTTATGAAAGGTGGTAACCCTTTCACCAATGAAGTATTAAAGAGATCATTGTAATAATTTGAGGATCTCTTATCAATCTTCACTCATGAATGATCCCTAAAATCAATCATCTCTTACCAAATCAAGAAAATAGACAATAAAAACACCACTCTATTAAATCAGCATTCATTCAGTCATTATTCACACATATATAAAACCAACATTCATTAGATTCTCACTCTTTACTCATCTACTCAAAAATTATTAATCATCACTTATCGATTCCTCAAATCATAAAATCAAAGGAATTCATTCATTCATACAAATATCTATCATTCAATGATAATCATATGATCCAGTTTGATTTGAATAGAGCTCAAGAAAAATGCAACAATCTAAATTATTAAGGAAAGTAATTGGTATGCAATATTATTGTATTTAATATTTACTTATCAATATATTAGGGAGCTGCAACAGTAAGGTTTTTCCCCAATTAAGTAGCCCACCCCAAGTTAGTTAGCTTGTGATACAAGAGGCCAAATTGACTTAGTTGTTCATTTTGTACCCTTGGGATTAATTGTGGGGAACCAATGTTCGATCATCCTTCAATTAAGTAGCTCAATCCAAGTTGGCTAGCTTGTGGGCCAAGGGGTCAAATTGACTTGGTTGGTCATTCTACATTATTTAGCTTAGTTTCGAGGAACCAATATATTGGCATCCTTTAACTAAATAGCCCACCTCAAGTTGGTTATCTTGTGGGCCAAGGAGTCGATTGAATTGGATGGTCATTAATTCATACTCTTGGGCTTAGTAGTTAGGAAACAAGATCCAAGTTTCCTTAAATTAAGTATTCCACCCCAAGTTGGTTAGCCTGTGGGCCAAGGGTTCAAATTGACTTGGTTGTTTGTTCTGCACTCTTAGGCTTAATTGTGAAGAATAGTCTCTAGGCATCTGACTGGGCCTTCCTATTAAATTCCTAATATGGTTTATTGTTGGAAATATGGTAAGAATTGGATTTAATTCATTTATGATATTATGTTTTTCAATAAGAATTATTTGTGTATGATCATAGATCCTTCATATTAAATGATTGCAATTTTATCTAAATTGAATTGCAATTATGTACTAAATATTATTTATAAATAAATTATATTGTGGGAACTATTATTTATGGTAAGATCAAGCATATCCCAAATGGGGACAGTACAATGTATAAATTTGGTATTTGTTTTACAGTTGAGGAAATTTGTACTTGTTTACATTGATGACATTATTTTTAAATAGGAAATGGGAGGATCACTTGGAACACGTAAATGAGGGGCTTGGCATGTTGGAGTAGAATTAATTTTTTACCATGGCATCCAAATGTAAATTTGGTTTGACAAAAATATTATATTTGGGGCATAAGATTAGTTCTCAAAGGGTTAGTGTGCGCGAGGAGAATATCAAAGTGATAGAGTATTGGTCTAAACCAAGGATCATGACACACTTGAGGGGATTTGTAGGACTTTGTATCTACTATAGGATGTTTTTGAAGGGGTTTTCAAAAATTTCAACATAAATGAAAGGTCTAAGAAGGGAGCATTTTTATTGAACAATTAATCATAAGGAGCATTTAACAAGCTTAAGGAAGCGATGAGTTCATGTCCTATTTTGGCCACTCCAAATTTTCCATTTTCTTTTTTCTTCGAATGTAACGCTTCAAAAGAGGGGATTAGAGAAATTTTGATGAAAAATAGGCAATCAATAGTATTTGAGAATAGAAAGTTCAAGAATATAGAGAGGGGCATCTCAATTTATGAAAAAGATATGCTATCCATCATGCATGCACTAGTCAAGTTTTGGCAATACTTGGTGGGAAGTTTGTGGTGAAAACATATCATAATAGCTTAAATCTCTTCTTCAATTAAAAGGAGTTGAATGATTGGTAGCTTATATAGACAAATAAGCTACAAGCCCATGATTTTGACATTGAAAATGTTAAGGGAAATAAAAAGGTAGTGGTTGATGCACTCTTTAAGAAACCTTATTTGTTTCTCTACAATTGATATATCTAGTGATTGGAAGGTTTGTATAGTAGTTGAATATGCTACAAATACATTTTCTATTTATATTTATGATGGGAAGTTGAAAGATGACAAGAACAAAATAGTTGAGCTCATTCTTTATAAGGACTAGGTAAATATTTTACTAGAATCAATGGTGATAAATTTTTGAAGACATAGCATGACACCACACATTTTGGTCATCCAAGGTATTACAAGACATAGAAGTTGGTAAGAAAGTATTTTTCATAGAAGGGGCTCAAAAGTGATGTTTTGAAGCATGTTGGGGAGTATAAATTTTGTCCACTAAATCATAAATGGGAGAGCATCTCCATGGATTTCATCACAAGACTCCAAAGGTGCAAGGTAAGGATCATATTTATATGATGGTTAATAGACTTACTAAATATGCTCAAATTCATGATATATCTTCATAGCACATTGATTTGTTTTAAATATATGTTTAGAATTAATGAGTTATCAAGAAAAATTAAAAGTAATAGGGACAAAAAAATTATCAACTTGTTTTGGCAAGAAATTTATATTCTAACAAGTATGGAATTGACCTCAAGCACTAGCTATCATCTTGCAACCAATGGGAAAAATGAAAATTGTGAACAAATGGATAAAGGTTTATTTGAGTAAATATGGTATAGGCTAGCAAAAAACACAATTCAAGTGACTACACCTTGGGGAGTATTGCTACAATTCTACTCATTTTTATAGGTATTTCTTCTTTCAAGGAACTATCTTCGATTATGATGTTATTTTATACATGGATTTTATTCTTTCAGACAGTATTTAGTCCTTATGTTTAGAGATTTTTTTCAATGAATCCTACATATTGTGCATGTACTCAAAGATAATCTATACAATCCAAAACACAGTAAAATATGTATCTAGATCATCATCGAAAAAGATAAGACATTTTAGGAAAGAAATATGGTTTTCTTGAGGCTACAATCATATAAAAAATCTTCCCTCAAGAGAATTGGTGTAGACAAGCTTAAGTTGCAATTTTATGGGTCTTTCAAGATCATAAAGACCCTAGATAAAGTTGTGTAAGTGTTGGAACTTCCAAAAAATAGTAGAATTAAAAATATTTTTCATGTGTCATACCTTAAGAAGGCCCTTGGATAGTAAGTCATGCCATCATTAGAGCTATATTTCACAATAACATAAAAACAATTTTAGAGATTTAAAGTATCATTGATGTAGAGGAAAAGAAGCTGAGAAACAAGACAATTCTATAGTATGTGTTAAAATAAAATAATCTTTCACTCAAGAATGCCATATATGAAGGACTGGATATATTTGAACATCTAAATCCAAAAATGCTTGAGGGTAATAAATATGGAGAAGGGAAAACTATCATTTCATGCCTCCTTAGCGAACACCAACATCTCATTCAAGTTTAAAACAAAACAAAAAATCAGAACTCCCACCCTATTTTCATAAATATATGATATTTAATAAAGTAAAATGAGACACATTCTCTTGGAAAGTATAAATCTATCCTTAGTGGTATTTTGGAGACATCTTACACATGAAATTTTAATTTTGTTTCAACATTATTAATACTCAATAGGGGGAAAAAACCTATTATGATGTTAGTTAGGTGAGTACAAAACCCTCCACTTATACTCATTGTTTGCATACTAGATATCAGTTATCAAATTGAATTTTTACTCAATATTGTATGCAAGTCCATCTACCCATCATATGCCCTGTCCATAACCACACCCAACCAACAGGAACAAGAGTTAAAATTCAAAATCTATAGGAGTCTTACCTAAAGTAGAGATCAGCTAGGTTATCCCATAGTGGATGCATGATCTAGAGTTGAGTTTTCCACAATCAGGAGGGTGTTGGACAATTCTAAAGGGGAATAGAAGGATACACTAGCCTCCTGGATTGTCAAACCCCTTTGTTGGACTAGTACATTAACAATACATCATTGATCATTGCTACCACCTTTTCCAACCATCACATGCATGCAACAAGAAAAGACCAGGGGTCTAATCACTAGAGTTAAGCTACTCCCAGTAATAGGAAATACATCTCTAAGAACCAAATTTTTAGGATAAGGTGAAATTAACATTTCAATCCTAATTCATTCATATTTCTTAATGTTCTTTGGAAAGTACTCCCTAGGACATGTGAGAAAAATTTTAATTATTTGTACTTTATGGCTATTTGTAATTGCATTTCAAGAGGTCAGCATGAAGAGGTGATAAATATTTATCAAAATAGATAAATTACACTCATTCCCAAATCCACAATGAGACATGAAGACTCAAGCATAAGGAGACCAAGTTTGGGAGGGAGAAAAGGTGTCCACTTGGGGATTGGAACAGTCACCACAAGCTACAAAACACTTAGAATGTGTAAACTCTAAGTAGTTTTGGGATGGGCACCCATGAGGAGTCACTTGAAGAGTTAATTATTATTTTATTATATCTATTAGCTATTCATTCTCCAATGCATGATTTTTTCAATTAGTTTTGGCCCCTTATTTTGGGAAAATAACAATGGTTTTTCCTCACCCATTTGGCTATAAATTGGAGCAAATGCATTTATTCATTAGTCTCTCTTTATTTCCAAGTAATTCCAAGATCAATTGGAGGATTGTATTAAAGTGAATTATTGTAATGTTATCTCTTTTGAAGAATAATAATATACTTGTCTTCATTCTCTAGTGTAGTTTTTGCTAGATAGGTTTTCTCCATGTAAATTTAGTATATCTTTTGTTATGGTTGATTTTATATTTATGTTGAATGGTGAAATCACATATTTATTTTAATATTTAGTGTGTAGTGGAAAATGGTGAGAAATGATAGGATTTAAATCACTCACCAAATTTGTGTTCTCATATGCATTAGGAATACAAACCCAACCCTTAAGCGAAACCTGATTAGCACAACCAAAGGAAGAAGGGTGCTAATGCAAGATCTAGACAAAAAGGGGATTTAGTATTCCTTTAAAGGGGAAAATGATATGTATGTGATATGAAAAATGATAAAGTAGATGGTATATCTGATCTATGAATGTAGGAAAAAGAGAAGAATGAAGGAAAAAGAGAAGAATGAATGCACCTTGAAACAAGAAAAGGAGATTTGAACTTTGGATCTAAATTTTACTATTGTTGGAATGTTGAAATCAGTTGTAACTCCAAATCTGGGAAACTAAGACCTAAAATTGTCTTCTCTACAAATTTCAGCCAAAAAGTGCAGGGAAAAGTCAAGAAGTCAACTTGTACAAGGGGACAAGTCAAGAATTCAACTTGTTCCCAGTAGTGCCAAGTCTGATGAAACTTTTTGGGATCCTACGTCTACACCTGTACTTCTCAGATCTTAGACCGCAACTTTGTAACATGTTCTTGCACACATAAAATGAGGTAAAAGGTTGTGGAAAGGGGTTTTCCTTGTTTAAACCCCTATTTAGGAATTAACATTGAAATTGAATAAAGGAAATTAGCATGTAAAGTAAAAAGGAAAATCAGTATTTTTAAAGAGAAGAATGAAGGAAAAAGAGAAGAATGAATGCACCTTGAAACAAGAAAAGGAGATTTGAACTTTGGATCTAATTTTACTATTGTTGGAATGTTGAAATCAGTTGTAACTCCAAATCTAGGAAACTAAGACATAAAATTGTCTTCTCTACAAATTTCAGCCAAAAAGTGCAAGGAAAAGTTGAGAAGTCAACTTGTACAAGGGGACAAATCAAGAATTCAACTTGTTCCCAGTAGTGCCAAGTCTGATGAAACTTTTTGGGATCCTACGTCTACACCTGTACTTCTCAGATCTGAGACCGCAACTTTGTAACATGTTCCTGCACACATAAAATGAGGTAAAAGGTTGTGGAAAGGGGTTTTCCTTGTTTAAACCCCTATTTAGGAATTAACATTGAAATTGAATAAAGGAAATCAGCATGTAAAGTAAAAAGGAAAATGATTGATTCACCTTGTATGAAACCCTCATGAACGGATGTAGTACACTCAAATCTATGAAGATTCTTGCAATATGCTTGGATTGCAATGTAGAATCAAGGATGCATTCACAAATACATTGATATATGATTGTCACTCCTAGATCTTGAATGTATGTATACTTGATAATAACTTGGAGAAGGAGAGAGGAAGAAGAATGGATGGAAGGATCTTCTTGCTTGATTGTAAATTCCTTTACTTGGCCATCATGGGAGAGAAAATTGCATCAACTAGAGAATATTTTATTTTCTTGAATAGATCTTGAAGAAATGGAGAGTTGGAGATCCTTAATTGGATGCTTCCCTTCAAATCTTAAATCCAAATCCTTGAATGCACAACTTGATTTCTTGCACTTGATATTGTTTGCATATGATTGATGTATGTACAATAATGCATGCCAAAATAAGGGGAGAAGATTTCCTTTTATACTCCAGGATTCAAATTTGATCAAGGGTGACCACAGATCTGGACCTCAAAGGAAAACCCTAGCATTGGGCCCTGAGCCAAATATGGGCTCAAAAAACCTAGGGACAAGTCGAGAACTGACTTGTACCCCAGAGAACAATTCGACATCTCAATTTGTACCCCTAGGATAAGTTGAGAGGTTGAATTTTCATAGGTTAAATAAACCTATATTTTGTCAGGATGTTAGGGAATGTGATAAGATGCAGGAGGAAGAAATTTAGGTTGTTGGGATCAAGCATAAAGAACGTACATCACAAAAACAGGGTCTAATAGGTCCTAGATCCTCCAATTATGGGTACTAAATTTTTAGGATGATACATTTAGTAATCTTTTCAAATTTATAATCACATAAGAAAGTTAATATTGCAATATTTCTTCACCTTTTTTATCAACATTTGGTATCATAGCTAAAGGTTTTGTTGAGGGAAGGATTTCTTTCTCTTTAATTAAGAGTGGAAGGTATTTTGTTGCGGTGGGAGCCTTTGTTTTGTTAGTTTTTTGCAAATTTGAGAAATATTGTATGTCATGGCATGTACCTGTCGTCAAGACATTGAGAATTTCAATGGAACTAGTAATAAGATGTGGAAGTTGAAAGACAAAAAACTCCTTGAAGAGAGATCAATGGTTGCCAATTTCAAAAGTAAGGAAACTAGAGGGTTCTACCTTATCAGAAGATGAGTGCAAAAAGTTAGACAAGAAGACATGAGGAACCATTCCTTTGTGTCTCACAAACTATGTCCTCTTGAATGTCTCTACAAAAGATGCTACATATAAGATATGGAAGAAAATAGATGGCATCTATCAAACTAAAAGTTTGTCTGACTAGTTATATTTGACAAGACGTTTGTATTCTTTGAAAATGAGGAATGGTGGTTCTATTATTATACATTTGAATTATTTTGATTTGATTTTATGTCATCTTGGATCAATAGACATTAGTATTGAAGATGACAATAAATGTATTTTATAATGTGCTCTTTGTCTAATTCTTGGGAAAATCTAATTGTTTCCATAAGTAGTTGTGGTAGAAAATCGATGATGGATAACATCATTCCTATACTTCTTTTAGAAGAGATGAGGAGAAAAACCATGAATGTTGGTTCTCAAGATGTCTTGTATGTAGAAGGAAGGACTAAGTAGAAAATGCCTAAAGGGGATAAAAAGAAGGATAAATCAAAAGGATGTTCTAGGACCCTCGAAAAGAGCATAGCGAAGTGTTTGAAACTGTGCTAAAAAAGTGACATGTGAAAGAGTGTAGAAATAAGAAAAAGAGCATTGACGCTTCCATGGATAATTTCTTAGATGATGGTGATTTCAATGCTTTATAGTAATTATTCTTGGCTTGTTGATTCAGGTGCTTCCTACATATGACTTCTCACAAGGAATGGTTTTCTGAGTATAAAGGATATGATGAAGAAGTTATTCTTGCCGATAGAACTTCAATGAAGATTATTGGCAAAGGAAAGATAAGTTGTCTTTCAGTGATGTGAGGATTATTTCCATTGATAATGTTTTACATATTCCAAATCTTACAAGAAGTTTACTTTTAGTTTTAGAGTTAAACAATTTGAGAATGCATCTGACTGTAAACACTAAAAAATTTCCAACACTTATGTGTCTTTCCCCTTTATAATATGTCTTATATATTGTGGGTTTGATCTTTATCATTCACTAATATTGTGTCATTCTTATATTAATTAAATAATGAGAACTATTTAATTAATTACTAATTTTCATCCCTAATTGACATCATATCTTAGTCAATTTGATTCGTCAACCATGTTCGATTAAATGATTTTTTCAAAGTTCAATCCTTGATCATTTTAATCTTGTCAATCAATCAAATCCATCCTTCTAAGGGTAAATAACCATTAATTATCCCTTATTCCTAAGTCATATGGCATGATAAATAAATTTAATTTATTTATACTCCTTTGCATTTATTTTCTCTCAATTAATTAATTTCAAAATTAATAATTTGTCCCTTTTTCAAATGTGGGAATAAATAAATTTTAATATTCAAATATTCCTCCTAATTTGCCTCCATTTCCTTGATTTATGCCTCCACCCACTAATTAGTCTTTCATGTCCTATTTTCTAGCCACCACCTTTCCTCTTCCCTTTTCCCACTAATTTTGCCTTTTGTTTCCCCTTATTTATCCCCATTTATTTTTCACTTCCAAATTATGATTCAATCATGTCATAATGTGTCATAGCCATGCCATTTTTCATTTTGCGCATCAAATTTGCCATAATTTCTCATTTTCCAATATCATTAACCCACTTTCATAACTTGTTATTTTCTAAATGCAGAGTTCAATCTGTCATAAATCATGTCATTTTCTAATTTGGATTCTTCAAAGGCAATCCTGACTATTGATTAATTTTAATCTTGTATGTCAATTTTGAGTTCCAAAAATTTATAAATTGGACGCTCATTTCTCTCAAATCTATAACCACATTTTTTGAGTATTCTTGTTGTCCTGTTGCTTTCATAAGTAGTTGCATATTGTCACATGGGAGAAACATATAAAATTGCAAGAAGAAATAAAATCATTGGAGCATCTTGAGGGAGTGTTTGTTTGATTTTGTTTAAATATTTTATGCACTTTTCCTTCATACCTTTAATGTTAGGATAGGATCTATTTTGTATGCATTTAGAGCTAGTGGTTCCTCTAGCATGAAGTTGTTCTCCTCTTTTTCCTAGTCCTACATTTGGCGAACCCGACGTAAACATGCAATTCTAATGGAGTTTTCTTATTTTTGATGTGTTTTTCAGGTAGAGGAACAAGATTTGTGCTCTTGCGAATCTAAATTGTGATACATGCAGGCTTTCTTGTTCTAGACATGCAACAAATCAAAGTTTTTATTGGTTTTTAAAATGAACAACAAATTGCATCTAGCCTAATTAGAAGGATAAATGAACAAAAAATTGCACATTGTCTTATTAGGGGGATAAATGAACAAAAAATTGCACATATTCTAATTAGGTAGATCAAATAACCCAACAATTTTCATCTAGATCTAATTAGGTTAATTAAAGAACACTTCAATTTTCATCAAGTTTTAATTAGGAAGGAAAAGAACAACAAATTGTGCTATTTTGATCACATTTCCTTTCTAATTGGAAAATGAACAATTTTGTTGGAAGTGTTTGGTAGATTGTTAATGCCAAAAAGGTTGAATGGGTATATCCTTTTCCCTCGCCTTCATGGATCTTGAGTGACAAGAAATTCATTCATTCTTTTAGAGGGCTTGCCTCCCGAGTGCTTTAACATAACTGGTGAGAGGGAACGACCCAAGTGGGAACAAGGAAAATATAACCTCTTCCAACCCACTATAGTCAAATCCCTCCTTGAGATTAAAGTCACGAAGGAAAAAGATAGCTTGTGCTTGGTATTTGTTGGGGACTATAGGTCCTAAATAACATTTTCACTATCGGGTTTCCTTGTATGAGTAACAAGTTATCTTTGAAACGGATGCCCTAACTAAACACATTTATTGTAGTGGCCCAAATAAAACCTTCTATTCACTAGTGCAGGGGGAAACCTTGAAGACATCCCACTCTTTCACGACTCTTAGTAGAGATATTGGTCCCTTGGGAGGTGATGACCCTTGGGATTCGAAGCTTGGTATGCCTAAGAAGTGAGTGCATTGTGAGGGAGATCCCACGCTACCAAGCTTCTATGTTGTGTGCTCTAAGTAAGCATGGTTGAACTTGTTCAAGTTGGAATTCAATGATAATTTCCCAGGCCGGCCTAGGTTGTGGAGTGTTTGTTTATTTTACAACAGACATTATGTCTGATGTGTTTTGCGTGAGCGCTGAAGATTTAAACATTTCAAATATTTTCAAAAATGCATGCAAAAATTTTAAAACCTTGTCAAGATCATCCCAAAACATTCAAAATAATTTCAAAACCTTTTCATAAAATTTTCAAAACATGAAAGTTCAAAACATTTTCCTTGGAGCCTTGTTGCAATTTTAGGGTTCCCTTTGCATGTTAATCTTCATATTCATTTTGCACTGATTGCATCCTCATATTAAAACCATTCATTGCATTATCCCTTTTCATATTCTATAATAGCTTTCCCTTGTCATTTACATTTAAGCCTTTTTCATTTCAAATCATATAAAAAATCCTTAGGATACTTGCATTTCTTTTCCTCATTTGTGTTTTCATATAGAACCTTTTAGCAAACTTTGTCAAAAATCCAAAAAATTCAAGTCTTAGAGTTACACCATGCATTGTTGGAAGAGTATCTTGACTTTGTTACAACCTTATCCTTTTGTCTATTTATCATAAATTCAATACCTAACCTTTTTCATGATAGTTTTGACCATGTCATTTATCCTTTAATTCTAACCTTTTGATCCTAAAAAGTTGAGGTCATATTTTAGTTTCCTAAGGTCATGCTCTTAGGTTTGCATTTCTAAGATTTTTCCAAAGTCCAAAATTCAAAAAAAAAATAGTTTCATATCATAGCCCTTAGTTGCATTTAGTCATCATGCCAATTGCAACAAGATCTCAAATTCAAGATTCTTATCAATCCATGTACATTTCAAGTGAGAACACACAAGAATTCTTTGACCCAAGACAAGGTATACCTTTACAATAATAAGGTTTTGACCCAAACATGATGTACCCTTCAACATAGGAAACCCAATCACATTTTGAACCAAGAAAAAGGAAATTTTCACAATCAAATGATCAATCACATCAATCTCACTCACACTTGATTCAAAAATTGGAAGAAAAATTGAATAAAGAAGGGAAATATTGAAACAAAAAGTGAAAAATACTGAAAGGAATAAAAAATTGATATCAAAACTCCTTAAATGTAGAAACTAAAGGTTTGGTAAAATAGACACTAAATCTCTCATTGCAAGATCAAAGATACCAAATCTCCATTCACAAATAAATGAGGCAAACAAATTACAAGTGAAAAACAAAAATTTTGATTATGTCCAAGAGAAAACTTTAAGTTCCAAATCAACCTCTATTCAACCAAACATCATTAGATCAAGCTCCAAATAAAAATTTATAACCAGGGCCTGGCATAATTCAACTTGAGCCACCACCTAATTATGAACCGGTTTTTATTCCAATGCAATCAAATGCTCCTCAAGCAGTCACACAACCTTTTGTGCCAATCATGCAAATAAGAAAATCTATACAAAGGTCAAAAGTGACTTTTCCTCCAATTGCATCATATGTAGATGAGCATCCTTTTATGCCCTAAATCTCACCACCAAGGTTTTATCAAGCAAACACATGCTCAAATATGTCATCTTTTGGGCATCGATCAAACATAATCAATGAGAAACCTATTGTGTCATGTTCAATCATCCAATTCTTTCCAAAATGCAAACATTAATGTGGTATCATCAACAAGATAACCCAAGAAACAAAAACCCCAGTTTGAATCCTTCAAGAGTTTTTTTTGAAGATTGTTCCATGTGGATATAGAGAAAAACAAAACAAAAAAAAAATCACCCATGTCTATAAAAGGCCCACTCCAAAGCAATCACATGGATGAAACATCCATTTCCTATCAAGAAGCATCCATGTGTCCCACCATTCCTTCATCCCATCAAACCTCACAAGAACAATTTCCTTCATCTCCATCAAGTGACACTTCCAATGATGCAACCTCCCAAGGGCTATCCATAGAAGAAATCCAAGCTAGTCCTCTTCATAACCCAAGTACCTTTAATGTTGAGGAAACCTTTGAGCCAATGCATGTGGTAATTATTGTTGTTTGAGGTGTTGACATTCATTTTTTGTCATCATATGTTTGGGTTGGAAGCATTAGAAGTCTCAGAAAGACTGGTTATCATAGGTACAGGAAAGAATGATAGTTGTGTACATATAATGTACGGTGTTTCAGTATATGAGAACATGAAGTTGTATAGAAGGAATTATGTACAAATTATATCTAAATTTGTTGGATTTCATACTGTTGTTTGCACGAGTTATAGCCATTTTGGTAAAGACTGGTTACAATACAGTGACAAAGGATTATGACAGAGATGGTCTCTGAGTTTTTGGGATAACATAGATGCAAGCATGATTCATGATATGCAAGCTTAAGGAATGATATAAGATACATGGGAGAATATTCCTTGTGATTCTTGGCTCGCTGGATTCTTGATGATGTCAGTTGTGTTGTGTGTACTGGTGATAACCTATTTGGGGCCGACCACAGAGATGTAATGTGCTTAGTGAATGGCGGGCGTGATTTATGGATCTTGGCACATAATTGATGATTTGTATTTGTTATTTACTTCTATAAGGTACTATGTGTATCTTACCAAGGGTCTATGTAATTTTTTGTGCATTAGGGAAGTCTTAACTGGCCAACCTAATTGCTTGTTGTAACTTGTATAAAGGAAAGTAGTGTCTTGATGTGGAAAGGCATGGATTGTATGTTGTAAGCATGTGAATGTGAGTTCTTCTAGATGAAGAGCAGTGATTATGTTTGTAATACACTTAATTGGAACTGTATAGGAAAAGCAAGTTGCTATCAGTCAATTCACTGTTATAAGTATACTTGTATACTTATTTTTAGAAAGTGGATCCAGAAGGTGGATTTAACCTTCACTTTTAGTAGTAGGCTCGGACAGTGAGCTCAACATTTCATTCAACTCCTAACAGGTTCTGTCCTTTAATAGGCACGGTGTACTAGATATAATAATTAGCTTCTAATTGGGCCAGATCTCCTAATATGAATATAATATTTCTATTCCATTATTTGTGGATGTTAATTCACACTAGGGTTTTTCCCTTAATAGGGTTTTCCTCAACAAAAAATACTTGTTTTATGGTGTTGTTCTTGAAGTGTTCAAATTTACATTGAGTAATTGAATTATAAGTTTAAATTTTAAATATATGGCATACAACTGATTCCCCCCCCCCTCTCAGTTGTATTGATAGACTATTATTCCTAACAATTGGTATCAGATTTTATGGTCCACTAAGAGAAATCTTAACAGATTGAGGTGATCTTGAGATGGCTTACTATAGGAAGGAGAGTCCAAAATTTGATGCTGAAAAGTTTGACAGTTGGAAGAACAAGATGAGAACTCATCTAATATTCTTGGGAATTGATTACTGGATAATACATAGAAGGATGAACCGATCAAGGTAGAAGATAAACTAGGAAATTTTACTTCTAAAGAAAATAAATTGTTTTCTTGCAATATGGTTGCAAGAGAAGCATTGATAAGCGTGATCTTTGAGGCAGAATTTACAGAGGTTAAGATCTTGATTTATCTCACAAGATCTAGACAAGGCTAGAGTCTCTATATGAAGGAGATCAGTTTACTAAGTAGGCAAAACTATAGAATTAGAAGGCAAAAATGGAGAATCTAAGGATGTGACATGATGAGAATGTCAGAGCATATGTACAGAGGGTTACAGAGGTTGTTACTGGAATCAGAAATTTAGGAGGCACATATACTGAAGATGAAGTGATCGCAAATATTCTTAGATCCTTGACACCTGTGTACAAGACTAAAGTGCAAGCGATAGAGAAGATCATACAAATGACAAAAAAAAATTAATAGAAAATTTTTGATTGCTAAACTGACTACCTTGGAGACTGTAGATTTACAGGATACATTACCCAAAGTAGAGTCTGCAATCAAGGCTACTGTTCATAATGACAAAAAGACTTTATCAAACCTTGTGATCACTAGCAGAGGTAACAGACATATAGAGATTGGATAATATGCTGATGAATGGGAAGAAATAAAGGAGAAGAAAGGAAATTGAGTGAACTTGTGGCTCTAATAGTAAAAAGGGAAAAGAAAGGTAAGGGTAAATTTGAAGGAAAATTACCCCTGAAATGTTTTTCTTGTAATAAGATTGGTCATTTTGAATCTAGATGTCCTACAAGGGTTCCTAAGCATAAGCCTAATTTTTATAAGTCTAATTACTCAAAGGATAAGGAATGATACTATGTTAGTGAAGGTGTCTAATGATGATTTTGTGAATGATGGGAATGAAATTGGATTTATTGCTATTAAAGATGATGAACCTATTCATGAATAAAAATCCCTAGTCTTGCATGTTGAAAAGAAATCAGAATGGATCTTTGATAGTGGTTTTTCACATCATATGACTAGTCCTTTGTCTAACCTCAATCATTGACTATGAAAAACATGGGATATAAAGACAGAATTCTACTCCTAGGACACCACAGCAGAATGGGATAGAAGAAAAAAGAAATAAAATCATACTAGATGCGGCCAAGATAATGTTTCTTGAAGGTAATGTATATCATATACATTGGAGAGAAGTAGTCAGGATTGTTGTCTACACTTTAAATTGAATTCAGATCAAAGAAGGAACTGATAAGACAACCTATGAAATTTGGTTTGGTTATGCTCCTACTATAAAATACTTCAAAATATTTGGTAGGAATTATTATATCAAAAGAGATGATGAAATTGGAAAGTTTGATTCTAGAAGTGATGAAGGAATTTTCCTTGGCTATTCTATTAGAAGTAAGGCTTACAAATGTTTCAATCTGAGATTGATAAAAATAGTTGAAATTGATAATGTGAAAATTGATTAGAGGTTCCAAATTCATATCCTAGAGAATGAGAGGAAAGCTGAAAATCAAGAGATGGGACAAAATCGTGAGATCGATAATGAAATTCAAACATGCTTGGATGAGCCAATAGTAACCCCAAAGACACCAAGGTATCTTAAGATGAATCATCCCAAGAAAAAAATTATTGGTGATGTTAATAAGGGCATGATGACAAGGTCTAAAGTTAGAAATGAGCTTTGTTTGATTTCGCAAGTAGAACATAAGACTTTTGATGAAGCATGTAGAGATGAACCTTGGACTTAAGGCAATGCAGGAGGAACTAGATATGATAGAGAATAACAACACTTGGGAATTGGTTCCTAGACCAAAGGACAAGAATGTAATCAGAACTAAATGAGTTTTCAAAAACAAAATGAATGAAGAAGGCATGGTTGTAAAAAATAAGGCTAGACTGGTCTGGAAGGGCTATTCACAACAAGATGGTATAGAGTTTGAAGAAACATTTGCACCTGTTACAAGGTTAAAGGAAGTGAGATTATTCCTTTCTTATGCAGGACATAAATATTTCAAGGTGTATCAGATGGATGTGAAGTCTACATTCTTGAATGGTGATCTAGAGGAAGAAGTCTACATTGAGAAGCCTGATGGTTTTTCTTTGATACACAATGGGGACATGGTTTGCACATTGAAGAATACATTGCATGGACTGAAACAAGCTCCTAGAGCTTGGTATTCTCAATTAGTAAGGTATTTGTTACATATTGGTTTTAGAAAAGGTAGTGCAAATAGTAATTTGTATTTGAGAGCTTGTGATGATGGAATCTTAATTGTTGAATTCTTTGTGGATGATATAATCTTTAAAGGCAATGGTGAAATGAGTAACAAATTTTATGAAGAAAATGAAAAGTGAATTTGAAATGTCTATGATTGGTGAAATGAATTTCCTTCTGTTAGAATAACTGAGAGGGGGGGTGAATCAGTGGCCTCAAAAATAATCCAATGAATGAACTCAAAAACTTTATACCACAAATATAAACCTCTAGTTATCTTCATTCCTTCAAGATGTATGCCCTTAAATTATCTTATAAAATAACTACTGCTTAGATTTTACTGTTTAATCCTTTGCCTTAAGCTTTACTGAATAGTAATCTAGCCTTTACCGAAATAGAGTAAATAACTTAGTGTTTACCGATGAATCATGTTTTAGTAATGTGTAAAGAAAAACATCAAAGAAATGAATCATAAACACATTTGACACGTGGATTTTTAACGTGGAAACCTTGTTAAGGGAAAAAACACTTGGGACCGGTAACCCAAAATTTTCACTCTTCTGAAGTGAGATCGGTGAAGAGCGAACCTTGTTAAAGGCTACAAACACACTGTTAAGTGCGACCTTGTTAGAGGATTTAAAATTTTTGATACTCCTTTCGATGTATCTCAATATATAAAGGATATTTAAATCCCACTCTGTTAAGAGATTTTCTAAATCAGTGGTTAAACTAAAACAATATATGATCTATTCATATATACAACTTAAACTTGTAGATTTTTAGATCTATTGTAAGCTCATAATACCTTTCTGATCAATGTTTCCCTTTTTTTCCTTTTTCTCCACTTATTTCTACTCAGTGATGTTGTGCTTCTTTGTTGCTTGGTATCCGCAAAAATCTTTAGCTCTATTCTTCAACTTGTTTGATCAGGACTGTATGAAGTCTTCTTCACCAATATTCTCTTCAGCGTCATCTTCTATTCACCCACTTATTCATAATGAATTATCTTGTCTCTCTTATAGACATAATTTCACCGTTTCTAGATCTTTGTCTTTCTTGTTCTTGACGTGATCCGTAAATCTTGTCATTCTTGCTTTAAAGCTTGCTATAGTTTTATCCCACAAATTTCTCCTTAACAACTAGAATAAAACTAGCTTTAATATTTATCTTATCTTTAGCTTTTAACTTCTCGATGAAAACAATGTTATCAACCAGTTAACTTCATATTTAGCTCTTGCTAGCTAAGTATTTTGTCATTTTTGAACTTCAGTTCTTATCGGTGTTTAACTCCTTGTTTGCTTGGTCTTAACTTCAGTTGTCCTTGGGCATCTCTGTCTATCGGGGGTGTATGTCCGTCGAGCAACACTGTGACATTCAGTTTTGCTCAGGTATCACATAGGTTCTGCTCGGTAATGCTTGTTTGGGTAACTTTCTCAGGTATCACTATGACTCTTCTCTCAGGGTTCTCTATCCTTCAGGGTGCATTGTTCATCGGTGTTTGTTGTCACATGGTTTATACTGAAATTTTATGCATTACTATTAACATAACCTTTATCTCTTTGGTTCTTTGAAGTCTTGGCACTATGTATATAACCAATCATATTATATAGATTTGACATCAATGACAATACAATACATTAACTGATTTAATGTCTTGCATTAACTTTCTGCAGCTCGGTGATCATCAACTCAACATCTTCAAACATTCAATCAGTTATAGTTCATCGCCTCCTTGGTTTTCAAATTACTTATGTATGCATGAATTATGGTTGATACCTGCAAGCTGCAAACACAAACACACACACTTCAATAAAGTCTTTACGTGGTTAGTGGGTTAGACAATACAAAATCAAAATAAATAACTACACTAACCGACAATGACCCATTGCCTTCTGGTAGGAAGGAGTATGATTTTTCTCTTAGGTCATCGCAAACTTAGTGACTACACCTATTCTAAATGAAGGATTTTAATCTATTATGATTGATCTAAGATGATATGCAAGTATCTATCATTTTGGAAACATTTTAGTTAACTGAGAACTGAATATGGAAGTTTCCAAAAAGACTGATCAGTCAATTTAGTCAACTGAATCTGTCGCCCAATAAAATTCTTTGCACATGGATTGTGCTTCTTCAATCGAATTTGAACCACTCTTTTCCTTCGGTCTTGACCGTCGATTCGAGAGAGATTTCTATAAAAGAGAAACTCTTTTCCTTCACAGGGATCCTAATTTTTGCATCGTTATTATGCATTTTTTTATGTTTTGCATTCAAAAATTTATCATTTTAGCTTTCATTATCTTAGTCTAGTTTACCTTTGCTTTAAGAATGCAAATCTAATTTAGAGCATATTTCCTTTGGTGCTTTAAAATGAATCAATCACATTTCATTTAGTACTTAAAATCAAACTAAGTAGCTTGGATTAACAACAAATTTGCATCTTGCATATCATCTTAGATCAATCATAATAGATTAAAATCCTTCATATAGAACAGGTGTAGTCACTGAGTTTGCGATGACCTAAGAGAAAACTCATACTCCTACCTACTAGAAGATAATGGGTCATTGTCGGTTAGTATAGTTGTTTATTTTGGTTTTGTATTGTGTAACCCACTAACCACATAAAGAATTTATTGAAGTGTGTATGTTTGTGTTTGCAGCTTGCAGGTATCGACCATAATTCACGCATACAATTCTGGCGCCCACCATGGGGATTGATCTTACTTTGAGCCAAAACCCCAATTCACATCTACTTTGAGCTAAATCTGAGTCCACCACCACATCTAGTTCATCATTTCGGTGCAAAATGACTATAAATATGCCCATCCTCACCCAAAATTGAATATGTGGCAAAAAAAATTGCAAACAGAGGTTGTACACCCTCTGCACGTAAATCGAGTCAATCTCTACATGCAGTCTGAGATCACACAGACCGAGGCATAATTTTCAAAAAAAAATTGGTCTAGCATTTATCCAATATCCTCCACTAGGCATTCAAGTCTAATCTGCCTTACACTATAATCTCTGATCTACATGCATTAACCCCAAGCGCTTCCTTTGCTTTGCATTACATGTTTCCAGCATTGCATAAAAATAAACAGTTTTTCCAAACCCCCATGAATGTGGGATTAAAATTATAACCCCACAACCTACACACTCACCATTGCCTCCCCTCCAACCGCGCGCCTCTCCCTACCCCCACACCAACCCTCTGTGCTATCCTCCCTTTTCCTACACCCATGCTTTGCCTCCGCCCTGTTGTTCCCACTCCCTCCTCCACCGCTCTTACTTCACCTATGTTGTTCCTACGTCGTGCAGCCTCTTCATCCACCCCCACTTCCCACCACTCTCCACGCACTCCTTACCAAACTGCCTCCCTAACCCACCTCCTCTCTCACCACTCAAAACCCCAAACCCCCATCTCCCTTCTATTGTCATACTCCCCGCGCTGTCATACACCTCCTGCACTGCACTGCTTCTCACCCCACGCGCAACTCAAGCTTGTCCCAACCCGTGATGCAACCCTATTTCCCCGTGCCCATTCTCCTTCTCTGTGCAACCTCCCATGCCACTGCTTGCCACACCTCCACGTGCTTCTTTCTTCCACTACCGCCCGCCACCTCCTCTCTACATGCACTCCTCTAGCCTTTAACCCTTTGTAGCCCCTCATCCACTCCACAGCTCCACTACCACCGCTCTCGCGTAGCCTCCCACCCGCGTCAAACCCCATCTCTAACTCCTCACCTCCCTTCACTATTGCTTCAAAACCTTTCCCTCCACCACCAAAAGTGCATCCACCCACTGCTCAACCTCCACCACTCATCTACCACCACTCTACCACCCGAACACCAACCATCCCCCACCTCTACTTGTCGGAGCAACATTAAAGTTGACAGTTGCCTAGCCATCAAAAATAAGGTTTTTGGCTTTCGATGATGACTTGTAAGCCATCAAATTTAAAATGGGGAAAAGCTGACATCATCAAAACTTTGAATTTACTACCCTTCACTATTGGAGTTTTAAAATTTGCACTCTAACTTCACACACTCATAACTTGCTCTTATTAACTCCTTTTTTCGAGCATTTTTTTTTATTTGGGGTAAAATTACATAACGATCATTGTGGTGGGGTTATTTTTTATTTTTTTTAATGGATTTATCATAAATCACATATTTTGATGACTGTACTTGCTTAATCCTCTATTTTGCAGCTTCCAGAACTTCGTAAGGGCTCATACGGTAACCTTTTTTAGTGCATTTTTTTTTTAAAGTGCGTGTTTTTTTGTCTAGTTTCTGAATATGCAATCAGATTTATGATTTTTTTATTTTTCTAATGCTGACAAGTTTTGGGCTTTATTGTTCTCTGGCTTATCTTATTGGTTTCAGCCTAACTATAGTTTGCAGGACGTTGAAAAAGAAGACTAAAACACAGACTACTAACGAATCATCTTGCAGGTTGCCTTGATCGATAGAACACTAAACATTGTGCTTGCATATTTTTTTGTTTTATTAAAATAGGAATGCACATGCAAGAATTTTTAAAATGAACTTCTATCTGGTGTTTTAGGGATGGCAATGATGTCAGGAAATTATTCGCTCGCCCTTTTGGGATGATCATAAATCTAGAAACATTATTTTCATTCCTCGTTTGAGATTTGCAACTTTAGAGGGCCTGTCCAAGTGGGAAAAAGTACTCACCCTTGGAGAACAACCCAAGAGAGAACAATCTAACACCAAGATTCTTCGACTCACTATAATAAAAATGCTTCCTCGAAGCCAAAACCTCAAAAGATAAGTGGCATTTGAGCTTATACTCGACTCTCGCCTAACACAAAGCAAGGCCCCTAGGTCTCAATCATGTATCGTGAACTTCTTGTGCTAAGTTTCTCTATGAGGTTAGCAACCTGAATCGCGCTTGCGCGGACACAAAGGATACACTTAAACGAAGACCCTTACTAAAACCCTTTTCAGATAGTGGCCAAAATCCTTATCTACTTGTTGATACGGGCGTTGTTAGATGTGCATGCCTAAGAAACCTCTCATGTACCCCTCTTGTTTAGACAGTAAATTTATCAAGATCCTCGGATCTTGAGAAATTCAAAGCTTGGTAGGCCCGAGAAGTGTGTGTTGTGGAGGGGAGCCAATGTTTCCAAGCTTCTAACTGTCCAACTTGAATGGGTATTTTATTGTAAGAGGATTCAAACAAGTATTGTCCATTTCTCGCCACCTAGGAATAGGGTTTGCTTGATGTGCTTGAATAGTTAAGGAATTCTTGATGTGTCTGGTGTGAGTGTTCACTGAACCAACAAAAACAACAATCAAATAAACAATTTGGAAAACTGTACATTTAGGTACTTGTATGTCATATCTCATCTGAAACATCAATAGTCTGTCGAAAACTTGTCAAAACTTTGTATTTTCATCAGTCTATCCTACTGCGTTTAGTTTGTTCTGAGGTCTACGTTGTCTTAATGCTTATGCTAGTTCATATTTGACTATGACCTATTGTTTGTCCAACCAATCATTGTCTTAAAATCTAATGTCATTATACTTGTCCAATTGACCAGTCCTTTGTTCAAATCTTATCAGTCTTTGTACGCGTTGTCCTTATCCTGGGTTGTGAAAGCAGGTTATTTAACCTTGACTCAAGATCGGAGTCTTTGTTATCGCCTTCTCAGTTGGACATTTATCACTTGGTCTCCTTGGTCTTGGACTTAGACAACACTTTAGATATCACCATAGTGTCGGTCGGGCGAATCAACTTATTTATGCCTGTGCAAACTAGAAGTCAGTTTAAGGAACTTCATGAACAAGGATTCCCATTTGAAGGCAACTCCTTGTTTGGAGAGAATCCTCTTTTTGGGAGAGATCCTCAAACTCCTCCTAGATCACTATCCCCGCCAAAAAAGTTACCCAGTCTTATGATGTCGGTAGAAAGACAAGGTCGAGGTAGGTCTCAGCAGAGAGACCTCTATATTCACCACTCCTCGAGTCCATCAGAACCTAAGGAGGAAGAGATTTACGAATGTCTCCAGGATAAGAGGTTCATAAAACTCATGAAAACAATCATAAATTAGGATAAGGAACAATATTGCCTCGACCTAGCAGAGCAAGGCACTCAACTTCCACCTCACTTTAAAGCTGAGTATATCATTGCTAAAGAAGAAGAGACTCCCATGATGTTCATGGCTAAAAAAGTGAAAACTTTGCAAATGGAATTACAATAACTAAAAAAGGAAAAGGAAAAACCCAACACAAATTTTTCCTTAAACACAATCTATCCTTTTCCTTTTGATAAATATTTGTACTTACCTCCGTTCCCACACGGAGTTTAAATCCCATGATTTGATAAGTACAATGGTCACTCTGATCCACAAGATCACATCTGAGAATTTTGTTCTCTTTGTACAGAATTTATGCATGATGAGACATATCTTATGCATCTCTTTCCTCGGAGTTTGAGTGGCTAGGCTATGGAGTGGTTCTCAAAGTTACCCACTAGTATCAAAACTTTTGATGAGATGATGAATCTTTTCCTACAACAGTATTCTTACAATATCCAATATCCTGTGATGATGATTGATTTATGCAACACAAAGCAAAACACAGGAGAACCCTTTCTGACCTTTCTTCAGCGATGGAGAAAGATGTTTTCTAGATATCCATGAATTGTGCCTGAATCTGAAAAGATGATATTTTTGCTAGTGTTCTGATTCTAGAACTAAACTATCCCCTTCAGATGCAATGTCCACTTTCTTTCGAGAAAATGGTGGAAAACGCGATAAAAATAGAATATGTGCTTGTTAAAAAGGGTGACATTACCCTCTATAAGGAAAACAAGTTTGGTTCCAACCCCAATGACAAGACTAAGTATTGGAACAAAAACAAGCATGTGGTAAATGACGGAGTAGTCAATCACTCTGCTCCCAGTCAAAACCAGCATTCTTCAATCTGACAAGCGGCTCAAAGGCCCTAAAAGTTGTTGAAAATACCACTAAATCCTCATCTTCTAAAGGGGTCAGCAATTTTTTGAAAGACAAACCATGGATTAAACACAAATAAGACTTTGACTCCTTAGGTGAGTCCTATGAATCTGCACTTAAGACTCTACTGGCAAATAAGTTGATCACATTGCCAGATAACTCCAAACCATATGATCTAGAGATCAAACCTAAATGGTGGAGAGACAATGATTTCTGTCAATACCATAGAAACAAAGGACATAGGATAGAAAATTGTATGAGTCTTAAACATGAGATCCAATATCTCATTGATAATGAAATAATTGCGGTTGATAATCACAACAAGAATGTTGATCATAAGGCATTCAAATATCCTTTCCCAGAACATCACAAGGGAGAAACTTCTAAGAAAGGTGCTCAAATCAATCACACTTATTCTAATGATGACTACAACGCCATTAACATGCTTGAGCCATCCCATTTTAAATATTGCAATGTCATCATTGTCAAAAATAAAGAGAAAGAGTCTCAATCGGCCAATGCAATGACCTGAGCGCAAGCAAAGGTCATCCTAGGGGGTTCTGGATTTTCCAAACCTTCATCTTCTTCCAATAAACCATCGGTATCAAAATCCTGGGTACCTCTTAGAAAACAAGTTGTTGTGGGTACCTCTAAATTCTCACAATCTAAACAACTGACTTCATCCAATACTAAAGACTATAGCACCGTCGAGAAATTGTAGAGAAGATCTGCCCAAATTTCAATCTTCGAATTGCTCAAACTCTCTCCATCTCACTGAGAGGTCCTAGATAAAGCACTATCAACTACAAATATCCCTAAGGACTTGGATCTTGATCGGTTTCAATCCATGTTGGGTCACTTAACCTTGCCATATTACCTATCATTCTTAGAATAAGATGACAACTCTTTAAGTCATCCACACAATCTCCCCTTTCATATTGAAGTCGTGATCCAAAAAAATCATGCCAGACAGGTCTTGATAGATGGAGGTGCAAGGTTGAACATCTGCACATATAGGTTAATCGATAAACTAGGATTTTAAGAGAATTTCATTGATCCTAAAAATAAAATCACTATCAAGGCATATGATGAACAAGGGAGATCTTCTAAAGGTATTGTAACTTTACCAATTTGAGTGAGTCCTATTGATAGGGATGTTAACTTCCAAGTTCTGGATCTCCCTCTGGCCTACAATATCTTATTGGGAAGACCCTCGATCCATGAGATGCAGGAAATTCCATCAATGTTCCATCAGTGTGTCAATTTCCCATTCAATGGTGTAGAGGTAACTATTCTTGCAGACATTAGCTATGCCTGTAACACATTAAGACAACTAGCAGACACTCTAGTCCCGCATAACAATGAGGTGTCTAACTCTGAATCAACCATGAATTTTCTGAAGGAAATGGAAAAGAAACTCAAGATAAAGGATACTGGTATGGGGGGATACATAGTGGAACCCATAATGTCAACCACATCTCTTCCCCCATCACCTAGGTCCTATGGGAGACCTTCAGAAAAGATGACACTGACAACACCCCAAGTAATCTATGATAGTGACTGGTAACCGGACATAATAACCCGGCCAAAATAACCCTGGACACAATAACCCCGCCATAATAACCCAAGGACATAATAACCCAAGGTCACAATAACCCATGGTCAAAATAACCCATGGTCATTCTAGA
>MU226318.1:323792-338414 GCA_018584345.1 Thuja plicata
ATATATATATATCCAACTCAACATTTCAAAACAATTTCAATTGGTTATGAACGTTGGGAAACCATAATTTGAAAAGTTGCAATTAGTAACTTTTATGTTGACAACATTTGCACTGTTTGCTGACAATTTTTTGCAAACTGACTTCCTAAACATCCTAGGAACATAACAAGGGTCCATTTGAAATTGTATTGACATGATAACATCAAATCAACCCTTCTTAACACAAATGTACCTAAACCACGTCCATCTGACCATAGTCTCACATATGATTTATAAAACATCCTAAGCCACTAGGCCTTACAAGTTTGGACCTTAATTTATTTCTAGGATCTCTTGATCCCTATAGGAACTTGGCCTATCAAAACATTTCATTAAATTCATGGATACCTTGTGACCTCATTGAATTCATCAAGGGGTGCTCCTGCACCATACTCCCAAGGTGGATTGATCTCAAGTCCTCTTGATATAAGCTCTTCAAAGGAAGTGTCATGCTTCTTCATTTTTTCTTCATCCATCCACACTACCTCTTCTTCAGGGTTTCCAACCCACTTCATAAGGTATTTCTCGTACACATTATTCCAAGTCTTTTTTATGACCTTTGTGTCAATAATCCTCTCAGGCTTTCGGGGTTCATGGGTAGGTATACCTACAATATCTCCTTGCAATTCGTCATCTTGGATCTTTTTACCTGCATCAAAAATGACCTTTATATGATGTTATATCAAAAGCATTGAAGATAGGTGAAATACCAAGGTTAGAGGGAAGTGGTATCTCATAATAATTCAAGTCATGCTTCTTCAACACTTTGCAAGGACCCACTTTCTTCATGATTAACTTTGTATGCTTCCCCTTAGGCAACCTCTCCTTCCTCAAATACACCCACACCAAGTCACCAACCTGAAATTGTACATCCCTCCTCTTATCTGCACTTTCCTTGTACTTTTCTTAACTTTTTTGAAGTGCCAACCTGACTTGATCATGTACCTCTTTCATGTTATCTACAAATTGTTCACCGTGATCACTCACTTTCCCATCTTGGGGAAGATATATCAACTCCAATATTCCCCTTGGATTATGCCCATATATAATTTTAAAAGGGATTTTACCTGTACTTTTATTCAAAGAATCATTAAAGGCAAAGTCAGCTTGTGGAAGTATATTATCCCACTTCTCCCAATATTGTTTTGTCAAGCATCTCAATAGGTTTCCCAGGGACCTATTGACAACTTCAGTTTTCCCATCCATTTGGGGATGATAGGCTAAAATAAAGTTCAAGTTTGTTCCTAACCTCTTCCATAAGGTCCTCCAAAAGTGGTCAATAAACTTTACATCTCTATCTGATACAATGGTTTTTGGAAGTCCATGTATTCTCACTATCTCTTTTAAAAACAATTTTTCTATTTAGGTTGCATCACTTGTATTTTTACATGGAAATAAATGTGTCATATTACTAAACCTATCAACTAATACAAAGATGTTATCAAATCCTTTTTGTGTTCTAGGAAAACCCATTACAAAATTCATACTACAACTTTCCCAAAGTCTTGTAGGTATGGGTAATGGTTGGTAAAACCTACAATACTTGAGTACCTTTTTCTTTTTGGAAAATAGTGCATGTTTCCACAAATCTTCTCACACCCCCCTGCATTTTGGGTCAATAGTAATGCCTTCTTACCTTCTCTAGGGTCTTATCCAACGCAAAGTGCCCACTCATGCTTCCAAAATGCTTTTCTTTCACAATGTTCTCCCTCATTGAACAACTAGGGATGCATAATCAATATCCTTTGAACAACAAACCATCGTGGGTCAGATAATATTCTACATGATATGTCTTATAAAAATCAGAATAAACTTTGTAAACTTCATGAAAATCTTATCATTCTCATACATACCTCTCAAGGAGTCAATACCCACACTTTATAACCTTACCTCTTGCATTGTCAAGGTTCTTCTACTCAAGGCATCTGCCACCTTTTTTCAACTCCCTTTTTATGTTTGATTGAAAAGGTATACGCTTGGATAGACTCTGCCCATTTCATGTGCTTGTGTCTTAACTTCTCTTGTCTATTCAAGAAGCTAAGGGCTTGATTGTCAGTGAAAATAACAAACTCCTTTGGAAGGAGATAATACCTTCAATTTTTGAAGTCTTGTACTAAGGAATACATTTCCAAATCATAAGAGGAATACTTCCTCTTGGGATCATTCAAATTTTCACTGAAAAATGCAATGGGTCTCCCCTCTTGACTTAAAACAACCCCTATTGCCACATTAGATGCATCACACTCAATTGTAAACAATTTATGAAAATCTAGAAAATCCAGTATAGTTTGCTTTCCTACCTTTTTTGAGACTTTTAAAATCTTCCTCAGCCTCCTTGGTCCACACAAACTTTCACTTCTTCCCCCCTTTGATTGTCTCCAAGATGGGTGCACAAATATGGATAAAACCTCTGATAAACTTCCTATAAAAAGAAGCCAACCCATGGAAGCTTCTAACTTATTTCATGGTCCTTGGAGAGGGCCAACTCAAGATTCTTTCCACCTTCTTTGGATCCATCTTTATGCTTCCACCTAAAATTACAAAACCAAGATACACCAATGCTTCCTGCATAAAAACACACTTGTCCAAGTTGATTAGGAGATTTTCCTCTTGCAATATTTTAAGGATCAAATTTAAATGTTGCATGTGTTCATCCTTAGACTTACTAAAAATAAGGATGTCATCCAAGTAAACTATAATAAATTTACCAAGAAAAGGTTTTAGAACTGCATTCATGAGTCTCGTGAATGTACTAGGTGCATTAGACAAGCCAAAAGGCATCACTCTCCATTGGAAAAGGCCTTCATTTGTTTTAAAGGTTGTCTTCCACTCATCTGCATCCCTTTTTCTGATTTGGTGGTACCCACTCTTCAAATCCACCTTTGAATAGTACTTTGCACCCCCTAGATGGTCCCACAAGCCTTCAATCCTAGGCATAGGAAACCTATACCTAATACTAATTTTCTTTGTAGCCCTAGAATCAGTACATAATCTCCAAGTTCCCTCTTCCTTATGTGCTAATAGGGAAGGGACTGCACAAGGGCTCAAACTTTTGGTTATCAAACCTTTGTCCAAAATTTTTTGAATTTGTTTGGCCATTTCTTCATTTTTTGGGGTGTCAATTTATATGTTGCCTTATTTGGGAGTGTGGATCCCAGGATTAGGTCTATATTATGGCTAATCTCCCTGATTCAGGGTAGGGTATTTGAAAAATATTTGGTTACAATATCTTTATAGGTTCTCAACAAATCTGCTACCTCCTTAGGACCTACCCTCCTAGGTTCCTCCTTTTTCTTTTTCACCTTTCTTTCTTCCTGTTTTGGTAATATCACCAAAGCATGACGAGAATCCTTCTCCTTAAATATTCCTAAATATTCCTTTCCTCCTACAAATAAGGATTTATTTTCTTCACCATTATCAGGTAGGGGTAGTAGAGTTACCTTTTCACCCTTGTACTTGATGGTGTATGTCTTCTTCTCCCCAACATGATGTGACTTCATGTTATACTGTCATGGCCTCCCCAAGAGAAAATAGCATGCATCCATTGGCACTATATCACAAAGTACTTTTTCCTTGTACTTGCCAATTGAAAACTCCATTCATGCTTGTTCTTCAATGATTGTATATTGTCCCTTTATGATCCATGACACCTTATAGGGTGTTGGATGTGGTATCCTCTTCAAATTTAGCTTTTCAACTGCTTCAAGAGATGCCAAATTGTTAGTAGAACCTGAAACAATAACAACTCTACATACTTTGTCTCCTACCTTGCATGTAGTTTTGAAAAGTGTCTTCCTTTCGAGTGGCTTGGATGGACTAAGTGCTTTGATCAAGGTTCTCCTTGTCATCAGTATCTCTCCTTTCTATGGTGGTGCATAGGATCCGTGGGAGTGTACACTTTGAGTCTCTTCCTCTCTTACCAAATTTTATATCCTTTCACCTTGTTTGTTTCCCTTTTACAGACACTATTATGCCAAGTGTCCCATTTGATGACACTTATAACATTTTACACCATCTAGGCCTCTTCCCCCAAACCTCCCTCTATATTTTCCCCTTCTTCCTCTAAAGGAACCTCTACACCTGCCTTCTCCTTGGTTATTTTCTTGACTATATTCTCCAAGATCCTTAGGACCTTGTCCTCTTCCACTAGGCATACTGCTGCCCCTACTTCCAAAGTCCCTTTGTCCTCTCCCTCTACCACCTTGTTCATGCCTTCTCTTGAGTTTCTCCTCAACCTTAAATGTTAATTGATAGCATTTATGCACTGTGGTAGGGCTACTCAAACTGATTTCATCTTGTATTGTGACTCTCAACCCTTGCATATACCTTGCAATCTTCACACACCCAGGTTTTGCCACCTTGGACTTCATGACAAGCCTCTAGAATTCTTTTGTATAACTAGAGACATCCATTTCCTTTTGTTTGAAAATCATCCTTCTCTTATGAATTCTAAATTCATAATCATTAGGGACATATGCCCCTTTAAGAAATACAACCATCTTCTTCCAAGTGGTCACTGGTTTCTTACCATTCTTCACCCTTTCATCTTTAGTGAAATTCCACCATGTGAGTGCAGATCCTTTCAACTTTGACTTAGCAATTTTCACCCTCTAATTTTCAGGGATGTCTTCATAGTCAAATAAGCTTGAGAGAGCATCAACCCAGTCCATAGCAGCATCTAGTTCCATCTTCCCATTGTGCGTAGGCAATTCCAAATTGGTATCTATGGTTCTCCTCTCCATAGACTTTAGGGTCTTCAAGAGTAGCCTCTGATCTGTAGGAACTTCTTATTCTTCCTACTCAAGGGGTTCTTTATTACTCCCTTCTTCAACCTCATCAGATTTTCTACTACTCTTCCTCCCCATCCTCTCTAAAATTATTTTCATTTCCTCGGCCATCCTTTCCATTTGTGCCTCATGTTTTTCTCTTTGTTCTCTAACAAACTTTACAAGTTTTGCATTTGTCAAACTTGATGGGATATCATTGTAATACCCCTCTAACCCTAATATAAGTTTTGTGTTTTTGAACGAAGTAAGATCTTTCAATTTTTTCTTACAGCTTAAGTTGTTCATGATACTTATTTGATCTATTCCTATAGTTTGTTTATAATGATTTCATAAGCTAGTACCCAAGGATTTTAATATCAGACATACTCCCTAAAGATATCATTTTTGTATGTATTTATCTTCATGTATGTATTGAGGACCTTCAATACCTTTATGAATATAGTTAGGATGTTAGATGATATGTACTTGATGGATACATATAAGTGATTATTTATACTTTATTCTATTAAGGTTACTTTTGATGAATCTTGTATCTCACTTGATGATTTGAGATATTTCTCATGATTATGTTGATTTATTATTAGTATCGATTAGAGACTAACCCTATGGTCAATATTCTAACCTTCATTATGATGATGCTACATGCTTTGTGTGTGTGTGTGTATATATATATATATATATATATATATATATATATACATGATGTGTTTTCATGATTCAGAACGAAGTCGTGGTTACTCACATAGCTGAGGTCCACACGATGTATCAATCCTAGTCATTTGTCTACAATATCTTCTTTTATATGTATACCCATGCACATGTATTTCTTCTCTGTGATGCAGGCTTGTAGGTACCAGGCATCGACTTCACCTGGATTCACAAGTCTGAACGTGCCCTCTAATCCTTGAGGTTTGTTGTTGTGGAGATAGTACTAAGGCCCCTACAAGAGTATTCCTTTGTCATTATTCCAATTTAGGAACATTGGGGTTCCTTCCTTGTCAGTCAACTTCTGGGTGAAAATAAAACCCAGATCCACCTCACCTGGTTGGGAATTATTGGAAATAGTGCCTTTTCGTCACTTTCATTCATTTGGTTATGTGATTTGTTTATTAATTTCATTTATTTCTCCTTCATGGGATGATTCTTAGTTAATCTTTTCTATGTTGTGTTTCTGAGTTTCATGCTTGGTCAGGAGTTTGGCTTGACTTTCCTTGCTGACTGCGATTGACCTTGTTTGATCTTGTGGTTTTCTCGATATGCTTCATAGTTGATTGTTATGGCCTCTTTGGATGATTAGATTTATTTTGAGGCATGTATTTTATTCTACCTTATTGTTCTATCCTATAGTAAATATAAATAAGTAATAATATCAATGTTGTGATCTTTTACTTCATAATCATATAGATTATAGTGTTTGGTATTTGGCATGCAGCTATATAAAAGTGTATATATATATATATGGGTGCACACATATATGTATGTGTATATATATAGGTTATATGTAATTATATTTTCATTATTGTAGATATTGTTTATGGTTTATATTTTGGAGATTAATGTAAAGTATAGTATTATTAATAATTAAATAGTAAATAAGGTGAGGTATATTATTCTCAATTGTTAATTATTAATAATGTGGATATATATATATATATATATATATATATATATATATATATAGTATTGATGTAATTGTCTTATGCAAACATGTTAAATAATAATACATATATGTATGAATGAATATAAAACATTTATTATAGTATATTTGAGTAATATATAGTTGTGAGTTTACTCTTATATTAAGTTATTTAATAATGTCCTTTAGTTAAGAGTTAGTTGGTAGTTGGTTACCTTTCCTCTCAACCTTTGGAAATCTATTTATATGAACTTATTTTCATTTGGAGAGGGAGGAATTTTGGGGGTTGAATCATTGAGGAGAGGATGGCCTTACTTTTCATGGAGATTTTGGAGAGAAACTTAGGAGGTGTGAGGGAGAGTTTGTAAGCATATTCCTTTAACAATTTATGGTTATCTTTTATTTTGGGAGAGGGACATTTTTGGTGAGAGATTCAGTAGCTGAGAGAGAGGGATTCATTTCTGTGGAATTGTGATTTATTTCATGGAGATTTCTGAAAGTGGATAGGGTTTCAATGATGCATCTCAAGTTTGTATTTGTCTTCCTCCTTTGTATCCTTCCTCCTTTGGTTGAAGCTTTGTAGGACTTGAGGTATGGATTTAATTTCTTTGTTACTTTATGTATCTGATAAAATATGAATCTATTTATATATTACCATGATTTATTATATCTTTAATTTTCATTCCTATAATTATTTAAAAAATTTGAGTGTTTTATTTGGGAGAATTGTCATGTGTTTCCCTAGGGTTTTTAACAGCCCATTTTTGGAGATCTGTTATGTGAATAATATAAATTGAGTCTAGGGTTTTTATTGGTTGTTTTTTTGAAAGGAAAATTCATAGATATCAAATGGGTATCTCTCATATTTCATTTTTAGGGTCTAATTAATTCCTTATTTTAGACATTTTGGCAGACTATACCTGTCCATTCTTGGTTCCGATTTTTCTTTCAAGCGTATTCATATGATACAGACTGTTGTGATGATTTAAAAATCTAAATTTGATATCAGAGATGTTACTGTTACTGTCTTATATTTAATTTCCAATTAGTTTGGATCATGTTTATTATGTTTTGTGAAAGTTACAACGGTTTTAGTGAAGGCAGGTCTGAACCCTAACTAGGGTCTTCTATTTTACACCAGAAGCCATAAATTTCTCTCCCACCATTGGATCTTCACCAAAATTAAATTGAGAGTCTATAGTGATGTTACCTAAATATCCTTCGAAGAGATTGTAATTATTATTTGTTTTATGGAAGAAATGGTTGACTGTTCTATGATTACTATTATTTGCATGTAATCGTTGATTGAAATATATCAATTTAAGAATATTACCAAGTTTAGGGTTATGTATGGTTACTAGAGGCTATCATGATATGTATTTCTTGGGTTGGATCTATGTGTATTCTAAATATTTTTATAATATCACTCTGATGTATTCTTATGTGTTTGGAACATTTTGAAAGTCATCTCAGGGTTTAGGGTTGTCCAGTGGACTAGGGACAACATATGTTTTCCTAAACTCAATAAAATGTTGTTATGATACTGATATGAAATCTTGTATTATAAATAATAGATCTATTATGTTCTTATGATGCTTGTATGTAGGTTAGGGAACCTAATTACAATAGGTGAGTGGCTCTCAGTGAGGGGACGGGGCCCTAAGTGGCTAGTACCATGATAACCTACTGATGAGTTATTTAATCAAGTGATAACCTAAATAAATGAACTGGGAATGGGAAAAATATACACTAATCAAGATTAATTTGTGCCTCTCTCATGTCTCTAGTGCTAGTACATACTAGGGATGGGAGTGGGACAAGGTGTCTTTGTGATGGCATGATCGAACAACCTTTTCCTCATGAAAGGTGTTCGGTTCCGCATCTGCCTACTTGGGGGCCAGGGCCCAGAGGGGCTAGTACCAGGATAACCCAAGGGGTGAGGGCTATGTGATGACACTCACCTAGCTTTTAGATTAGATTCCCTAACAATTTTTATCATGCCTTTGGTGGTCCTTGTGGTATTTGTGTCTTTCCTTTTTGTGTTGTGAATTTGGGGAAAAGTTATCACCACCTTAGGAACATCCTAGTTGTTCTGATTAAGTAAAAACAGGTTTTACACTTTCTTAGGAACATCCTAGTTGTTACCTCTTGCACAGACCTTTGGTTCTATCTCCTAGCTCAGGGGAGTGGGCCTAATGGTCCCACGTGGTTGGGTGGTTAATATTTATATCAAGGTATTGTTTGTGATCATTTGGATTATCCTAGCACATGTTCCTTTCCAGATCCGCATTTGAAGACTTCTTATTGGATATTTTATTATGTTGAGATGTACTTAAGTATTTGTATTCATGTAATTGTAATATCCTATAAGGAATCTTGCAGTATTGATGTAATCTGAAATTAAAGCAATGTATAAGGGGATGGGTAGTCCTAGGTAAAAGAAAGGAAAAATAATATGTGGTATATTGGACATGTTATCAACATTAAAAGAAAGTCTTTATGTTATTTCTCATATTCTCTTATGTTTTCCATATATAAAGGAAATAATCTTAGATATAGTTAAAAATAATGATGTATTGCAACAATAATGTATTATGTCTTGATGAAAGGATCAAAGGAAATTGTTGAGAAATGATATATTAGTGATTGTAATTATTAACAATGAATAGTTATGAAACAAGATAGTAACTTGATTACAATGTTAATGGTTGGTTCATGTTTATGGGTTAATTAAGTACCTAGGATAATGCTTACCTTAATGAATATTAATCTCTTACCTAAATTTCTAGTAATAACTGAGAGGGGGGGTGAATCAGTGGCCTCAAAAATTAATCCTTAAATCAAACCTTCAAACTTAGTACCACAAATTATACCTCTAGTTATCTTTAGTCCTATAAGATGAATGCCTTGAAATACTTATATCAAATTACTACTTGTCGGAATGCTTTGTAAACCTTCTTCTGTATGTTTACCGATAAGCAATCTTTCTATTTACCGAAACACAATAAATAACTAGTGTATACCGATCAATCTAGATTTACTTAAGTGAAATGAAAAACAATAAAGTAATGACTCATAGACACATTAACAGGTGGATTTTTAACGTGGAAACCCTGTTAAGGGAAAAACCACTACGATCGGTACCCCAAATTTTCACTCTTCTGAAGTGAGCTCAGTTAAGAGCCAACCCTGTTAAAGGTTACAAACAGACTGTTAGGTGTGACCTTGTTAGAGGATTTTAAAGAATAGTGTCACTTAGTATCTGGCATCTAATGCTACCATCCTTGATCAAACACTCACTTGGCCTGTCAATAGGTATCGGGCATATCCAATGCTACTTTGTATGATCAAAATTTGTGATACTCCTTGGGATGTATCTCAATTACAAAAGACTTTTAAGTCATGCTCGGTTGCGAGACTTGATGCTTCAATGGTTAAACTGAAACAGTAAATTTGTCTGTTTACATATACAACTTGAATTGCAGATTTTCAGATCTATTGTAAGTGCATTACCTTTCTGATCAATATTATCAATTCAATACCTTTGCTCCACATTGTTCTGCTCTGTGATGTTATATCTTTGTTCGTCAGTGTCTGCATAATTTACCTCTTTCCTCAGCTTGATTGATCAGGTCTGAATGAAGACTTTCTTCTCCTTCATAATCTCTTCAGCATATATTCTCGTCACTCCCCTTCACCACCTTTGTAATGAATTAGGTTGTCTCTTTATAGATATGATTTCACTGTTTCTTGGATTTCTTGATCTTGGCGTGATCCACAATTCTCGCCAATTAGATTTAAGGAAAAACTCAAGTTTTATCTCATAGAGATCTTCTTTCCAACTGGACAAAGCATCTTTATATCCTTTACTTATCTTTGGCTTTATCTTGTCGATTAAAACAATGATAAGTATCAGTTAAGTCTATTTTTAGCTCTTGACAGCTAAGCATTTTGTCATTTCTGAACTCTATGTTCTGTCGGTCAATACTTCAATTAGTTATCGATGATATTATCGATGATAACTGACTATTCCGTCAGTGTGACTTCAGTTGTCTTCGGGATCTCCGTCCATCGGGCAACACTGTAATTCTGTCCGTCAGGTTACTCTGTGCTTTTCTCATTGTGCAACACTGTGACTTTTCTCGTCAGTAATGTTTTGCATTTTCTCGTCGGGTAACACTGTGACTTTTCTCTCATTGATTTACTCTAACCGTCAGTGTATACAGTCACTTTGTGAATACTTAACTTATATGAATTACTAATAGCATAGCCTTTGATTCATCGGTTCTTTGAAGTCTTTGGCAGTATGTCCATGACCATACAGATTATATCAAGTTGACATCAATGACAATACAATACATTAACTGATTTAATATCTTGCATAAACTTTCTTATGTCTCTGTGATCATCAACTTAACATCTTCAAACACTCAATCAGTTATAGTTCATCAATCTCTCCCTTTGGCATTGATGGAAACACACTACATTATCACACTATATTATTACTAATACAATATGAACTATAATCATTTGAATTTCATCAAACTACCAATCTTATGTACTATAACCAATACAAATATCTGGTTCTCGGTAAGCTCATATAAGATTAGATTTGATTCTTGCAGTTTTCTCTCTGTCTTCAATCCCTTTACTAAATAGCTATAGAATCTTTCTTCCTTTGATGTGATGTGTTATTTTTTTGTGTTAAACTCTCTCCCTTTCACCATTCTTTTCTTTTGATGTCTCTTGTCAGCAATTCTTTCCCTTTGTATGTACTCTCCCTTTTCTGGTTACATCTCTCCCTTAGGATAATGTGATGGATATATTCTCTCCCTTGGATATAATGTCTCCCATGAATATAATCTCTCCCTGATGTGATACCTTGATGTGATAATGGATATAATCTCTCCCTTTGAGAGCAATGCCAAACAAATATTTGACAGTAATGCCAAATAAATTCTTTCTATCCATAATATACTCCTTGAATTTCCCAATCTATCAGCAATACAACTCTGGTGCTCGGAGTAGATAAATACCTTATTGTGTATAGATTTATATTTGAAGTCCATCTCTTTGCTTGCATCAACATGAATGATATTATGATAATATGTAGGTTGATGCAACCTTCTTGTAAATTTTACTAACCAGTAAACAAGGGTCTGACCCCTAGTCTCTTTCTCAAGTACTCAAATGCATCCTTGGCCAGTGGCTTGGTGAAGATATTGGCTAATTGTTCCTTTGATTGCACATACTCAAGTATCACCTCCTTTGCTTGAACTTGGTCTCTCAAATAATGATACTTGATGGAAATATGCTTTATTTTAGCATGCATGACTGGATTTTTGGAAATATTTATTGCACTTATATTATCACAATAGATAATTATTGGTTCAAGAATTTTCATATGCATACCTTCCAGTAACTATTTGATCCATGCAATATTTGAGCAATTTGCAGCAGTAGCAACATACTCATCTTCTGCAGTAGACTGAGAGATTCATCCTTGCTTCTTTTTGATCCATGTGACAAGTTTGTCACCCATAAAGAATTCTCCTCCAGTTGTCCTCTTTCGTCCATCAATATTTCTAGCCCAATCAGCGTCAATAAAGACATTAAGTTCAAATTTGTCTTCTCTTCTATACCATAAGTCCTAGTCCTTGGTATTCTTAAGATATCTTAATATTCTTTTCACAGTAGTCATATGTTATTCCCTGGGATTAGCAAAAAATCTTGCAACTATTCCTACTGCATGTGCAATATCTGGTCTAGTATGTACAACATACATGAGTTTTCCAATCATTGATTTGTACAAAGTTTGATTTACCTCTGATGACTTATCCTCCTTTGTCAGCTTACATACAGTTGCCATCAGTGTTCCAATTGGTTTGGAATCTTCCATCTTGAATATTATTAGCACTTCCTTGATGTATTTGGATTGTGTAATGAAAATACCTTCATCTTGTTGCATGATCTCTAGACCAAGAAAGAACTTGATCTCTCCAAACATAGACATCTCAAACTCTTTGCTCATTTCATTTTCAAATTATTTTTATAGCATATCATTGCCTCCAAATATGATGTCATCAACAAATATCTCAACAATCAAAATGGTAGCATCAGTATCTTCCTTCAAATAAAGATTACTATTTTCACTAGTTCTTACAAATCTAATACTTATGAGATAGGAATGAATTCTTTCATACAAGGCTTGGGGTGCTTGTTTCAATCCATACAAGGCTTTTTGTAGTCTACATATCATGTTCATTTTGTCTGGATCAACAAACCCTTATGGTTGCTCAATATATACCTCTTCCTCAAGTATTCCATTTAGGAATGCAGACTTGACATCCATTTGGTATACCTTAAATCCTTTACATGCAGCATAAGAAAGTAATATTCTCACTCCTTCTAGCCTAGCAATGGGTGCAAAAGTCTCTCCATAGTCAATCCCTTCTTCTTGTGCATACCCCTTGCATACTAGTCTTTCTTTGTTTCTGGTGACTTCTCCATTCTCATTCAGTTTATTCCTGAATATCTATTTTGTACCGATGACATTCTTGTCATCAGGTCTCGGTACAAGTGTCCATGTCTTGTTTTTCTCAATCTGCTCAATTTCCTCATTTATAGTACTAATCCATTCATTATTATCAAGTGAAACATTGACATATTTTGGCTAAAAATTACAAATGAGACATCTTGTGTTTAGAGAATTACTTCTAGTTCTCATACATGCTTTCTTGTCTCCTATGATCTGGTTCTATGGATGGTTCCTTCTGACATATCTGGCAAGTACAGGTTCAATTCTTTGTCTATCAGGTTGATCGTCATTGTGTCCTTCATTCTGATCTTCATCACTTGGTACATCATCTTGAGAAATATCTTGATTGTCGGTATTTGCATACTGATGCTCGAGTACAATAATTTGTTGCTTGGGAGCTATACATTGTTCCTTAGGTAGAGTGTCAGGTTCTTCATTGTAGACAAACCTGTTGTAGTCCTCTGGTTCTTTTGTTCTTTCCTTTTCATTCTTCTTTGCAAATTCATCTATCTTTACATTTGCACTTTCAACAATTTTCTTAGAGGCTTTATTGAGACATTTATAAGCCTTGCTCTTGGTGGAATACCCTATAAAGATTCCTTCATCACTTTTGGATTCAAGCTTTCTATTTATATCATCTTTTAAGATATAACATTGACTGCCAAAACTTTTGAAGTAACTTACATTTGGTGTGTAACCATACCATAGCTCATAAGGTGACTTCTTGGTGTCTTTCTTCAATTGTACTTTATTCAATGTGTAAACAGTAGTTCTAACAGCTTCCCTCTAGAAGATTTGGGTGATGCATTTTTCTATCATTAGTGTCCTTGCACAATCAATAATGGATATGTTCCTTCTTTCAGCAATTCCATTTTGCTGTGGTGTTCTCGGTGCAGAGACTTGTCTTTTGATTCCATGCTCATTACAAAAGTTAGTGAATTCATCTTAAATAAATTCCCCTCCTCTATCTGATCTTAAGCATTTCAATTCTTTACCACTTTGTTTTTCTACCATTGCTTTGTACCATTTGAACATCTTGAATGCTTCAGATTTATCTTTTAGAAACATTAATGTCATCATTCTAGAGTAATCATCAACAAAGAGAATAAAATATATATCACCATAATAACTCTTTATCCTCATGGGTCCACATAAATTAGTATGGACTAATTCTAGAATGGCATCAAATGTATTGGTTTTTCTTTTGAAACTAGACTTTGTCATCTTACCTTTTTGAAAAATTTTGCACATGATATTGTCTGGCTTAATCATCATCGGTAAGCCCCTTACATTTTTATTTCTACTTATCTTTATCATATTGTCAAAGTTTACATGACACAATATTGTGTGCCATAACCATATATCTTCATTTATATCCATTAAGCAAGTGGTATCAGTATCATTCAGACAGAATATGTTACCTTTTGTCTGCTCACCGGTACCAATCAGACTTCCTGATTTATTGAAGATCTTTGCCTTCTTATTTTCAAATGTCAGACTTTGTCATTTTACCTTTTTGACAATTTTTGCACATGATGTTGTCTGGCTTTGTCATCGTCGGTAAGCCTCTTACACTTCTTCTTTTGCTTATTTTCATCATGTTGTCAAAATTCACATGACAC
>MU226318.1:340102-357233 GCA_018584345.1 Thuja plicata
CATCTCGTCTGTTCATCTTGTGATCTTTACTTAGGTCTTGAAACCTTCCTTCTAAGCACACAAGCTCTGATACCAATTGTTATTAATAACTGAGAGGGGGGGTGAATCAGTGGCCTCAAAAATTTATGCTTTAAACTTTAATCCACCAATCAATACACCTCAGATTATTAAGTCCCTACAAGATGCATGCCATGAAATACTTGAAATAATAAACTGTCTGTCAGTTTACCTTGTCTGTCCTTATTCTCCTTGATTACCGATAAGCAGTAAAACTTATTTACCGATACTTAGTAAATATGCAGAGTATACCAATCAATCCAGAAATGCATATGTGAAATGTAAAACAATAAAGTAATAAACCATACACACATAACACATGGATTTTAACATGGAAACCCTGTTAAGGGAAAAACCACTGGGATTGGTACCCCAAATTTTCACTCTTCTGAAGTGAGCCCTGTTAGGAACCAACCCTGTTAAAGGTTACAAACACACTGTTAAGTGCGACCTTGTTAGATGATTTTATACATATAGATTGTCACTTAGTATCTGGCATCTATTTTGCTATCATCCTTGAATCGGCCTCCTTCTTAGACTGTCAATATGCTTTAGGAAAATCTTGCTACCATCCTTGAATCAACCTTCTTCTTAGGTTGTCAATAGGCTTTAGGCAATTTCAATGCTACTTTCATGAATCAACCTTTTCGGCAATCTGTTAGGCTATACTTCAATTATAGAAGATTGTTAAGTCCTGCTCAGTTAAGAGACTTGATGCTTCAATGGTTAAACTAAAACATTATGACCTATTTCTAATGCAACTTTGAATTGCAGATTTCCAGATCTATTTAAGTATAATACCTCTCTGATCAATATATTAATTCAATTCTTTGTGCTCCACACTTTCTGCGATGTGATGATGTGCTTCACTGTTCGTCGGTGTCTACAGAATTCCTTAGCTCTCCTTCAGCTTGATTGATCAGGACTATAAGAAGTTATCCTTCATCAGTTTCTCTTCAACATCGTCTTTCTATTCACTCCCTTTCCGTGTATGTGATTTCTCATCATTTTGGAAATAAATTATGCTTGTCTCTTATATAGACATGATATTCCTTAATTCTTGATTCTTGGCGTGAAAAACAATCCAGCCAATTTGGTTTACGGCTTTAACTCCTGATTTATCTCATAGTTATCTTCTTGCCAACTGTATAAATCTTCTTTAAATCAATTACTTAACTGTGGTTGAATAAAACAAATAAAACAACCAGTTAAGTCTATCATTAAGCTCTGCTAGCTAGATATTTTGTCATTTTCTGAACTCTCTGTTCCATCGATCAATTCTACAATTAGTCGTCGGTGACAACTGCCAGTTCCATCGGTGTAACTTCAGTTAGCTTCGGGATCTCCGTTCGTCGGGCATCATTGGATTTTGCTCGTCGGGCAACTCTGTTTTCAGCTCGTCGGACATCCTGTGATTTTGCTTCGTCGAGCAACACTGTCTTCTGTTCGTCGGTTATCACTGTGACTTTTTCTTTGCCTTTACCGATGGTGTGCACTCTGTTAGTGTTGTCTGTCACTTAGTGAATACTTGACTTTTATGCATTGCTGAAAGCATAATCTTTGTTTCATTTATTCACTAAAGTCTTTGGCATTATGTACATGACCGTATAGATGATATCAAGTTGACATCAATGACAATACAAACCATTAACTGATTTAATGTCTTGCATCACCTTCAACTTAACATTATCAAACATTCAATCAATTACATGTCATCGTCATGTTGGCTCTACCAAAATAAACTCTCAAACCAATCGGATCATGAATCAGTTAGGATCATTGATCGATCCAACAACTGACAGTCATTGTTCTTCACAATTCACTATATACTTGATACTCAGAACTTCGTAACTTAAAAAAATGATAACATATACAGGTGTGATCATAGGCGAAGGTGGAATATACATTGTAGAATCTTCTGCTAGCTTCGCAACTCAAAATTCCTCTATATCGGTCTATTCACCGAACCTTGTACATTGTCCCTGTTCTACCATACTTAGCCAAATTTATAGTTTGATCTTCAGTAATCACAAAATCAGTCAAGTGACCATGATAATCCTCTATAGTTTCCATCAATGACAACATACAAACCATCCATAGCAGTGTCTCTTGCCAACAATCTTCCCCTTTGGCATTGATGACAACAGTAAGTTAAAAATGACTAAGTGTCCAAACAAAATGTCAAACTCAAAAAGATCTCTCCCTAACCAAAATTATGTGCTCCCCCTACGTTGAATATCTCATTTTTCACTCTTTATCTCTCCCCCTTTGACATCAGTGGAAAAGGCTAGAAATAAAAACTTCATCTATCAAAGTCCTTTGTATCACCGCTATATATAGATATGCAATAATACTTACAAAAGTTTGAATACATTTGAGAAATTGTTTCTTAGAGCAGAAAAATTTGTATCCCAATTGTTCTTCATGCTCTCCATCACTTCAATCTACCCACAAATAGCATAAGCTACCTTCTCTTCTTTAAGTAGATCTAATGCATCTGGTGAATTGTAAGTTGCTTATGCTTCCTTCAACTTGTTTATCAAAACATCAAGTTTAGATACAATTAGGTTCATTAACTCCCCGATCCTTCCCTTTAATCTCTCTCTCAGTTACAAGTGTTTTGATCTTTTCATTCAAGGATGTTACTTGAACTACATGGACTGGAGCTAAGCCCTTCAAAGGATCAAATGTGTTTGATATTTCAGTTATCTTTGCTTCACTATCTTTTATGATTTTATCAACATCTAAAACACAATTGGAATAATCAATGCAACCTCTATAAATTTTGTTACCTTCGGATAAAGCATCCTTCACCCTCTGAATTGTTAGACCTAATTAAATTATGTCTTTGATGATTAGTGTGTTTAACTAATTGAATCTCATAGCATCATATTCACTCTGAACATTTACCAATGCAGACTTCTCTGAAGATTCAAAATGAGTATTTGTTGCATTCAACAAACCTTCAAGCTAAGCTGATGAAGATTCATTTTGATCTGTTATGTGGGTTGGTATGATCTTGCTCAAGAATTCAGATGCAAGTGCAAGCAATTCATTATCCTTCTATGTGTTCTTAAAATATGTTTTCTTTCTTTGGCATGGGTTACCGAAGCAAGTCTCGTCAACTATAATTGACTGAGAGTGTCCAATTGAATTGGACCTTGTGTGATATGCATGTCCTCTAAGTCAGTAATATCCTCTTCAAGGAATTCAGCCACTGCCTTCGCAATGTCTCTTGCCTCCACTTTAATCTTAAGTTTATTTTCATGACCTTTCTCCTCAACTCCCTCATCTATTGTCCTCTTTGTCTCAAATTTACTTTTGTCTACATCCACATATGTTCCCTTTTGACCTGTCATCTGCATGATTAGGTGTTGTCTTTTGTTGTCACTTTTTTCTCCTTCTCATCAAGAACATAATGGTTTTTCTCTCATAGTCATCTTGATGTTTGCTCTTGGTATATCTTCCTCATCATCATTCACAACTGAAAGTGTAATAGGTACACCAGAGATAAAGACATCTAGTTCTTTATTAGTCATCTCAAGTGAGGTGTCCATAGTATCAAGTGGCTAATCAACATGTGTCTCTTTCTTTTCATCCTTTGATATTACCTCATACCAATTGTTCATCAAGATCTTTGTCATCACTTTCTCAGTTTTCTTAGTGACTTCATCAAATTTTCCAATCATAAGTTTGTTTATTCTTGATTTCCAATTCAACTCTTTCTTTCCTTATTCAAGAATAGTGTTTATTTCTTACCTAGCAATAACATGACAGAGATTGACCAATCTTTGAACTTTGCATCAAAAGTCCATTCAGTTGGATTCCAGACACCTCCGTCTTGTAACCCAAACTCTGTAAGGGTCTTCTTAGCAACACCAAAGCATTGGATTGAACTATTCAATCCACTCCTGCAAGTTATCAACTTTTGTTACTCTAGCTTCCTAGTTGAGCTATGGAGGAGCTCGTCTAGGGCAAGAGGTTAAAAACCCTTACTGCAACTTCTAGCTTCCTAACAAAAAGAAAAACTATGTACATGGACTCCATTTTCATTGCCCCAAGGGCCAAGTACATGCCACGGTAGGAACTTCACAATGGGTCCATTTTATATATACAAACCATGTCTGGTCCAGAGACTTAGAATCAGGGACAGAATTTAATTACAAGTGTAAAAATCAAAGCAAGAAAACTAAAATATTACTCACAACACCATAAGACACTGAAAACTTGCTAACTACGATGAGAGATTGAGATATTCAATCCATTTGAACCAAACACCATGCAATAACAAGAAAATCAAATAAACTCGAAAAATTGTCTATTGCTTCTTCTTGGAAATTGTGTCCAAACCCAACCAACCTTCGTACGATGATTGAAAGTCAATAATATGTCCACTGGTTATGATGCAACTACCTATTCCAACCCCTAACCACTTTAGGGCATTTTGCAACTTTTCCTCAAATGTTGTCGAGCAACTTTTCAAAGTTGCAAAAGTTGCTTGACAACTTTTGCATTTCTTCTTCTTACATTACATTGACCCAATGTATGGGTTCCTAATGACCTCTAACCAATCCCTAGACCTAATTACAACTTAATTAGGTCACTTTGTGCACTCTAGGTGTCATTTCTCACATCTTTGCATATTTGGCTTACAACACATCAATAGGGTCATTTCACACAATTGACCACAAACAAAACACACAACATTGCAAAACTCAACTAGACTAGTCTAAATCAACCTTAAAACAAACTCAACTAAACACAAGGCCTTGAGAAGGCCTTCCAAACCAAAATTTGATGGTTGAACAAGTCCAACCCCTATGTGCTCCTGCACCATTTTCCCCCATATGAGAAGATTTCAAGTCACCTCAGGAGACAGAATTGAAAGATTAATTCCCAACTTATTCAAGTCACCTACAGGTACCCAAGTAGCCTCTGCTTCTGGCATATGTGTCCATTTTACAAGGTACTCCATGTAGGTCTTCTTTCTGGGCTTCTTGGAAATCCTGGTATCCAATACCTTCTCTGTTGTGGGCTTGGATGGGGAAGGCAGTTTTGTATCATTTACCATTTCCTCCACATCAGTAACCTTATCACCTTTCTCGGGACTGGGGCCTTTATATTGTACCAAGTCGGCTATGTGGAACACAGGAGACAGTGTTATATCCTTGGATAAATCTACCTTGTAGGCATTGTTGCCATACTTAGCTATGATCTGACAAGGACCAATCCTTCTCATTCGCAACATTCTTGGTACTCCCTTCTGAAGTCTGGCTTTATTCAAATGGACCATGACCCAATCTCCTACTGCAAATTGTACATCCTTTCTCTTAATGTCAACTTTCTATTTGATCTTCAAGGAGTTTTCCATTAGTCTTCTTCACTTTCTCATGTACTTCCTTCATGGACTATGCAAAGTCTTTTGCATGTCCACTCCTACCCTCCATGTCTGAGATCTCTCAACTCATATACACCCCTAGGATGCATTCCATAAACTATTTCAAAAGGAATCTTCCATCTAGTTCTATGTATTGTATCATTGTAAGCAAACTTAAATTGATGGAGGATTTGATCCCAAGACTGTCCATATTCTTTGGTCAAACACCTTAAGAGGTTCCCAAGTGTCCTATTTACAACCTCAATCTGCCCATCAGTCTGTGGATGGTAAGAAGATCCAAAAGATAGATTGGTTCAACCTTTTCCATAAGGTTTTCCAGAACTGTCCCATGAATTTGGTGTCTCTGTCTGACACTATACTAATTGGGAGTCCATGGATTCTAATCACTTCTCTGAAAAATAGATGTGTTATGTAACTGGCATCATTCGTCACTTTGTTGGGAATGAAATGACTCGTCTTGCTAAATCTATCAGCAACAACATATATACTATCATAACTAGTCTTAGTCTTACGCAAGCCAACTATAAAATCCATACACACATTCCCAAGGTCTATTGGGAATTGCCAAAGGTTGGTACAAACCAGCATTAGAGGATGTCCCTTTAGCTATTTGGAAAATTGTACATTGTTCCACATACCTCCTTATGTCCTTGTGCATCTTGGGCCAATAGTAGAACCTTTGTATTAACTCTAGAGTCTTATTCAATCCAAAATGACCACTTAGACTTCCATTATGTTTTTCCTGCATCAAATTCTCCCTCATTGACCCCTTTGGTACACATAACTGTCCACCCTTAAACAAAAGACCATTCTACAAAGTATATTCTGCATACTCACTGTGAAAATGGTTGTTGAACTCTTGACACACCTTATACGCATCTCCAAAATCTTCATCCCCTTTGTAGAGGTCTTTGAAAATTTCTACCCAATTACTCTTCATTTGCACTTCCTGGACTGTGAGTAGCCTTCTACTCAAGGCATCGGCCACCTTGTTCAACTGTCATTTTTTATACTTTATATTGAAAGTGTATGACTGCAAATACTCCATCTATTTGATGTTCCTATGAATCAACTTGTCTTCGGAGTTAATGAAACTCAATGCTTGACTATCTGTGTATACTACAAACTCCTTGGGTAGGAGGTAGTGTCTCCATTTCTAAGTGACTGTACAAGGGCATAAAGTTCTAAGTCATAAGATGAGTGTCTATGTTTAGCTTCGTTGAGTTTTTCACTAAATAATGCTACTGGTATATTCTCCTAACTCAAGACTACACCCACTGCAATATTACTTGCATCACATTCCAAAGTAAAGAGTTTGTCAAAACTTGGTAGCACCAACACAAGTTGTGTGGCCACCTCCTTCAATAACTCAAAACCCCTATCTGCTTCTTTTGTCCATTTAAATTTAGTTCTCATACCTCCTTTAATTGTATAGGGCATACGAACACAAATTGCACTGAAGTGATAGAATTGAGCTAATCCATGGAAGCTTCTCACCTCACTAGTTGGTTTGGGAGTAGGCCAACTAAGTATAGTTGAAACCTTTGATGTGTCCATCTTCAAATCTCCTTTAGACACCACAAAGCCAAGGTAGACAATTTCCTGGTTCATGTATTCACTTTTCTCCAAATTGATTGTTAGTTGTTCATCTTACAGCTTCTTTAAGACAATTTCAACATGTCTAAGATGTTCTTTAGTCTTACTAAAAATCAATATATCATCTAGATAAACAACTACAAATTTACTAGTAAATTTTTTGAGGACTTCATTCATGAGCCTCATGAATGTGCTAGGAGCGTTGATGAGTCCAAATGGCATGACAAGCCATTCATAGAGCCCTTCAGTGGTCTTGAAAGTTGTTTTCCACAAATCTCCTTCCTTTATTCTTATCTGATGGTAGCCACTCTTTAGGTCTATCTTAGTGAAGTATTGTGCACCTCCCAAACAATCCATAAGATCTTATATCCTTGTGATAGGGAATCTGTATCTTATTGTGATCATATTTATGGCTCTGGAATCTGTACATAGTCTCCATCCCCCCCCCCCCCCCCTCTTGGGTGCTAGCACTGTTGGGACTGCACATGGGCTTATACTTTTTCTGATTAGACCAATGTCAAGAAGTTCATCTACTTTTTTGGCTATCTCCTCATGTTGTTGGGGTGTCATCTTGTAAGGAGCCATATTTGGCAAAGATGCTCTCAATCTGATGAATTATTCTCTATTGTGGTGGTAGAGTAGCAGGACTTCCATCATTTATAATACTTGTGTACTTATCCATAAGACATTGTACTTCTACAGGTATCTCTGCTTTCTTAGTCTTTGCTTCTTCTTTAGGCTTCACAACAATAGCAAATCCATATCCACCTTCCTCCTTAAGAGTCTTCAAGAACTCTTTTCCACTAACCAATAACACATTGGGACCCATAGTCTTACCTTCTTCTTCATCTAACAAAGATTGGATCTTGTAGGTAACACCATTCTTTTGAAAAGAATAGGAATTCTTCTCACCATCATGTGTGGCTTTTCTGTCAAATTGTCATGGTCTGCCCAATAGAAGATGGCATGCATCCATGGGTAAAACATCACATAAAATCTTGTCCTTATAACCTCCAAATGTGTGAAATTCCATCATATGAGCTAATTTCATGGTTTGTAAAATCTTAAACTCGTCATCCTTTAGTTTTCCATCTTCACACAGGGATTCATAGATCTGAAGTATCGAATCTTGCCCTAATTCCTCAATACTATAGTGGATATATGCCCTAATATCCTCTACGTGTAAAACTCCATAAGGTACCGTAGAAAATGCACCCTCAGGGTCATCTTCCATTGATTTGTAGGGATGTTTCTTGAATTTGGGTTGAGGTTTATCCTTATCATCAACTATTTGAGGTGTATCCATAAATTTTGAATCAAATTACCAAGTCATGGAGTATGAAATACCTTTTTACATTGACAACAAGGGTTTGCAAGTTTGATCTCTAAAAAATCTTCCAATCTTTGTTCAAATCTCTCTGCAAGCTCGTTCTCCAGATAGCAAGGTATCAAATGAAGTCTCAATATGCCTTTTTAATCTTTCGCATGCCCGAAAAGGTAAGCGCAATTAATGCACCTATAACCTAGCTCAAAAAACTATATATTGACTGTAACTCAAAAATTTGTCTATGGTCCTTTAAAATTGATCATAATCCATCAAGAATGATTCCATTGAGATCTAGATTCAATTTTGCATCTAACTACGTTGATTGCTTCTACCAATCCTTTCGATTCAGGGGTAAGGTAAAGACTTTTCATGAAAACCCCCCCTTAGGTCTGTGACCTAATCAATTTGCTAATGAGATTTTTACACCAAAATCTGGTGCAATCTTTCCAGTAGCATCAATCTGTTCTTTTCTAACCCATGTCTTACTCATTTCTTTCTTAACCTCTTCCACATCAACTATTTTCTTCCCTTTATCATTTTGCACATTGTTTCTTTCTACCAAAGCTCTCATATTGTTGTATCTACAATTTCTTGCAATATGACTTGAATTATTGCAATTAAAACATATCACATTTCTATACCTTGTGTTTGTTAGATTTGTCATCAATATGCATTGCTTCGTCGTTTGTCCAAAGTTGTTGCATTTGTAGTAGGTTATATTTCATTGATTCACAGAATTATTCACCTTTGCTCTGCATTCATTTGATTTGTGTCCATAATTGTAGCAAGTGTAACAATGGCTAGAAAATGATGTGGTATTAGGTCATTGACTCACCCCATGACCACATTTATTGCATGAAAAGCATCTCCCATTAAAGTTTTTTCCATTAGACTGCCTCATAGGTGTGCTTTTAGGTTCCTCTGTCTGTTTATCTAATAAGGTGGCGTTCTTACCAAACCTGTAGCTTTCTCCCTTCTCAAATCCAAGTCCTTGAGTGTCTTCCTTTGGTCTTAGGCTCTCAAGTTGTTCATCAAGTTTCGCTGAACCAGATTTGAATTTATCTTTGAATTCATCAGCTACAACAAGCTTACTCCTAAGAACTTCAATTACCCTTTCAACTTCTTTTTCATTATGTTTGGATTCCTCAAGATCAATCTGCAATTGTCCAACCTCGCAATTCAGTGTATGACATTCATCTGTTTTATTTTTCAAAAATATCTCAAGATTTTTCTTTGCTTCAATCTCCTTAGTCATCTTCATTACCACAACTTCCATTTCATGCTCAGATTATCTCTATCTTTTGCAAGTTATTCACATTCATATGATTTTTCCTTCAAGGCTTGTGAGTCATTAGTGCTTCCTTTTTGCTTCAACTGTTCAACAAGATCTTTCATTTTATCCCTATATTTGTTCAATTGTTCCTTCAAATTCTCAATGAAGTTTCCAGCATCCTTGAGTCTCTTTTCCAATTCCAAGTTGTGAGCATTTGATTTGTCAAAATCTTCAAGTGCAACCAAGAGTTGTCTTTAGAAACTGTTAAATCTGTCATCAAGATCTTCCTCAAGATGTCAGACTTCCTCCAAGGCACAAAGCTCTAATACCAATTGTTAAGATTGAGGAACACTGAGAGAGGAGGGTGAATCAATGTTCTAAACATTTTTACCTTATTAAACTGATAGCACAACCATAAGCCAAATATAACTAAAAGTAAACAACAGAAGCATAAACAAAACATGTACAACATTATGACACCATGATTTTTGTGTAGAAACCTGATTAAGGGAAAAACCACACTGGGGATGGAACCCACAAGTAATTACTTCTACAGAAATAATAACTTTGTTAAAGGTTTGAGTACATAAGGGAAATGCACATGTATTCAGGCTTACAGCATAGAGCTCACTGCTCAGATTACAACATATAAAGGCTCACTGCCCTACAAAATGATTGAACTACAATCTAATAAAGTGAACTAAGAAATAGCATCAACTATGCATGTACAATTCCATGTAAATACAACACAAATTTCTGCTCAACTCCCAATCGAACCTCTGATAACTAATCCTTCACACATACAGAATATATCCTTAGCTTATCTAACCATCGCTCACATAATTCATTAGAAAAACTCGATCTTATATATCCATTTCTTAAGATAATATCTTCACCGGTCGGCCTCCAAAACATAACATGCACCATGTGAAGTGTCTGTCAAATCCTCCATCAAAATGTTATGCTAACCTCGAACAATGCCATAGATCTCATCTACCATGTCGGCTCTACCAAAATAAACTCTCAAACCGATCGGATCATCGATCTGTTAATCTTTGATCGATCCAACAACTGACTGTCAATGTTCTTCACAATTCATTGTATACCTGATACTCAGAACTCCATAACTTAAACAAATGATAACATAAACAAGTGCAATCATAAACGAAGGTGGAATATGCACTGTAGAATCTTCTGCTAGCTTCGCAACTCAAAATTCCTATGTACCAATCCATTCACTGAACCATGTACATTGTCTTTGTCCTACCATACTTAGCCCAATTTATAGTCTGGTCTTCGGTAATCACAAAATCTGTCAAGTAACCATGAGAATTGTCTAGTTGCCATCAATGACACCATACAAACCATCCATAATAGTGTCTCTTGCCAACATATGCTTCCACTAAAAGATAAGATACAATTTGAACAATCTAATCCAAATGAGAATTATGAGGGATCAACTATATAGCAATAGGGTTTCATAACTAGTTCATTTTTAGAGCAAAAACCTCCTTAAAGGTTTTGTTTCCATTTCTCTACACTATTAAATGTCAAGAGGTATACATGTCGAGAATTTCAAGTACGAGATACTAAAATCTATAGAATTTGCTGAGGTTTTTACAAAACTTGAGTGTAAAATTTGTGGATACCTCTTATGTAATTTTGCCCAAGGTACCAAATTTTGGTTTAAATATTGCCCAAGTACATCCATGTGATTCTAGAACCAAAAATTAATACTTGAGGCAATTTGATAAGGTGCCATCTCCAATTATAAAATTTGAGATGTTTCATACCCAATTCTAGTTGGATTGAGATTATTTGTTAACACAATTTTACAAAGATTGGGGATGTGATCCACCACAAAACAAGTATTCAACTATGCATGAGGATTGTTACAAGGGATCAAGCATGTGTTTAAAAAGAACATTGGTCTTTTTGCCATATGATGCTACGTAACGATCTTTTAAGATCTACTTAATAGCATTGTATATGTGTTCTACACATGCATTTGTGGAGTTTTTATTCTCGATGTATGTGTGTGCCCATTAATGTGCAGAAGAGAGAAATAAAGGCAAGGATAGATCCTTTAAAGTTCAAGATGCCTAGTGCTCTTCAAACTATCCAGGCTTAAATACAAGGCAGCATTTGCAGTTTATGAGATCATCTGACACATCTGAGATACATTTGTGTTTATACTTAGCTCACTACATGTAATTACTTTCATACAATTCAGGAAACTGATAACAGAAAATCAAGGAAGAAACCTTCAAAATCTAATAATTTAGACTCTTCATTACTAAAGAATTGATGGATGTACAATGAACAGGATTGTGCGGATTGGATAGGGCTAAAAGAAAAGCTAAAACTATAGACTCTAAAAGCAAATTATAGAATAATTTACAGGTGTAATTCTCATCATATTCTTTGCGTAATTGATTCTCGGGGCTTTGCCTTGATTTCCCATAGCTCTGTATCACCTCCACGATCATATTCTCTTATATATTGTGGTATACTTGCTATATCAAATCGCCTCCCTATGAAATGTGGATTTGAAATGCCTGATTCGCTTTGACCAGGTTGGACCATTGCACACCCTATAAAGTTGGAACAAAGTTCAGAACATTTGAACTCTTAAAGAATGCAAGTATTTTTTATTCAATAAACATGAATATGAACGAATTTGTAAAAACTTCTGCAGAATTGCTGTGTACAGTTCTTTTGCATTGACGTTTCAGATCATACTCCACAATGTTTATCCTCTTCCCGATGATCATAGAGTGCAATCCAGAACATCCTTGCAAAACATCTCTATACAGTTTTCCTGCATAATTTTTGACAATTCATTACATGGATTCTGGAAATGTCTTTATGAATTAGCATATCTAATTACCTGTATCCTTGGATTCAGGTACTTCCTCTGCAATAAATGTGCGGAAATATTCGTAACCATGAGCAACAGTGTCAAGGTCTTTCATGGTAAAATTGTACCTCTTTTCTAGCGATAAAAATAAAACCTGCACAAAAATATTGCTTTATTGATTCATATATTCCAAATTTACAAGCCATGAGAAATGAATGGTTGTATGACTAGAATGATAAATCCAAAGAGAGGAAGCAACAAATACCTTTTTTGACCCTGGAGGCATTAGTTCCTTTAAGACTTTGAAAAAGGCCTCTGTCAACTCATCACAGTAAACAACATCGGCAGCCAGTAGTACAGATGCTTTTTCTGCTTCTTTAATGTCAGAAGAAGTCCAAGAATATTTGTATTTATAACTGTCCAAAAACAATGGTGGGGTAACAAATTTGTTTAGCAAAAATTAATTGTCAATTCTCAAAAGAGTGGGGTGATTTATTTAAAACTTCTGGTCAAATAACTTTACCAAAACACTTGATCATCTATAGCTGTAATCAGAAACTTAGAAGGAACAACACTAGCAGAGGCCATTATTAAACCTTCTATATCATCATCCTCCAAAAGGAAATTATGATGGTATGGCTCAACCACTACCACCTGAGCAAACATAAGTCTCCAATGTAGAAGAAACTAACTTTGATGTATCCAGGCGCATTTTCTTAAGAATATTCTCCATGCAAATGCATATTGCCAACAAAGGTTTAAATTTTTAATACACTTAATCTTACATTGTCAGACTTTCTTCAGTCTGAACCTCCTTAGGGGGCCATGAATCTTGCCAATCCAATTGACGCACTCGAACCGATTTCTCATTGTGTTTGTTTGTATGAACATTCAGCTCAACATTGCGCAAACAATTCTCAAGAATATCATTCCCTTTGTCTGCAGTTAAGTGACAGCAACTGTAAACAATGACTATAGTAAATTTCTTTTGAGAGTTTTTGTGTCCCAAAAATTCAAAAACAGCAAATAAAAATTGAATGATGCAAACCTTCGCATGTCCTCAACTGCTTAGCACACTAAATCAATGTGAAGGTTTTCATATAGTCAAGGTCGTCAACATGAAATAAGTCACAGTCAAATGAATATTTATGTTTTAAATAACCTATAATCACTCCCTTGAAATAAATCACTCCCAATTACTTGTATAAGCCAGCTTAGAACCTGTTAGAGTAATAGCAGCGTAATTCTCTTCCAAGAGCTGATTTTGGTTGTTTTACATAGTTACTAGAAAATGGAACAGTTATTGGTATGCAAATTTGATTTTCAAATGGGATATGGCACTCAAGGAAATTTTATACCATATAGTTACTAGTACAAACTATATAGTATATAATAAATAATATGTGTATATATAAAATAAAATAGGATATGGGGCTCAGAGAAACAGGCTATATAGTTACTAGTATGTGTGTGAGAGAGATATCCGTAAACAAAACAAAATATGTATCAAATGAAACAACATAATCATCTCATCAACATAAAGAGCAGATGAGAAACATGAACACATCAAATTGCCCTAAGGAAAACCCAACACCAGATGAAAATCTAGAGAGCATATCACTCTCCATTCCACTGTGTAAAGGCTGAGCACAAATGTTCACAATTCCACAATGGTTTCGATGACCTACAACCACAATCTAGAAGCTCCAACAATGCCAGTAACTGCACTCACACAATTAACAGACTCATAAAACCATTTGCAACAGTCTTGAGATGGACTTAAAGTCTAAAACAACCATAAAGATGAGAGCCAACCCCACACAAGTCACGGGATAACTATATATGACATTCCTCCATCCCCCCATATATAAAAAGTTAAGTGCAAATGACAAATTGGAAAAGCAAGTGACAAAACCCTTTGTATTCCACATTCTATCTGAGGTTTGGTGAAATTACCGATTCCCCCAAGGGACCGAACATGCATTTGTTGCAGTAAACTATCATTCGATTCAGTATTCTGGCATTTGCAAAAATATCTGTTGCAATTGCTGTTGATTTTTTTGGTAGCTAGATCGGATCCCTTCAAGGTTGGCCTCGGCATGATAATTCAAAGGAAATAAAATATATATATTTGTTATATGCTAGTCGGCCAACTAGGAGATGTGTCCTTTGGAAGGTAAAGACACATATGTAGGAAGGATGAAATGTTTCATAAAATCATCAATTCAAGCGAAAATAAATACAAGGAGCAGAGCAGATCGAATACAAGGAGCAGCAGATCGAATATATATAAAAGTGCAGCAGATCATTTGGCTGTAGCTGTTTTGTATTACAGATCTATATTGTAGACCTACAGATCTGACCTGTATATTACAGATCAATTACATTCATCCTACTGCCTGGTAATTGGCAAGATTTGTAATCAGGCTCCTACCATTTGATTTATAATATTAAAGATTCTATTCTGGGTTTTTAACCTTCAAGTTGGAAGGTTTTCCCAGGGTATATGCTGTGTTTATTAGTCTCATATCTGCATTGCTATTAATCTGATCCTAAATTTAACATGGTATCAGAGCTTGGTTCGAATTAGGAGTAATCAGATTGATAGTAATTGTCCATTCCTATTTGCTATTTTTCTACTCCATTCAAGATGGTGCACAGTCTCAGGGTTGAAGATAGGTTGGATGGTGCTTCCAACTTCACCTCATGGAGATCCCGAATTATGTTAGAATTGAATGGATGTGAGCTTGCAGATTTTGTGAATAGAAAACCCACCGAGCCTGAAGATGAAGATGAAAAGATTCAATGCAAGAAGAAAGACTTCCAAGCTCGGAAGATTTTGGTTGATTCTGTAAAGGATCACACTGTACCTGTCATCCCCAAGTTGAAGACTGCAAGTCAAATGTTCAGAGCCTTGGAGAAGATGTATGAAATCAACAACACTAGTCGTGCCCTAGCCTTGAAGCAGTAGCTTCACCACATCAAGATGGAAAAAGTAGAGACCGTCATAGAATACTTCATGAGAATTTCCAATTTGAGAGACCAGCTCTCATCTATTGGAAATGTTGTTGATGACAAAGACTTAACCATGTTAGCCCTCAATGGTCTTCCAACATCTTGGGAATCTTACATACAAGGGATAAGTGCAAGATCAAAGCTCCCTAAGTTTGACCGTTTGAAGGCAATCTGAATCAAGACTGGTCGCAAGAGGTGTTATCAAAAGCTCGCATGGAGAAGACAACCATGTTCTCACTGCCCAGTCGAACAAGAACAAAAGGAGGCTATTGGAAAAAGAATAATTTCAAAAGGAAAAGAGATCAAAGGACTGATTCTGCTCCTGATTCGAAGAGGAAGAAGGATCTTTCTCACATCAAGTTCTTCAGATGTAACAATTACGGTCACTATGCAAGGAACTGTTCATCTCAGCCAAAACATCAAGAAGCAAATCTAAATGAAGTCTCAAACCAGAAGGATGCCAAAGATTTCCTCTTCATTTCAGCCTTGTCAAGCAATGTTCCTACGAATAGTGACACCCAGCTAATCGATAGTGGAGCATCAAGACATATCGCCGGCTATCAGGAGCATCTCTCCGACTTGGTGGAGGAGTCCAACTTACACGTGATCATTGGAGATGATACACGCTATTCTGTAAAAGGTTTTGGTGCTACTTCCCTTAACTTAGATTCTGGAATTTCTCTCCATCTCAGTGATATCTTGTTCGTGCAAAGAATCATGAAGAACCTTATCTCCATATCAGCCTTAGAGGATCAGGGTTATCAAATTGCCTTTTCCGAAGGAAGAGTACTTGCATGGCCGAAGAAGTCTAGCATCAAATCTGCTCGTGTCATTGGGAACTATTATGATAGCTTATACAAGCTTTAAGTTCGTCCAATTCGAGCGCTTCTTCATGAATTCCCTGAATCAAGCAAGTTGTGGCATAAAAGACTTGGGCATCTCCACTTCCGAGCTCTTCCCACACTAGAAAAGATGGTCAAAGGTATGCCTAAACTTAGTCATATTAATGAAGATACATGTAAAAGTTGTGCTATGGGTAAAAATACTAAGAAGCCAATTCATCAAAGTGAAAGTAGGGCAAAGGATAAATTAGCTCTTGTGCATTCTGATTTATGTGGGCCTATGTTTGTTGCCTCTCAAAGTGGATTCTTGTATTATGTAATCTTTATTTATGACTACTCTAGAGAAACACGGATCTATTTCCTAAAATCAAAAGAATCTGATGAAGTCCTAGATAGATTCAAAGAGTTTAAGCTAAGTTGCCGATTCGGGTTCGGGGACGGATTCGGGCTCGCGAATCCGGTTCGTGGATTCGTGAAAAAAAAAAATTGCCGTTTGGGTTCGTAAGGATTCGTGAGTGTATATATATATATATATATATATATATATATATATACACAAAAAATAAGATAATTATACATAATTCTAAAACTAAATCATTTCATAATATGAATCTATGATGGTTGATCATTGATCAATGCCAAATCTCAAAGATTCAAAACGTCAAAATTAAATCATAACATCAATTCAAGTATCATTGTTTGAAGTTCAACTAATGGATTAATAATTTATTGATATTCTCTTCTTCTTCATCATCATCATCTT
>MU226318.1:357375-373728 GCA_018584345.1 Thuja plicata
ACCGACTTTAATTATTTTATAAAGGCTCCGAGAGTTATTTTTACATCTTGGCTGGCCGCGGGTCCCTGTGGATTCACGCGGATCCGCGTGGGATCCTCGAGGATCCTCGTTTTCTCCTCTTGGTCCGTGCTGGATCCGGGCAGGGTCCGCATTTTGACCTGTGGGTCCGTCTGGATCCGCGGGCCACGGATCCATCCGGACCCACAGGTCTGTATGCGGACCCTGCCCGGATCCAGCACGGACCGGGTCGAGAATCCGGACCCGGACCGGACCCGGACCCGGATCCGGGGTCAAATACGCGAATCCGGTAACTTAGAGTTTAAGACATTGGCTGAAAACTTATCCGGGAAAAGAATTAAAGTGTTAAGATCTAACAATGGAGGTGAATACACCTGGGGTAGTTTTCGTGATATTTGTGTTGAGGCAGGGATCAAGAGGGAGTTTTGTGTTCCCTACAACCCACAGCAAAATGGGGTTGTAGAACGGAAGAACAGAACAATAGTTGAAGCAGCAAAAGCTATGATTCATGATCAAGACCTGCAGACTTTTCTATGGGTTGAAGCATCCAGAACAGTTGTATACATTTAGAATAGATGTCCTCACCGTGTATTGAAGGACATGACACCAGAAGAAGCATTCTAAGGAATCAAACCTAACATCAGTCACCTAAGGATCTTTGGGAGTCCAGTATATGTACATGTACCCAAAGAAAAGAGAACCAAGTTGGAACCCTCTAGAAAGAAAGGAATTCTTGTGGGCTACAGCAAAACCTCCAAAGCATGCAGAATATATATTCCAGGTCAGAGGTATATTGAGGTTAGTAGAGATGTTACTTTTGAAGAAAACCTTGCATTCAAAAGATCTAAAGGTTCCAATATGGAGATTGATTATGAAGATCTGGATAATCCTCAAAACATGGACATTGATCATGGTACCAAGATTCAGAGGGAGTCTATTGTACCTAAAGAGTCAGATGATCCAGTTGAACCTATGGATCTTACTGATGGGCCTAGAGACATTACTGTGAGCAAGAAAAGACCTCTTTGAACAAGAAACACCATGCAAGAAGTAGAAAAGTTTGTTGCCCCAAGAGGTGCCTTCAGAGAAAGCAACAGACCTCAGAAGTTCTCCAACTATGTTGCATTGATGTGCAATATCATTGAGACAGAACCTACCAGTATTGAAGAAGCCATGAATCAGCAAGCATGGAAGAAGGCTATGGATGAAGAATATCAATCCATCATTAAGAATAATGTTTGGGATATTGTACCTAGACCTAAAGGGAAATCAGTTGTTTCCTCCAAGTAGCTATTCAAGATTAAGCATGCAGCTGATGGAAGCATTGAGAAATACAAAGCTAGATTTGTTGCTCGTGGCTTCTCAGAAAGAAGGAATAAACTATGAAGAAACCTTTGCTCCAATTGCGCGCTATACTTCCATCAAGACCATCATTGCCATTGCAACAGCTAAGGGATGGAAGCTACATCAGATGGATGTAAAGACAACTTTTCTCAATGGTGTTATTGAAGAAGTCTACATTGACAAACCTAAAGGCTACGTGATTCATGAAAAAGAATCTCATGTGTGTAAATTAATGAAAGCCTTATATGGTATTAAACAGACTCCTCAAGCATGTTATAAAAGAATAGACCGATACTTGATGAGTTTGGGATTCTGCAAGAATGATGTTGATCCAAACCTTTACTTCAAGGTAATCAATGGTGAAGCCTTGATATTGGTTCTATATGATGATGACTTGTTTCTTATAGGGGAAGAACATCTCATCTCTAGATGCAAGGAGTTAACTTCAAAATTCAAGATGAAGGACCTAGAACCCATGCACTTCTTTCTAGGACTAGAAGTTTGGCAAAGGCCTGATGGAATCATCCTAAGTCAAGGAAAATACACCATTGACATCCTAAAAGATTTGGAATGTTAGAATCTATGTCTACACCGATGGAAACCAGCTTGAAGAAGTTGAGTGAATCGGCAGCTAGTTCAGATCTTGCGGATCCTACTCTGTGTAGACAGTTGATCGGGTCCTTGATGTATCTAGTTAATACTAGACCAGATATTTGCTATGCAGTAATTGCACTTAGCCAGTTCATGTGTGAACCCAGACATATACATCTAGTTGCAGCCAAGCATATCCTAAGATACTTGCGTGGCATAGTTCGATATGGCTTGAAATATTCTTCCAATGTGGACTTAGACTTACAAGGCTATACAGATTCTGATTGGGCAAGAAGTGTTATTGATCGGAAGAGCACCTCTGGTTGTTGTTTTAGTTTGGGATCTGCTATGATTTCTTGGTGCAGCAGGAAACAGTCATGTATTGCCCAAAGTATAGCAGAAGCTTAATATGTTGCAGCTAGAGTAGCAACATGAGAAGCAGTGTGGCTTCGAAAGCTTCTCGCGGGATTGTTTGGGCAATTGTCGAATCCTACAGTTATTCATTGAGATAACCAGAGTTGTGTGAAGCTTTCTGTCAATCCTGTGTTTCATGATAGAACAAAGCATGTAGAGATCAAATATCACTATATCTGGGATATGGTGCAAAGGAATGCTATTCAGCTGAAGTACATCAGCACTGAGGAGCAAACAGTAAATGTTCTCACCAAGCCTCTTACTCGAGTAAAGTTCGCGTACTTCCGAGAGAAGCTTGGAATTGTGGAGAATGAAGCTCCGACTGAGAGGGAGTCTCAGCATCAGTGATACATTGAGATATATTGTCCACCCTTTGCGAGTAGGTATGGTGGAACCACCCTCTGCAAGTAGGTAAGGTGGTAATGCATTCTTCTTTGGGAGAAGCCTGATGTGCAAACCCTCATTGTCCACCCTCTACGAGTAGGTATGGTGGAGCCATCCTCTGCGAGTAGGCAAGGTGGTAAATTGGTAATGCACTCTTCTCTCATCCTCTGCGTGCAGGCATGATGAATCCACCCTTTGCGAGTAGGTACGGTGGCTGTCATGGAAGAAATTCCATGATTGTGCTTGTTCATCCTCTGGGAGCAGCTATGATGATTGTCACCACGAGACCTGGTTGTTCAGAAGGAATTCTCCCTAGCTAAGAGGGAGTGTTAATTTTTTTGGTAGCTAGATCGGATCCCTTCAGAGTCGGCCTCAGCATGATAATTCAAAGGAAATAAAATATATGTATTTGTTATATGCTAGTCAGTCAACTATGCCTAGTCGGCCAACTAGGAGATGTGTCCTTTGGAAGGTAAAGACACATATATAGGAAGGATGAAACGTTTCAATCATCAATTCAAGCAAAAATAAATACAAGGAGCAGAGTAGATCGAATACAAGGAGCAACAGATCGAATATATATAAAAGTGCAGAAGATCAATTGGTTGTAGCTGTTTTGTATTACAGATCTATATTGTAGACCTACAGATCTGATCTGTATATTACAGATCAATTACATTCATCCTACTGCCTGGTAATTGGCAAGAGTTGTAATCAGGCTCCTACCATTTGATTTATAATACTAAAGATTCTTTGCTGGGTTTTTCACCTTCAAGTTGAAAGGTTTTCCCAGGGTATATGCTGTGTTTATTGGTCTCATATCTGCATTGCTATTAATCTGGTCCTAAATTTAACAATTGCTGTGATAGAGAGTTTGTCACAGTAGATGGAAAATTTACCACCTGCACAAACTGGCAAACTCGCAGAAAGAAATTTTCCAGATCATTTATGGTCTACAACTTTTCCCAAAGACTCCCAAAGATGTCATAATCTAAAAAGTGGCAATTTAAATTAAGGAACAAGAAAATGTTTCTTTTATCAAAATTTGAATTTGCAGAAGTACCTGGTGTTTTATGACAATTGAATTCACTGCCAAGTGAAACCAGTGAAACAATCGATGAACACATGATCGCTGCAGTGAATGCCAATTTAGCATAGTGTAAGCAAATCCACCACAGCTGTTCCCAAACTACCATGGTGAAAAAATGTCTACCATGGTAATTGAACAGAATACTGCAGCAAACAAGAATATCAATATACTAGTGTTAGTTAATATGCTTGTGTCTTTGTTTTAGTTTTCAGTATAGGTGAACTTAAGTTCAGCTTCTAAAGGATAAGATAGTAGTTCTAACTGAAGCATAGTAATATGCTAGTATTTTGTAATCCACAATACAGATTTTGTGTAGATGACTAAAATCATGTCACAGTCATTTACTGCCTCTTTCTGCAACACACCCATCAACAAGTGACAAACTCCATCCCCTAGCTCCTTGTCAACACTCCAACAAAAATGAAAAACCATGACCCCAATGGTCCAAAAGGTTTTCACCTGCTACTATATGTGTTTGTGTATGTACATACACATGTTTATGCACCCCATATATACTAAACAATGTTAGATGTGGATTGCACGTGCAGAGTAGTTAAATTATATGTGCATATGAAAAGAATAACATTATGATAGTTAATTTAGATATCTTGATTTCCATGCGATAATTGTGAGTTACTTGATTCATGCATTGACTTTCTGAATATAGTTTAATTCTGCTATGAATTGTCGATTATCAAATTGATTAGAAGTAACAAATATTATCTATACATTTCGTGTTAGAAATCAAAATGAATTGTGGTTAAAAAGACAAAATATAATCAAATTATAGTATGATGTTGATTGAACTATATTGCATTGTAAAGAATTGGATTGTTGTTAAGTGTATGATTATGTATTCATTTTAATTCAAGTTGCTTCGACTACTATATTGAATGTATTAATGTCTGTCATCAAATGTGCAAGAAATCTCCATGGTCAATGAAAAGCAAAGGTCCCTAAGAAAACCCTAGTTATTCTATTCCCAATGAAGCCTTGATTTTAGTCCATTATGGGAACTAAGGTCTCTAGTTGTAATATTTGTTGTAATATGATGTCTTTTGTGTTGCAAATGTATTTTTGATTTGTTCAAATGTTTGTGATAGTACTTGGGCCAAGTGACATCCTTGTTAGCAAAACTTGTATTTGACTTTGAGTGGATTTTTAAATGACATTGATTTTTTTTGCCTCTTTTTGAGTGCCTTTAAGCCCCTAGGTCAGCCAACTATGGGTTGGGTATCTTTTAGAACATAAGCCTTTGGAATACGGTGGAAAAATTGTAACTTTTGGGTGAAAGCAAGTGGTTTGTCACCTCCAAACCCACTCCCCCAATTTTCATGAATGGGGCTTCCTCACACTTCACACACGTGAGTGAATCCCAAGGAGCCTTTTGAAGAAGAGTGTACAAAAGTACACTTCTCCTAATGCTCGCACGTGGAGGAGCATTTGTAAGAACCACCTATACTTATGGCTCGGTGAGAAGAGAAGAGGAGGTAGATGGGATTCATGTGTCACCTCCTTGTTGGAAGAGGGGGAGTGACATGACGCCTATTACATATACCCCTCTTGAAGTCTTTGTATGGACCGTCTTTTAACTTTAAAATCTATCTTTTTGGGATTTTTACTCTTGGGAGCTTCAAGGATTTGTAGGACTTGAATGAGTGTTGGAGAAAGTTTCATCAAGCCCTCTTCATCTTTTGTGAGAAGCATTTGAGGTGGGTTTACATTGGAATACAATCGTTTATTGTGGTGTAAAAATGTTGATGCAGGTTTTGGATGTGTTTCTTGTTATTTTGTTGTATGTTCTTGTGTATGGGATATATGTGTGAGGGGTTAGGCTCTCCCAAGTTGATGAGAGCAATCCATGTGTAGAGTGAAGGAGGCATGGAACCTCTAAGGGGATGATTTCTTCTCATTGAGAATGAGAGTATAGTGTCCCCTTTCTTAGACATAGGATTTGATAATAAATAATAAAAATAATTTATTACTAAATTAATAATTAAATAATATAAGATATTAATAAAACATATATATTGTAACATATCTAAATAGATTCAATTTATATTATTAATATATAAAACTGAAATATATATATATATATTCAATATTATTATTATTATTATATCTATATCAATATATTATATTCTATATGATAATAAATCAAATATTATTATTTATGTTATATAAATCTGAAATATAATATATTTAATATCAAATAAGTATCGATGACTTCTCTAAGTCATCGATACTTTCAAAGGCTATCAACCTTCATGAAAGGTTGTGACTTCTCCCTCACGGGGATATTAAGGGGAGTAGTGAAGCACCGTTGGGGCAACAGACTCAGCATTTATATATCCCAGTCAGCACTTTGTAATCCCAATCAGCATTCAAACAAAGTCAACACTAAAATATCCCAAACAGTATTTCTAAAACCCAATCAGAAAATTAATATAGTATATAGTCAGAAAAACTCCATCAGCAATACATCATAAAGGGATCACTTCACCTACTTATATCTCTTTCTCATCACCGGCTGAGTAAGGTATTGGGTGGCCAGTGTATAAGGAAATCACTGGGATGGAAAAGAGTATTACGAATCGATCAACTTCATTCCTTTCAGAAGGAAGAAAACACAGAATACACACTTCAGAAATACGGAACAGGAGAAGGGAACCGGTTAATCTGAGACACAGTCAGATTTCAGAGGTAAGTTAGTGTATATATGTTCTGCAGAATTTTAAAATAGATATTCAGGTAATTACTCCATATTGTCTGACATAAATATCTGTGTGCTTGAAATATATAAGTATTTACAGAGATACACATACATTGATAATCTGTTATTTTAATTACACATTACATGGATTATAAGATAATTCTATTAGAGCAAAGTAACGAGAATCGAAATTGGATCGGAATCGGCAAGGCCGAATCGAATTGCGAATCGGCCATGAATCGGAATCGAATCGGCCTTGAATCGGCAAATTTAAAAAACCCTTGAAATTTAGAGATTTTAACAATTCAAAACTTATTTCATGCACCCTTTATTGAATATAACTTAAATACACTATAACATCATCAAATAGAAGCTAACATACATAAACAAGGAACATAAATGATAAATCCATCACATACGTTACACGTAAAATGTAAATTGTAGCTGAAGTAAATAGAAATCATATTATCATAATAAGTCAAATCATAGAATGTAATATGTATGAAAGATGAAGATCCATAAGACATCAAATCATAAATGTATGTAAGATGAAGATCCATGAAACGTATGTCTATCAGTATCTGTAAACAAATGAAAAAACAAGGCTCTAGCTCAAGCCTCATCATCATCCTCAAGCTCGGTCGCAGCCTCAGCCTCTGAGTATCTTGTCTGCCTTCTACAAAGGCGTCTAAGGTAGGTCCTAGAGGACTGCTGAGCCATATCCCCCACATGTAAGATGGGCTCACGAACAACATCACTAGGGCCTGTGTTTGTGCGTGCGCATGTGAGTCTGCCAGTGCCTGAACGTGCTCTAGCCGCCTCCTCTGCCATGGCCACAGCCTCAACCTCTCTATCTACCTGGTCAACCCACTCATGGTCTACCTCAGTGAAGACCGGATCCACAACCTGAGTGAGCCACTCTGATTCTGGATCAATCTCCTCCAGAATGATCGGAGAGGAGTCAGTGCCCAAAATCTGTCTGATCCTAAGACGAAGGTTATAATGAACAAAGAAAAGGTCATTCAACCTCTGCACAGACAACCTATTTCTCCTCTTCGAGTGGATATGCTCGAACATGGACCAACTGCGCTCACATCCAGAAGCGCTGCATAGCTGACTCAAAATATGGATGGCAATTTTCTGAAGTTTTTGGGTTGAGGGCACAAACATTTGCCACCATCTATTTGAAATAAGGGAAAACAAAAACAATTAGTCTCATTTACAACTTCAAAATTACAAACCATAAACTTAAAGTTTAGATTTTTACCTAGCTGTATTGTTTTCCGAGCATCTATGGCCATCCTGCTAGAGAAAATTGACCCTTCTTTATTATTGAATTTGTCTAGCTCAATGGTTGTGGTTGCCCTATCCTCCTCACTACTCAACCTCTGGATCACTGTATATAGGCCGGTGAGAACCTCCTCATCCACCTTGAAGTCAGGACGGAAACAAAATGCTGGATTCAGATAATAAGTTGCTGCATGGATGGGTCGGTGGAGCTGATACTGCCATCTCCTATCATTGATCTCCCAAATAGGGGCATACTTCTCCAGCCCTTTAGGGTTAAAACAAAGGGAAAAGGGCAAAAGAAACCTAAAAAAAATATGTATTTTTTTATATTTTTGACTTCACTAAATGCCAAGTTGGGCGGCCGATTCATGCCGATTCACGATGGCGATTCATGTGATTTTTGGCATGAATCACCGATTTGGCGATTCAGGCGATTCATGACCAAAAAATCGGCGGTTCATAAAAAATCATCCAGGCTTAATCGAATCGCCAAACCGGTGATTCCAGTGATTTCCTAACGATTCTCGTTACTATGCCTAATTAGAGAGATATAGCTATAAAACACTATCACCTTAATCAAGCTCTGTATATTTAATTGCAATATACGTTTATGTGATATTCATCAACCTGCAAGAGGAACGTATGACTTAGGTAAAATACCATGTATGTATAACTACATTGGATTATTACTTCTCAAGATAGGTAAGTCCTGCGGTGGAATGGACCATGCTACATCATACAAAGGCAAGGAATAAGGCCCACGGTGGAATGGACCATGCTACATCATACAAAGGCAAGGAATAAGGCCTGTGGTGGAATGGGCATAGGTTACATCATACAAAGGCAAGGGATTAGGCCTGCGGTGGAATGGGCATGTGTTACATCATACAAAGGCACTATTTGTGAAGGATAGTCCATTGGAGTTAAATGCTATAAGTGAGTTTCTTTCATATGCATTAAATATTGTTTCCTAATATCTAAGTTAGGATTGTATATCTTTTTGTATTATCAATTTATAATGTTTTATGGCAGATCATATTACACTAACAATATAGTTAGTTTGTATATATTCACTTGTCCCCTATTTGGTGATTGTAGGACCTAAATTAGGATTTATCTTGTTAAAAGGCATTTTTATTGGTAAAGTTATATCTCTAACCGTCTTACAATTTTATTTTAATGAAGTTTGTAATTCTAGGCCAAAAATTAGGGCAATCCCAAAAAGGGGACATTACAGAGAGTTTGTGAGCATGAGTGCCCTTGGTTTTTTAGTAAAATTTGAGAAGAAAGTATAGTAATTTTGGAAGGAGTTTTGACATATATGGTTGCTAGAATTGACCTGGAATTGGAAAACGGGAATTGGTTTCCCTTCTCAAAATTGAATTCTCAATTCCAATTCCATGCCTCAATTCTAATTCCAGGTTCTGAGGTGGAATTGCAGAATGCTCATTTTAGACCAAAATTAGAATTGGCCTATACCAATTCACCAATTCTTGTTTTCCAATTCCAGGTCAATTCCAGTAACCAAACAGGTAAAGGGCATTGCTACTAGTATGAAAATTTGTTCATGGTTCTATTTTCGTCCCCATTGGAGAGAGTCCTCTCTCCTCCCCTTTAATGAACCTTATTATAATATCATTTGTGAGTGTATCCTTTGGTAGAGTTTTTGTGTGATCCATGAATTGTTTTTGTCCTATTATGTATTGTGCACCTAGTTTTCTTTGAAATAATAAATGATTGATTGAAAATAAAGTAATTGAAAAGGAGACGAAGGTTCCTTAAATAAGGAATTACAAAGATGATGTTTCTACAAGAAACAATCGTTAACAAAAAGCAGAAAAAGAAAGAATTTAATCTATCTAACTGACACAAAAAATAAAAAGTTGCTAACTAAACTAACTAGACAACTTAAAAGACTTAATGGCCATAATAAGCTAAATAATACAATATTATTATAATGCCCTCCCTTAATGGTCAATTCATTAACTAACTACTTGTTGATGTGAGTTTTGTTCCACTACAACATGCAGAATCAAACACTTAGTATTCCAAGATGAAATACCAAATACTCAATCCTCTCTTGAATAAGTTCATCTCTCATGCTAAGTCTGCAAAGTAAGATCATGAAATGACTTCAAGGTTTCCTTCAATTGTGGACACTCGCTCAGTCAAACAATGTGATTTGTTGGTGATCACTTAGGGGACTTACGCTATTCATTCAATGGATATCAACTTATTGCACTTCTAAAGATTTAGCTTCACAATGTGCAATGAAAATATGGCTTTTTGATTTCCAACTCTTCAACTCTCAACTTAAATTTAAACTTCTACTTCTAATCTAGTAATGGAAAGAAGTATGGATGAGCTTGGACTCTAGTAGATGTAGTTTAATCAGTGACTTCCACACACCTAGTGCAAGCTTCTAAGGTACACTCGAATGATTTTCATATCAATATCTCTTCTTCAATCCCATCAATAGATGCAAACTAAAGATTGAATATCAATTGAAGTTAAGTGCAATCACTAGCTTACCACACAAGACACTCTTACCATCAGCAAGAGGCTAGTGGCCAAATTTTGTTCAAGTCAAACAAGTAAACATCCACAAATTCTTTCATTCAACTAAGCTACTTCTAAACAAAACATCCACAATTTCTTTCATTCAACTAAGCTACTTCTAAACAACATGAAATGAAATCTATTCCAAGTGAGGATTGACTAAACCATGCAACACTTCAAAGCAATATTAAGTGATTCACCAGGTGAAAGGGCATGTCCCTGATTTGGGCCGACTTGTTCCAATTAGGCCAATGAAAAAACAATTTATTTAATCCTTTTTAAGCCCTCTAAGATAACTTTGGCAAAGGTGATTAGTGATTTTAAATGTTTTGCTTATCCTATACCAAAAATCATTGCTTACTTACGTTTGAGCGAGCCTCATGTAAGGGGGGCGGAAATTTCATGTTCATAAGGATTTTTATCCTTGGGGGATGGTCATCCCTCAAGGAATCTCTTCGTTTTTTTAAACTTGATTCCTTCAAAACACTACCCCCTTCCAATCGCATCGCCATCTTAGATTGCCATCAATTATCACCTTGGGTGCTTCGTGACACAACTCATCAAGCTCCATTCAAGGCGGAACTTTGGGTGTGATGAGGATTTTGCTCACAAGCTGGGCGGAAATCTAGTAGGCACAAGGATAAAGTATCCTTGGGGGATGGTGGAATCCGCCATCCCTCCAGGAATTTTCCTTGATCATCAAACTTCTAGCCCGTCCATTAATCGAATTCAACCCACTTCTCAAGTTCTTGTCCTCAATTTAGAGTGTATACCTCAAATCTGATCCATGCTTCCACCCACCAAATTACAAGACAGAAATAGAGGTCTGGAGAGGATTTTCCAATTGCTCATTTCATACCCACTCGTCTTTCCTTTGATCTGATTTTTTATCATCATTCTACATTCCAATTCACCTTGTTTTCCTTTGCGTAACTTAGAGCCTCAAGGAGAAGTCAATTAGCCCAAGGCGGATTTTAAGGTGGGAAGAGGATTTTGAATCTATTCTCCATCTAAATTTCAGTCTCAAAATTGTATCTCCTCACCCTCATTCACCTTTCAAAACATCCCTTCTACTCTCATTGCTATCAAATTTTCTCTTGCAAGTTAAGATTTCACCTATCAATTGTGGGGAAGTCAAGACTGTGTTCCACAATCTTCCATATCAAAGGCGGAAATTACCCACATGAGAGGAAAGAATCCTCTTGGCGTGGCAGAATCCGCCATCCTTCGAGTATTTTTCCTCAAGTCACCTGATTTTCTGCCATCATTCATTTTATTTTTTACTTGGCTAATCACTCAATCACTTCATGTTGATGGTTCATCTTGTGTTTTAGAAGGGATCGCATCATGTTTAGGCCTACTAAACTCAAGGCGGAAATTTGACATGTTGGAGGATTTGGAATCCTAGGAGGGTGGATTCCCCCACCTCCTAAAGGCTTTTCTTCTCTCACAACTTCATCTCAAAAACCAGTATTTTCGCATTTTCTTTCGATTTTTCAACTTTGGACTTGGAACTCACCTTTTCTTCATTAAACTTGAGGTCAGAATTTTGGGGGGTCAGAGGAATTTTCCTCTGGGGCAAGCAGAATTCGCCATGCCCAAAGGATTCTCTTATTTGCAACATGTTTTCCATACTTAGTCATTTTTTCAGCTCAAGGGCGGGAGGATTTATACAAATATAACATTTAAGTATAAGTTTTTTTATACTTTAAATTATATTTGTATAAATATTGTTAGGATGTTTGAGATAGGTTTCAACTTCATAGGAGTTATAATAAAGATTCTAGATTTTGGGGGTTTTCAAAAAATTCCAAACTTAGCCAAATTTCAGGATTCAGCATGCCTTCAGCAATGTTACCTCCCACAACCTTTCTTGACTTTCTAAGGTGAAATTAAAGCTGGAACAAGGATCTTTAAAAGGTTTTAACTCGTTTCATCACAAATCACTTGGTTTCAACTCCATATCCCTGACAGACTTAGCCCAGCTCTCCCTTACATCCCAGATAGACTTGACTTCCCAACAAGCCCAAAATTGCTCAAAATCACTTCCTCGACTTGGAGACTTGAAAATTGCTACCACCTAAGACCACTACTCCTACTGCCAAAGCAAAAAGAGGGGGTCCCCATTTGCAATGGGGCGATGGTGTGAAAACCTCACAACACTACCCTATAGAAGACTTGACAGTATCTGCAAGTCATTTGGCCATGAATGCATACAAGGCTGACTCCTTGTCTTCAAAATGTTCTACGATATGAGTCTGCTTCTAAGACCTGTTGTGTTGTAAAACACACATGCCCCATTGCAAATGGGGAACCCCACTTTTTCGCTTGCTAGGTTAGCAGTTTGTTAACTTGATCTAGACTTCGCAATGATTACAACATCCCAAGGTTGATGAAATGTGAAGTTTGAGCAAAGTCTGAGATTTAAGTCTATGTCTAGTTGTGAATTTGAATTTTGAAGTGAGATTGGTGTTCTTTATTGTCAAGACATGATCCAACACTTAGTGAAATTTTGGATTGCAATCGAGTGAAATTCCTAAAGGCCATCAGGTTTCCAATCAGTCTACAAATTTGTCCTTGTGCAATTCTTGGAAATGAATTAAATCTTATGAGCGAACCTGAAAGTGCAATTGGAGGTGTGATGAAAATTGAAGAGAATTGGCGTGGAGAGAATTGAAGTTTTAATGTTTTTATTAGCAAATTGGAAGCTTGTCCCATGACTGGTCGGAATCCGACCAGTCATAGGACACAAATTGTCCTAAGGGGTTGAAATTTCCGCCCCCCCCCCCTAATGGCTTGGACAAGCTTCCTTAGGATGTGGAGAAGAGGTAAAGCCAAGTTCCAAGAAAATTGAAGGTTGGGAGCCCAAGTTATAGCATGTTTGGTTTGGGCAGAATTGTCCTATCGATGGGACAATTCCGCCATGATGGTGTTGGTTCCCAATTCCTCTCCCCTTTGGCCACGAAATTCGAGCAAAAGCAAGTCGCCCCTATCATGGTGATTCCCCAATAAACAGCAACGGAAATTTAATGCAAAGCAAGTTGGCTTGGGAGTTAAACTTGATGTTTGTTTTCATTATCTAATGCATCCAAGTTGGCCTAGGGAGTAAATGGGAGTGCAAAGGCATAAAGGGAAGGAAAGTTTGATTCATTTGTGCACTCAAGAACATGTGAAATTCCCCTAGAGGAAGAGCAAATCGAGTTTGCATCAGATTTAGTTGGGAAAGCAAAGAAGGCTGAGTGGGGTTTTCTTTAGTCCATCTCCTTAGCATTTCAAGTGGAGTAAATTGACATAATTTCATGGAGAGAACAATTGGCATTGATCCCCAAATCTCAAAATTATGGGATAGCTACAGATCTGATTGGAATTGATTTTCTTTCCAAGTGATAGATGGGTTGTAAGGATGGTGGATATGATTTGATTCCCAAGCAAGAAAAGCCCCCATCATCCTTAGTTTTCCTTTCTCAAGTTTCATATCATTAAGGAATTTAAATTTCAAACGTAATCAGATTTCTAAGTTTGTCATAATCTAGAAGTAGTCATAATCATGGCTAATGGTGCAGGTGTTAGAAGCCCTTTAATCATCTAAGATAATCACAGTAGAGAAATATGTGGAAATTTGGAAATGAAACCATGCTTAAAAGTTTTAATCCAACTTCATTGGTTTCATCCAAAGAATTTAATTCCTAATTTTCTATTTTCATATTCTTAAGACAGTATTATGGCATCTTGAACAGGGATAAGTGTATAGTCGGAAAATGGAAGCACTTCCATTGTAGACTAGTTTAGCCTTCGGAGTAAGTGGTTTGGGGTCATGTCAAGCGCCTTGAATGGGTCTCTGACTTGGATCTGGCTTTTTTCCCTGTTCTGCCCCATTTCCCACTTTTTCCAGCCTGCTTCTGACACCCTAAACTACAAACTGGGATTTTTGACCTCAGGGTCAAAGTCGACCTTTCGGGATCAAGGTCGACCTCGACCTTGACCTAGGTCAGAATCGACCTTTTTCTGACTCAAGGTCCAAATTTCAAGTTTCTGGGGTTTCTGGATGTCGGGCTTCGGAAAGAATTAATTCCGGTTTCTGGGTCGGCTGTTTCGGTCTTCAAAGCAACAAATCTTAAATTATATTTATATAGGTCCTCTTCTAAGGGTATAAGTCTAATTGGAATTTAATTCTCCTATGTAGGCCTCTCTAGAAGATTGTGCCCTAGATTCATTTATAAGGAAGCTTTCTTCTCTCATTTTCTCTAACCATGATCATCAACTATCAAAGACTTGAGAAGTGAAATCTAAAGGTGAAGAAGCAAGATTTGAAGCAAGCCAAGTAGCCATTGAAGCATTCATCTATTCTCAAGCATTCAAGCACTTCTCAAGCACTCAATCCATCAAGGAGATCCATTGGTAGCCCTTGAAGGATTCAAGCTCTATGGAGCCCTCTTCTTGAAGATTTCTCCATCCACATTCCTCCAAGCGTCCTATTCAAAGATCCATTCAAGATTGGTGTTGAAGATTTACAAGCAATTGATTTGAGACATCCTGCATTCTACATTCTACATTCTACATCCATTTGGTACATACATACTTGTGGATCCACGAATTCGAATCCTCCACAAGGGTTTCCATACAAGCAAGGTGAATTTGTTCATTTACTTTGTTTTATTTATGCAATTTCAAATATACTTTGAGGTTAATTCCGAAACCGGGGTTTGACCAAGGCAAACCCCTCCCCCCCAACAAACAAACCATTTTTCTTGCAGGGACAGGTTCGGAACAGCGAGTTGGAGTGCAGATTCGGATACCCTTTTCAGCAAACTATCGGGATCCAGAAACAAATTTTCTATCGGAGATTTTAGAGGTCGATTCTGCCCTAGGTCGGAATCGAAAAGTTTGGGTTAATGGTGACATTGACTTGAGGGTCAAAATCAAAACTGTGTTAGATCGGAAAAAGATTTCTGTGTTTTGTTCGTCTTTGCGTTTCTGTTCCAAATCCGGTTGCAGATTTTCCAGAAACTCAGTGCAGATCCCCGAAAACAGCATTCTTCAGATCTGTAACATTTCGAGGTTAGTACTTTTCTCCTATTCATTTCAATTAAAGTTATTAATCTTTCTAAATCTATCACACATTCTTTTCTATAAAACGGAGTTTAAGATCTTCTTTATTCTTATTTCCAATCGATTGATTCATTTATGCATTGATCCTTCCTTTGGGGTTAATCAATTTGGATCCTTCCTTTGGGGTTAATCAATTTGGATCCTTCCTTTGTGTATTTGAGGATTAAAGGAACATCTTATTTATCCCTCACATTTCAATAAACATTCTAATTTCAAATGTAACAACACAATTGTATCTTACATTAAATGTAATTACCCCATTTCTTATATTACATTTTGTTATCTTACATTTTCTTATGTTACATTTTGGTGCACACGCGATAGACAACTCTTTCTTTTTTGGTGTTAGATTTACATTTTTATGTTAGATCTTGCATGCATATTAGATTAGCTTTCTTTTATGTTCTTGCATTTACATTTCAAAAATTAAAAATCAAAATCTTGTGTTTCCTAAATTAGTTCATTTGCATTGCATTGGTGTATGAGCTTTACCACTTCTAGTCCTACTTATAGTATCCCGCTTAGAAGAAGCCGTAGACTTATGGGTTCCTCTTATCCCGAGTCTTCCTCTCATTTCCTTAGGATCCATGACAATTTGACCACTCTTCTCATTCATCTCATGATGAGGATGATGCTTTAAGAGTTCCTCCTGAACAAGTACAAAAACTTTCAACAAAACTTGATAAAATGGGAGATTGGCTTATTCAAGAGAACCATAATCAAGATTCCATCCAAGCTATAGAGGCTCTTAAGAAAGTCCTTCGTGATAGTGATCAAGGTGTTAATCTCTTGCGTGGTATCACTCATCTTGTGCATTTGAATGTTAAACCTTTAGCTCAAG
>MU226318.1:374576-396455 GCA_018584345.1 Thuja plicata
TGTATGCTCAGATTTCTTATCATGTTCCTGATATTGATATTCAGCATATGTTTATTTCAAATTTACAAAAGGATATTAGAGATAAGATTTTGCTTACTGAATTTACCTCTTTTCAACAACTTTGTGCTGCACTTCATCCTTATCAATTACAAGTGAGTCAATTTGAGAGCAACACTCCAATGGCTCCTGTTCCAGTTGATAAGAGTGACGCTGCTCCTAATCCTAATAAGTTTCAGAAACTGGACAACTATGTCAAGATTAATAAACAGATGAATGCGGTTGCTAATCAAGTTGTTGTTGCATCCAACAATGTCACTTTTGCATCCACTGCTTTCCGTATGAATCGTAAGTTTACTCCTCTCTTTGAATCCTTACATTCTATTATGAGTAGGTTGTTAAGTGCTAATATGATTTACCTTGCCTCCTATTCGACCTCTTCTCCCTACCACGATCGCATCAAAATCCTTTGATTCTAAAGCTTTTTGTCAATACCATCGACAGAATGGCCATGATACTGAAAAATGTTATTCTCTAAAGCATAAGGTTCAAGACTTAATCGATTCTAATGTTTTATCTGTTGATAATTTTGATGGTAATGGGAACAAATATGTCTCTCCTCCTAAGCAAAACCTTCAAATCTATACGAATCCTTTACCTACACATGATACTAATACCATCGCTCAACCATCTTCTGTGGATATTGTTTACGATTCAAAGATGGATGATCTCAATCACATTTTTAATCATGTGGAGTTCGTTGTTCCATCTCAACCTACTGTTCAAGATTTTGTGCCTCCACTTCAAGTTCCACCTAAACCTCAGAAACAAACTAAGGATAAACGACCTAGGGAACTCTCAATTACCTTTGATGATTCTGATACTATTAAGGCTCCCGATGGTCCCCTTTATATTTATGCTAGGATTGCTAAGATACCTACGCGTGGTTGTCTTGTTGATCCCACATCTTTAATAAATGTCATTACTGAGGAAAACTTTTTTATGAAAAACCTACAACGTGATTGTTATGATAAATCTGATGCATGGATCCAAACTTGTAATGGTTTTCTCTATCCTTCACTTGGTTCTACTAACTTGCCTGTTGAACTTTGTGGTAAAGTTGTAGATACTACCTTCATTGTTGTTCCTACTTCTGATCAATTTCAAGTCAAATTTGGTTTGCCTTGGATAACTGCTATGCATGCTATCGCTTCTCCTATTCATAAATGTCTTAAGTTCATTCATAATGTAGAAGTGAAAACGATTAATCATAGTTTGTATCAACCTTCTAGGCCTAGAGATTGTGTTACTCTTGATTTCTTTTGGCCTCCATTACTTAATTCATGTCCTCCTCGCCCTGATAACCTTTTTCGTTCATATCAAGCATATAAACAGCGCAAGATTGTCGAGTTAAGCATGCCTCGGATAGATCTTAACCGTGGTATTTTGCGTACTCCTTCCATACCTCCTTTATCCATTACTGCTAGCTCTATTAGTCAACCTCCCAGTGTCGCTTCTCAGCCTACTGTGAATCCTACCAATCCTCCTATAGAACCTGTGAAGGAACCAGTTGTTATTCGTCCTAGTCCTCAACATGTGTCAAATAAAGCGAAGCGTAACAAATCTGCTAATGAACGTCGTAAGAAGCATAGAGCTAATGCTAGGGCCCGTGCTTCTGTTCTTCGAAATTCTTTACCTTCTTTTGACCAACCTATGCATGATGTGTTGGAAGAAGTTAATGTTCATAATGATGTTAAGATGAATGAGTATGATGATCCTATTTGCATCTTAGATCCTATTTTAATTAATCTTGATGAGGAAGATACTCTTGATGATCCCATTCGCATCTTAGATCCTATTTTAATTAATCTTGATGAGGAAGATACTCTTGATGATCCTATTGATCCTGGTGATGAATACAAGACCATTGATCTTGATACTGATTTACCTCATATGCTTTCAACTCAATTGATAATTACACCTAGTATCGAGCAACGTGATTCTCAAGAGGATCCTTGTTTGGAACTGACTATTATTCCTACTGTATTGGATATAGTCCCTCTTGTGAGTTTCCCACCTTCCCTAAATGATATAAACCGAGGTGGGGAGAGTAGGCGATGCGCTTGATTGGCTTGTCCTTCATGGTAGCCTTTTTATGTGTTTGTCTGTTGTATTGTGCTTCTCCCGTAATGTGTTTGCTAAATGTTTGTTAGACTCTTTTATACAACCCTTGTTACTTTGTTGGGGCAAGGTGATAAAGGAATCAAACCTATTGTACAATTCCTCTATATGTATCTTTACTCTTCTATATGTTGTTTTCATGTTATGTTGTACTTGTGCTATTGTTCGTAAATGTTTTCCTTGTGTAGTCCGCTTGGATCTGCGACATGGTAGCATTGATTCTTTTTGGTCTCATGTTGTAGTCCAAAAAAACTCTTCTTCGTAACTCTTGAGTTTTCTTTCCTCCATTGTGATTGTAGTTCTACTTTCTTTGGGAAATGATGTCAATTCATTTGCAATAATATCATATCTATATATACATGTTATCTTATAATCATACTGACCCCACAGTAGGTAGATCCCTTTTGTGTTCTTTGTATGTTTATGTGGTATTTCCCTTAATTTATCTTCGTTTGGGGGCATCTCGTAGTGGAAACGTAATCAGTAGAATTGTTTATGTTTCTTTTAAAGCCATTGCTCCTATTAAAGTGTTAGCAATGACTTTAATGTGGGGGCATACGCTCTACTCACTTTTTGCACACACGCACGTTCAAAATATTTTCAAACTTAAAACTTTCTCCCTTTATGGATTAAAGACTAATCCTTAAAGCATGGATTTTTACCTTATAGGATCTCTTGATCCCTCCAGTTTAAATTTATACGGATCTCTTGATCCCTCCAGTTTCAATTTACAGTGTTTTGATCCCTTAAGGTCGGAAGGTGTCCTTAAGACCGGATCTCCCTGATGGGTTGACTAGTGAGTAGCTACATTCACTAGGCGGTTCAACTCCATCTTTCCAGTTGCACTGTTTCCTTGTGTGGTTCACAATGGGACATAAGTTCTCATTAGGCGAGGTTATCACACCCTCTCTCTCTCTCTCTTTAACTAACGATGTCTCTCTTATCGTGATCTTAGGGTTGATAAAGACTTAAGTCTCTGGGGGCTTGAGGATTCTTTTGTCCCTTTTGATTTCAATAAGATTATTTGTTCTTCATGGTCTCCTTTACCAAGAATTTGCATCGAGTCCATAATCTTGCTAAAGTGGGGGCTAAATGTATAGTCGGAAAATCAAAGCACTTCCATTGTAGACTGGTTTAGCCTTCCGAGTAAGTGGTTTGGGGTCATGTCAAGCGCATTGAATGGGTCTCTAACTTGGATCTGACTTTTTCCCCTGTTCTGCCCCATTTCCCACTTTTTCCAACCTGCTTCTGACACCCTAAACTACAAACTGGGATTTTTGACCTCAGGGTCAAAGTCAACCTTTCTGGGTCAAGGTCGACCTCGACCTTGACCTAGGTCAGAATCGACCTTTTTCTAACTCAAGGTCCAAATTTCAAGTTTCCGAATGTTGGGCTTCGGAAAGAATTAATTCTCGCTTCCGGGTCGGCTGTTTCGATCTTCGGAGCAACAAATCTTAAAGTATATTTAATATAGGTCCTCTTCTAAAGGTATAGGTCTAATTGGAATTTAATTCTCCTATGTAGGCCTCTCTAGAAGATTGTGCCCTAGACTCATATATAAGGAAGCTTTCCTCTCTCATTTTCTCTAACCATGATCATCAACTATCAAAAGACTTAAGAAGTGAAATCTAAAGGTGAAGAAGCAATATTTGAAGCAAGCCAAGTAGCCATTGAAGCATTCATTTATTCTCAAGCATTCAAGCACTTCTCCAGCACTCAATTCATCAAGGAGATCCATTGGTAACCATTGAAGGATTCAAGCTCTATGGAGCCCTCTTCTTGAAGATTTCTCCATCCACATTCCTCCAAGCCTCCTCCTATTCAAAGATCAATTCAAGATTGGTGTTGAATATTTATAAGCTACTGATTTGAGACATCCTACATTCTACATTCTACATTCTACATCCATTTGGTGCATAAATAGTTGTGGATCCATGGATTTGAATCCTCCACAAGGGTTTCCATACAAGCAAGGTGAATTTGTTCATTTACTTTGTTTTATTTATACAATTTCAATTATACTTTGAGGTTAATTCCAAAACCGGGGTTTGACCAAGGCAAACACCTCCCCCCCAACAAACAAACCATTTTTCTTGCAGGGACAGGTTTGGAACAGCGAGTTGGAGTGCAGATTCGGATACCCTTTTCAGCAAACTATCGGGATCCAGAAACAGATTTTCTGTAGGAAATTTTAGAGGTCGATTCAGCCCTAGGTCGGAATAAAAAATTCTAGGTCAATGGTGACATTGACTTGAGGGTCAAAATCGGAATTGTGTCAGATCGGAAAAATATTTTTGGGTTTTGTTCGTCTTTACGTTTCTATTCCAGAATCCGGTTGCAGATTTTCCAGAAACTCAGTGCTAATCCCCGAAAACAGCATTCTTCAGATCTGTAACATTTCGAGGTTAGTACTTTTCTCCTATTCATTTTAATTAAAGTTCTTAATCTTTCTAAATCTATCACACATTCTTTTCTATAAAACGGAATTTAAGATCTTCTTTATTCTTATTTCCAATCAATTGATTCATTTATGCATTGATCCTTCCTTTGGGGTTAATCAATTTGGATCCTTCCTTTGTGTATTTGAGGATAAAAGAAACATCTTATTTATCCCTCACATTTCAATAAACATTCTAATTTCAAATGTAACAACACAATTGTATCTTACATTAAATGTAATTACCCCATTTCTTATATTACATTTTTTTATGTTACATTTTCTTATGTTACAATAAGTAAGACATGTTTTGGTATATTTTGCAGGTTGACAATGACTGATCCAACTACTGGAAACTCAAGACTTCAAACTCAAGGACTTCAAACGAGAAAGGAAAGGCAACCAAAGCGAAAGGTGGATATGAAGGAGAAAGGGTCAAATGCAAATCTTGGAACTCTTGGCAACAAAATCATGGGAAGCTATTTTCCTTGGGGAGCAAATCTTGGAACTCTTGGCAACGAAATCATGGAAAGCTATTTTCCTTGGGGAGCAAATCTTGGAACAACTTAGAAGGACCGAAGCAAGGATGGTATGCAAATCCTCTATTATCACGCCAACAAGTGAAGACTTCAAGCTCATGCTCGAGGAATCCAAATGAGATGGATATTCAAGTCAAGAAATCAGAATTCAAGGATCAATGCAAGGAATGATGACGATCAAGGAGGTGAACAAAGGAAGATCCAAGACAACTATGCAAGCAATGATGACGATCAAGGAGGTGAACAAAGGAAGATCCAAGACAACTATGCAAGGAAGGACAAAATTCACACCTGGAAAGGAATGATCCAAGCTCAAGTTCAAAGATCTCAAGTGGGAAGGAAGTTCACACCAAGTTACCAAAGGACAAGGTCAAGGCATCGAAAGAAACATCAAGATACAAGTTCAATCAAGTTCGAATCATGGCAAAGAGAAAACTTCCAAGAACAAAGATGGAGAAGAGTTGAGAAGATGAAGCAATTTGGGAATATGCCATAATGTTGAAAGTTGGGCAATGTTGAGTATCAAAAGATATTTTCTCTTCACAAAGATTAATCAGAGCCTACAGGATAAGGATGATGATGTGGCAATTGGGTGTCTTCTCCAATCAGAAGATTCCAATTTCAAGCACAATCACAGCATGCCAAGTGTTATATTTTCTCATTAGTTGAAAAATCATTGTAGTTTTCCTATTGGCCCATGATTTGGTGCTCTCATGTAATTGGTTGAAAATTTGGCAACTCTCATTAGGGTATACGGGATTTAATCTTGGTCGTTGATTTCAAATGAATCTTGGCCCTTCGTTGTAATTGGACATCTATAAAAGGCCAAGGCCTTCTCATTTGTAAAGGGTTGGTTAGCTAGTTAGTAGTGGAGTTAGAAGCTAGAGAGCTAGTAGGAGGTTAGAGTAGGCTAGCCAAGGGAGACTTGATCAAATTGTTGTTATCATACTACCAAAATTATTCCTTCTTTCATTGTTGGCTTTCATGGTGAATGTATGTGACGTTTGGAGTATTGCATGGTTTCTTCAATCTTTCACTTGAGTAGATTTCCTTTCATGTTGTTTAGAAGTAGTTTAGTTGGATGAAAGTAGTTGTGGATGTTTACTTGTTTGACTCGAACAAAACTAGGCGACTAGCCTCTTGCTGATGGTAAGAGTAATTTGTGTGGTAAGCTAGTGATTGCTCTTGACTTCAATTGATATTCAATCTTTAGTTTGCATCCATTGATGGGATTGGAGAGGAGATATCGATTTGAAAACCTTCGAGTATTCTTTAGAAGCTTGCACTAGGTGAGATTGAGGTTGTTGATAAGATTTCGCCTAGTAGAGTCCAAGTCCATCCATGATTCCTTTCATTCCTAGTTAGAAGTAGAAGTTAAGTTTAAGTTTAAGTTTAAGTTGAAGTGGAAAGTTGGAAAATCATATCATATTTTCATTACACATTGTAAGGCTAGATCTTTAAAGGTGCAAGTTGTTGATACCCGTTGAATGAACGTAAGTCCCCCTAAGTGATTACCAGCGAATTACATTATTTCACTGAGCGAGTGTCCACGATAAAAGGAACCTTGAAGTCATTTCATGATCTCACTTTGCAAGCTTAGCATGAGAGATGACCTTATATCAAGAGAGGATTGAATAGTTGATGTTTCATCCCTGAACATTGGGTATTTGATTATGCATGTTGTAGTGGAACAAAACTCACATCAACAGGTAATAAAACTTAATGCAAGATAATAGAACACTTGTACGGTAGTCGAGCATCCTGCACGAGCCTGTGCGAGGGTGTGGTGTTTGTACGGTAGCCAGTCTCTTGCGCGAGCTGGTGCGAGGACACTGTATGAGGCCTCCCGAGGGAGTTGATTGACCATACCACATACTGCTTGGGCTAGTACAAGTCAAACGACGACACTCCACTAGAGTCCGTACATAGTATCCTATAGTGTGTTCTGAGTAGTGACCTAGAATACTACATTTGCATTCATGATCATGTGTACCTTGAGTCATGCATTGGTTGGCATGTGTGTACCCTCTTGTGTGTGTGCGTGTCTTATGTGACTGTGGTCGGGTTATTATCTCCATGAGCACGGCGGGGTGGACCTGCGGGTTCCACGTGGTTGGGAGGCGTTGCTAACCTATACCACTACTGGGGATTGGAGTACAGAGACGATCTTCCTCCAACTTCAAGGTTGGAGCTTGTTGCTCATTTACTTCTTCAGGTTATTTTCAGAGATTTATGCAGTTGTTTTATGCTCATGTATATATATTTGTTGTAGATGATCTAAATGCTTCTATTCTTTCAGTAATGTTGTAAATATGCTTTTGGGGCTATCGAGTGTCCACCTCATTGATTTGTCTGTTCCCGGCACTTCCCGGTGTGGAGTTTACTTTCTTGTTTTGCTTAATTTTCCCTATCTTTCTTCCTTTGGCCAGAGATGCAGCTTCTCGTATGAGTAGCTATATGCTCTCGTACAAGTTATAGTAGGTTCTCATTTGGTATCTTGTAGGGTCTCGTACGAGATCCTGCTGCTTGTATTGGGCTTTTCTCTTTCCTCGTATGGCTTCTGATGGATTCTCGTATGACACCATATGTATACTCGTACGAATTCCTACAGGAGTTACTCATACCGTGGAAAGAGGACATTTTCGTCTTCAACCAGAAGATGCAAGTTGGTTTTCCGGATACCCTTTTTTGAGATGCACCTTCCCAAGTCGGAACAGATCGAGTATCGAATGTCCCTGGGGTAATTTAATGCAATCCGTGTTAGACTATGCGTTTTAATTTGGTGAATGGACTTGTATGATTAACCATGGTAGGAATTGTACTTTGGGTTTTAAAAAGCATCATTTGTATATTCACATAGAAATTTGGATGAACCTTGTATGATAATCATGTAGACGGTAATTTAATCATGATTGTAGTATAGGCTTGGGAATCTTTGGTTGTTGTGTTTAGCCTTCTACTTGCAATATGTTGACATGTTGGTTAACTCTATCTAAAAAAATATTATGTTAGCTCTATTTGATCCTTGTGTCCAACTATTCCCGGGCGAGGCATTATAGCATTGTTGTGTAATATCATTGTGACTGAACCTTCCAGTGTTGAGGAAGCCTCATATCAACAAGCTTGGAAAGATGCTATGGATGAAGAATATCAATCCATCATGAAGAATGATGTTTGGGATATTGTACCTAGACCTAAAGGGAAATCAGTTGTATCTTCCAAATGGCTATTCAAGATTAAGCATGCAACTGATGGAAGCATTGAGAAATACAAAGCTAGATTTGTTGCACGTAGTTTCTCTCATAAAAAAGGAATAGACTATGAAGAAACTTTTGCTCTAGTTAGTTGATACACTTCTAGCAACGAGACGATTTTTGTACTTGTCAAGGGTTTCGTCAGCTTTGTACTTAACTTTATAGACCCATTTGCAGCTAATGGGCTTCTTCCTTAGAGAAAGATCAAAAAGGGCCCAAGTGTTATTCTTCAGAAGACTCTAGTGTTCAGCTTCCATAGTCATTTCCCACTCAAAAATCCCTTTAGCCTCATAATATGTTAAGAGGCTAAAAGTACTATGAATGTTGGTCATCAGAGAAAAGTTGATTGTATCATGCTGCTTGCTCTTGTTTCTGGAAGATCTACTCTCGATGAGCTCATCAGGACGGAGATCACTGATAGTCTTAGCCCACCATCTAGGCCGAAGAGTAGACGAACCAACATCAAATGCAGGAGGAATAACTAGAACAGGATCTGGAATAGGTACAACGGGAGGAGCATCATCCGAAGGAAATTCAAGTAGTGCATCATCAAATTCAGAATCTACATCATCCCTCCCATCAGATGAACCAAATGGAAGACGGACACCCAAATCAACAACCTTCAAAGGCTGATCCTCAGAATGTTGTACAAATAAGGAAAGTTGAAAAGGTCCTCGTTCTTCATCAGAGACAACATCACGACTAAAGATAAGACAATCAGTATCTATATCAATCAGCTAGTAAGCCTTGTGGTTGACACTATACCCTGTGAACATAAGTTTTTGACTCTTGGAATCCAGTTTGGAGCGTTGGGCATCTGAAATCCATGCATATGCTAAAGAGCCAAAGACTTTCAAATGACTGATCCTAGGCTTGTGACCAGTCAAGGCTTCCTCGGGAGTCTTCCCCTTAACAGCCTGTGTGGGAGACCAATTAAGAAGATAGATTGCAGTGAAAATTGCCTCTACCCAAAATTTCTTAGGAACATTCATGTGTTCCATCCATAGTTCAAAATATTGGTATCGGCAACTTATCACCAAGGGCAAAAAAAATATCGGGAAATATCATAAATAAGTCGAAAACTTATCGGGAAAATATTGGGAACTTCAAAAATTGCTTAAATTTAATTAGAAATGCATTTTTTTTGCAAAATTCAATAAGGAGATGCATCTAATGAGTCGGTAAATGAGTAAACAAACCAAACAAGCTGATCTAGATATATATAAATGCAAATAGGGTACAAAATCACATTCCCATGTGGAATGTTGATGGTTGGTAACCATAGTCTGATAGTCTAAAGACTCTAAACTCTAAAGCAAACTTAAAATAGAAAATTGTCTTTGTAAAACTATAAGCAAATACAAGTACAATATCAAAATAGTCTAACTCTACATCTTCCTCTTCCCCTTCCTAGCGGCTCTAGTAAAAACTACTGGAGTGGGAGGGAGTCTAGCCCTAGAAGTCTGTTGTGGTTGTGGCTGTGGCTGTGGCTGTGGCTGTGTCTGTGTCTCCTCCCTCTGCACGACTGGTCGTTACTGGACCTCTATCCTAGATGTAGATGGTGCTGATGGTGGCAATAAATCCTCATCATCTGAATCCTCCTCAGTGTCACTGTCATTTTCCTCATCCTCCTCAATGTCATCCAATCTCGTTGTGAATCCACCCTCCTCCATAGCCTGCCTCTCCAAATCATAGATCTCATCCTCTGTGAACAAGGGAGGTTGTTCTTGTGATGTCCAATCGCAGTAAGGATCTATGTCATCTAAATCAAGTGGACTAGCTAGTGTTCCCTCTGCTTTTCTTATGCGCAATCGAAGGTTATATTGCACAAGACAAGGTCATTGAGGCATTTTTGTGATAACTTGTACCTCTTCTTTATGTGAATGGCCTCGAACAAGCTCCAATTGGGCTCACAACTGAATAAACTACAAGGCTGGCATAAGATTCGGAGGGCAAGTCTCTGCAGATTTGGGGCATTTCCACCCAAATTTTGCCACCAAGCATCTGCAAAATAAAATATTTAAGAGTTAGAAAGCAACTTGAAAACATATTTAGAAACTTAGTTTTTATCTACTTATCATGCATGTGAAAAACTCCAAAAATCCAAATATTGTACCTGGGGTTTGAGAGTTTCTTCCTCTCTTTGCCACATCTGAAGAGAATAGCTTGGTCATTGCATTCTGGTACACTTCCAATTCGGCCATAATGAGCTCTGTCACTTGAACATCAGCTACCATCCTCTGCATGCAATCAATGAGGCCCTCCATGACCTCTCCATTTGGATCCGAGTAGGATGGAAAGAAGCGAAAACGAGGGTTGAGGAAGTACCTCGCCGCATAAATGAGTTGATGGAGCTGATTGTTCCACCTCTTATCAATAATTTCTCATATGGGGGGTCAAATTTGAGACTGTCCTCCTTGTATAAATTTCTGATAGCCTCTTTGGCCCTATCCATGGCCTTATAAAGATACCTCATTGGGGATTGATCCCCATCTACCAAGCGGAGAACTCTAACCAAGGGCTCCGACACCTACAATTGAAAAGTAGAAAAAGATTATTATTAATCATTAAAGACTAGAGTTACAAATTAATAATGAAAGACTTGATTCTTGAATACAAAAAAATAAATATTCAATTTTTTAAGTTTGCAAGTTACCTTCACAATTTTTGTAGCAATTTGTGCAAATTGGTTGTTGAAAACAATGTATGCAACACTTTCTCCATCAGGCTTCTTTGAATAACTTAAGTCTAGCCATGCTTGACTCACAAACATTTGCTTCAAAGCGCTCAAAGAAATAATAATACTTTGCAACGTTAAGAAAATCGTTGCAAACCTTGTGACTCCCGCTCTAACCAACTCCTTTCCTTGGGTGTGTTCTCTCATCAAGCGAAGAACCCAAGGATGATTGTAAATGTATTTTGTTATCTTTCTTGCATCCTCTACAACCAGCCTTGCCCAATCCAATTTTCCTATGTCCTCCAAAAGAAGGTCAAGGACATGCGCTGCACAAAGAGACCAAAAAAGTGTACCATATTTTTCTTGGAGGATCTTACCCGCTGCCACATAATTCGCTGCATTGTCGGTTATGATTTGCACAACTTTTTCAATCCACACCTCCATCACAACTTGCTCTAACATTAGAGCCAAAATTTTAGCTGTCTCTACCTTGTTGGAGGCATCCAAGGATTTCAAAAAGACCACTTCATCCTTGCAAGAAATCAAAAAATTGATGATGGTACGGTTTTTTCCATCCGTCCATCCATCTGAAAGAATGGTGCACCCATATTGTTTCCATTGCAATTTTTGGTCCTCTACCACATCTTTGGCCCTATTAACTGCTTCTTTGAGCAACCTACAAGCACAGAGTAAAAATAATGTTAATTGTTAAGTTACAAGTACACAAATTTGATTAAAAAAATAACTTACATTCAACAAAAATAAGTAAAAGTTGTAAAGGTAAAACTATAAAATATTTAAAAATTAAAACAAGTGAACTAAAATTACTAACCTCCCACTCAACTTTGACGAAGAAGGTGCCTTGTAGCCCTTTCCTGCCACAGTACATCCTATCAAAAAATTCAGCCAATAGGGATGTTAAGTTTTAGGATAGCTACAAATGTAATAGCACTCTATGTTGTATGTTTTTTTTCAAATGCAGCAATCTCTCTTTCATTTATATTGAGAATGAGAATAGGAGAGACATGTCCCATATGTCTATTCATTATTATGAGATTAATATAATGACAATTGATTATGTAACTACATATATATATATATATATATATGTAATATCTCTGAATCATTATTATATTAGTTTCTCCTAATACTATTTTAGATATATATCTATATATATTATATCTCACATAATAAAATATATATATATATTCTATAGTCTCATAGGATTTATCCGACAGAAACTACAAAACATCAACACTCCCTCTTAGCTAGGGAGGATAAAAGCCATCCAAGAGAGCAATACAAAGTTAATTGTGAAAGTTTTATTTTGATATCACATTACTGTGATATCAGAGATATGGTCTGACCAAGAATATCAAGTCTCATGATATTCACCATAACTCATAGATTCATAAAAATATCATTTCATGATATTGAGAGCATTGGCCTGCAGAATATCAACTCTCAAGATATTCACCAAGTGCTCAGAGTAATGACCTGCCAACATCAAATCTCATGATGTCCACCATGTACTCAAGAGTTCATAAAGATATCATCTCATGATATCAAGAGCATTGGCCTACAGAATATCATCTCTCAAGATATTCACCAAGTGCTCAGAGTAATGGCCTACCAACATCAAATCTCATGATGTCCACCAAGTACTCAAGAGTTCATAAAGATATCATCTCGTGATATCGAGAGCATTGGCCTGCAAAATATCAAGTCTCATGATATTCACCAAATGCTCAGAGTAATGGCCTGCAGAATATCAAGTCTCATGATATCCACCAAGTACTCAACAAATGTTCATAGGTAATGTGCACTTACCATAAGAACATTCACATCATCTATTATGATCTGTTTCAGCCATCACAAGATGTCTATCACAATAGAAGATGCCATCTATCATGATCAGTTTCAGCCATCACAAGATGTCTATCACAATAGAAGGTCAAGATATTGTAAGATCGTCACCTTTCAATAACTCTTACAAATACAAGTGATAATCATTTGGAAGTCGTCACTTCCTCATGATGTACATAGGGGGCAGGCCCATTAAAAACATGGACAACAAGGGATTTCACCTCAAACTTCTCTCACAGACAAAAACTCATTGAGAAGATATCAATCTATTGATCTTTTCATCCAAGATTGCTTAAGATAAACTATTGAACTCCCTCTGAATCTGATATCAATCTTCTGAGCTCCTCGTCCAAAGTTATCTCTGAAGTGTCAAACTCCCTCTGACTCAAATATCAATCTTCTTTTTCCTGCAAGAGCATCTCCGAAAAAGATCAAGGCAAATATCTCTTATAGTACATATAGAATTACAGATGACAAAGATACTACAATGAGTAAATAAATGTAATATTCAAGGATAATAGATACTTATCTGCACATCAACATCCTTGACACAAGTTGCTTCAATGAAGGTTCATATACATCAAATCAGAAAACACCTCAAATTATTTGAGAGACATCTCCCCTTTTTATCATCTCCCCACTAAGGATGGTTCAAATGGGAATGTAAAATTGGTTATTATTCCCCCCACAATGTACAATTCCCACTCTTATATTGTTGAACAATTATCATGTCTTCTTGTGAAATTACTTCATTGCTCCAAGAGAGGTGACACTATAATTAATGTTTTCTTTATAGAAAGAGACACCCTTCCTTGAATATGTTCTTTGTTAATGTTTGACCACAATCATAACAAATTAATATATCTCTTTAATGAAAGCCGCTTTTAGGAATTTCACATAGACACGTACATAGTCCGTCATAACTTTTGAACCCCACAATTTCTCTCCAATCGCTCTAGTGAGATTCTTCCAATTTTGTTTTTCACCAACATATCCAAAATTCAGCAAAATCTAACGGTGGATTTGTGAGATATGGTCCCTATACTGAGACTGTATTTTCAGAGACAGTCACACATTCACCATCAACAAACTACTCTCTTACATTGCAACCTGGCTCTGATACCATGTTAAGTTTTAGGATAGCTGCAAATGTAATAGCACTCTATGTTGTATGTTTTTTTCAAATGCAGCAATCTCTCTTTCATTTATATTGAGAATGAGGACAGGAGAGACATGTCCCATGATGGGACATGTCTATTCAGTATTATGAAATTAATATAATGACAATTGATTATGTAACTACATAAATATATATACACACACACATGTAATATCTCTGAATCATTATTATATTAATTTCTCCTAATACTATTTTAGATATATATCTATATATATTATATTTCACATAATAAAATATATATATATATTTTTTCTAGTCTCATAGTCTCATAGGATTTATTCGACAGAAGCTACAAAACATCAACAAGGGACTTGCGGCAACATTGAGGGGGATGTTGTTGAAATACCAGAAATCGGAACATTGAAATTCAACTTGTCGATGCACCTCACTGTTCCATCCAGTAGCCTCCAATGATGGCTATGCTCCAAGTGTGTTTATGTGCACAAAATAACTATCTATAGAAGATTTATGTGGCACAGATGGTGGTAGTCTACTAGAACAAGCAAAAGTGGTGGCCGAGGGGATGGTAGATTTGCAGATACGTGGGCCGCGAAAAGAGCCCATTATGCCCTCAAGTGTTGCTTCTTCTAAGCTGACTGGGATACCTGGTCACAACCCACATTATTTCATTATGATCATTATTTTAGCAAGATCCAAACTAATAATGGTGATTAGAAAATAATAAATGATTCTTAAAAAGGAAACGGTGGGATACCTTGAGATTCAGAAATGGCTGCCCACATGGCCAATTTTGCTATTTCCCTTTGCAACTTTTTCTCTTCTCGAATAGCGAGCAAGGCATTCATCTCTCTTTATTTCTTCCGTGGTAGCCTCACAAACCCTTGTATCATGCCTTGTGATCCCTCCAAGGTGATATTTCAAACGAGATATGCCTTCACTAATTAGTTTTTCACATTTTATGCATATCACAGTATTATATTCAGGTCCTTCAAAGCAATATTTTCACGCCTTGTCTCTGACCCCTTTAGGACGCGTACCTACATATCCAGATGGACATGTGTCTACTATGGTACTGGCAGGCCCTGCGACTGACCCAATTGTGGAGTTGTCCCTATTTGTCATTTTAATGTAATATCAACCTACACATACAAATTGAAGGCACAAATTTAGAAATCTAATAAAAAAAATTAGAAACAAACTAAATTGGTTTAAAACTTTAAATAAGTTTAAACATAGCTAAAACTTGAAAGAAAAAAACAAAAAAAAGTGTTAGGTTATGATTTTTTTAAGAAAATATGAAATTCTTGATAAAACAATAAAAAAAATTGCAAAAATTACTAAAAAATGGTGTTATATCTTGTTTATTACACTCTAAAATGAGTTAGAGTACATTGGAAATGGTATTATAGAGTTTGTATAAACTTAGATGCAACTATGACAAAACAAAATGATTTAAAAATAAAAATAAAAAGATATTTGAAAACTTACTTGTGAATTCGAATTTGCTTGAAAAATCTCTTCAAATCCACAACAAATGACTCTACAATGCTGCAAATCCCGTTTTTCTTCTCCAAACCCTTTCTCAACTATCCAAACTCATTTTTGCAAGTAAAAAATTATGATTTTACCTTTTGTTGTGCGTCATTGCCTAAATCCGCACTGCGGTCCATAAGTTTATGGCTTATCGTGATAAGTTGTCAACTTATCGCCGATAAGTTACCAACTTATCTGGGACAAGTTACCAACTTATTTGGGATAAGTTACGAACTTATTTGCAATATTTTCCGCGCAAAAATAACGAGTTTTCTCACCGCTGAAAACTTATCGCCGATAAGTCTGCGCTATTTTAATCTATGGTTCCATCATTGACCTACCCATTTCAATGATAGTGTGGTTTCGACGTTCAACAATGTCGTTATGTTGTGGAGTGGATGGTGTGGTTAACTAGCGATTGATGTCGTGTGTATCACAGAAGGTGGAGAAAGCAGTAGAACAAATGTGATGCCTACACCAGCCCGTCATAGCTCAGCACTGATTTTCTTTACTATAATCTTTAGTTGATATTGATTCTGAGACACTTAGACTATTTGGACACATGTTATTATATGAGGATTTGTTAGATCCTATGCTATGTTTATTCAGCACTTTGATTATGATGTTAATACGCTTATGTGATGTTTTATGTTAGTTAATTCAGATTACTTCTATGATTAAGTTTTTGATGATGCAGTATGATAGATACATATATTAGATGTTATCAGGATGCGAATTGATTTAGGAATTTATGTTTATGCATAATGGGATTAAATGTAGATATTGTTAAGTTACGATGAATCATTGGAAAATGCAAAGTGTTAGTGAATATATGTTTGATTTGTATCATTTATCATGCTATGTTTTATATGATGATTTCTTGGACTACTGATGTTTGTAATGGGTGGGCAAGAGATTGACCATGGTTCTAAAACAGCTAATCAGGAATGGACCTACGTTAATCCTGTAAAGCTAAGGTTTTGTTTAAATAAAGAGACAGGATCCTCATTGTTAAGTGTTTTATTCGTAAATGTAATATGCATGATTGTGCTTAAATTTAATTTATAAATGTGTAATTAGTCATGCCTTTTGTGTTAATTGTGTTGTCACTTGACACATGTGTGTACTATGTGTTGGCATGGCTTGTAAATGTAACTAGGATAGGTATGACACCAACTAGAGGGTTAACTTGTAGAGTTCTCATGCTTACCCCAAGGTTAGGAAACATTAGATTGAATCAAGTTAGTTGAATTTCGTAGGTTAACTTCAGGTGAGGTTTACGAGGGTCAAATAAGCTTCCAGAAGGTAGTTAAAGTCAAATTTAACCACCCCACTTGGTACCCTAGGGGTTAAGGGTCAATTTTAGGTCATTATGAGGCTCATAACTCATTTATGGCACCTCCAAAAATATCCCAAAGAAGAGTGGCGAAAATTAAAGTTTAGAAAATTTGGTCAAGCCATCTCCTCTTTCCCATGTGAGCCTTTAACTCCATTTATGAAAGGGAATGCAAGTGGGGAGATGGGATGGACTTGAGTCACTTCCCCATTAATGACTATCAGATATTTGTAGAGTAGAAGCCTTTTTAGGGAGACTTTGGAGGAAGGATAGAGTTGTTCACCCACTCTCTACTCTTAGAGACTTCTAGTTTTGGAAGGAGACTTGAAGAGAAAGGAAAAAGCATAAAGTTGAAGAAACTACTCAAACTTGCTCATTTTCCTTAAGCTTGGATTTCTAGGTTGGTTTCATATCTTTCATATGTTCTTAGAGTAAATTTTATTATGTTGTGTTGAAAGCTTGGTTGATTCTTTCATGGAGTGTATGCTCTCTAGTGATGACCCTCATTGATGTCATGGGGTGTTTTAGGTTGTTTTCTTTTCATGTTGTGTTTTATTTGTGCTATGAAATTTGTTAAGGGAGTCTTCAAGGCACACTCACCCTTGGGAGGGCAGAGTAACCTTGAAGGGGTGAAAGGTGAGTGACAGACCTAGTAGTGTAGAGTCTCCCATGTGTGGAGGGATAGACATGGATGTTTTGGTCTCCATGATGCCAAGCTTGCCTAAGAGCATTTGGGGGTCATAAGGAGTAATTTGTTGGCTTGAAGCCATGGTTCTGATTTTTTAGGAAAAGAGATGTTGGAAGAGGTTTTGAGCCCATGTGTGGCATTTGTGTCTTACTAATTGCTTGGCTTCTCCTCCTAGGCACATAGTCCACTTTCACCTCACTGTAAATGATCTTTTGGAGACCTTTGTAAAACCCTACGTATGGATGCTTTCCTTTGTGTTTCTTGTTGTGAGTTTTGTTGTAGTTAATGGCTTGTTGTCACCTGTTCATTCATGTTTCCCCAAGCTCAGGGGTGGCCTTGTAAGGGCCTAGGTTGGGAGGTGAGCCTCCATGGTCAACCTACTATGTTTATGCAGATATAGCTTGGATCTCAAGGAAAGCTTGTGGATGGAGTTTTGTTGAAACATTTGTTGGTGCTCGTGTACTAAGCTTTGTAATCAGTTTTTAGAAAAATAAAAAATAAAGTGGTGTAAAATTTGCATTTGAGTACATAAACAAGTTGTAAATTTATATTGAAATTATTGCTAGTGAATAACAAAGGAAGTTTCCCCTTACTCCTAGTAATATTGTTGTTAAAATAATTATTTCAAGTGATTATATTGTTATAAAAGTTATTTTGAAAGAAATAGTTAAATTTTCATTGTTACCCTAGTGTTTAATAATTAAAACTAAAGTATGGTAGTTGAAAGAAAATAGATTAAATTCTTTTATTAATGTACACGTTCATTGGATTAAAAAGATCAATTAGATAGTTATTGTGAAAATACATTTTTAATTATACTCAACTTGGTTAAAATATTGTTCTCCTAAAGTTATAATGGGGTAATCAATAATCCATTTTTCATATTAATGTACATGTTCATTAGATTAAAAAGATCAATTAGATAAACAATTTAGATTGAAAGGAAAAAATGAGGGAGAGGCGGGAGCAAGTTTGGAGGCAACGGTCACCTGCAAATTTTGAAAGGGCAAAAAGAGTGCAGACACAAGCACGATCGAGTTTCCGTGCACAACCAGGGTGGGTTTATAGTGGCCAAGCTCACAGAAGCTAGCCTCTAAACTATCGAAATCAAAATAGGTGGAGTACGAAAAAATCAAGTGATGGGCACAATGGAGGTAATAGATTTCAGCACCCAGTGCGCAGAACCTACGGGAATGGCAGGAGATGGGAGAACCAACAAAGAACAGAGGGTAAAGGTCCAGTTTATACAAGGATTGGAAGAAACTTTGAGTTTACCAAAATCGAGCACAAGTTCTACAAACCAAAGCCAAGTATGGAGAAGGAGAACTTGGTGGAGCAACCCAAACAACCTCAAAGAGGTGTGAATATCGGATACGAGGTACTCTCTACACTTAAGATCTCAAACCCTAAGTGGATAGATACAGTAGATTCCTTGAAAGAACGGGCATTCTTCTTTAAATGGCTGGGTCCATAGCCATCTGTTTCCATTATTAGAGTATGGTGTAGGGAGGTCTGGGGAAAACACTTGAAACTTAAAACTCTGACGAATGGTTTCTATATGGGTATATGTGAGGGAAAAGAGGGAAAGGAATGGATCCTCAAAAATGGACGCTATTTAATAAATGAAAAAGGAGTTTATCTAAAAGATTGGGTGGAAAATTTTGATCCCTTTCAGGAAAAGATAAAAGAATACCTGGTGTGGTTGAATCTACATAATCTCCCAATGGAATACTGGGATGAAATAACCCTAGAACAGATAGGGAATAAAATAGGGTCCTTTATAGCTGCCAAGGAAGTGATAAATGCAAAAGATGCATCAATCCACCCGAGAATCTTAATCAGGTTAGAAAGTAATAACCAAATCCCTAATTTTATTACCATTGGAACAGAGCATGGAATATGGAAGCAAAAGATTGAAGTCTGGGAAGGCGAGGAGCCCTAGACTAAGCCGACACAAGAGCAGAATGATTATCAGAAAAAGGGGAAAGGGTTGGCAGAAGATGAACTCTTAGACAAAATAGAACATGCATGTCTGGGTGACGAAAGATCTTCAGTGGACTTAATGGCGAATCAGTTGTGTGGTCTAGACCGGGGTCAGTTCAATACCCGAATCTGGAGGAAGGACTACAAAAATTATAGAGAGGAAGCTATTCAAGGGATGTTTATAATACAATATGAGGAGGATAGGTTATCAACACAAATGGTTAAGGAAACCCCATATCCCCTCTCCGAAGAATGAAATCAAGTAAAATGCACACAAAGGGACCTAACACAAATTTGGGGTAACCTAAAACCAAAGGAAATAACTCCTAAGGAAAATAGGTTAAGCATAGGAGGAATTGCCACCCTTCCTCAGATCATCCCAGAGATGGCAGAATTCTATGAAGGATACAAACCTACAGAAAAACAGGAAGGAGTCAAGGCAGTGATTGAGTTCTTAAACCCGATGAAGGAGACAGCAAATCAACAAAGGTTGCAGGAGACCTGGGTGAACAAGCAAATGACAATTTACTTTTCAAGGACATTGAGATCTTCCCAATCAGAAATCTAGCAAACTCCTTTGAAAGTAATAGGGATAGTGAGGATGATTCGGAAGACTGGGATTCAGATTCAGTGGACAATGAGGAGGCAGGAGGCCTAAATGATCTGGGGTTCTTGGAAACACAAGGGGTGATGGAAACCAGAACAGTGACACAAACAGCTACTCAACTTCTGAAGCCAAGAGTAGGGGAAAAGAAAAAGAGAGGTGCAAAATCAAACAAGGTCAAGTTAGCTACTGAAAGGAGTGCTTCTGACCAAACAAAAATCCTTCGATGCCTTTTCCCGGGAATTATGAAACTCCTTTCGTGGAATGTCAGGGGTTGCAATGCCCCTGACAAATTACGTTTGATCAAGCGATGTTTTGATCAAACGAAACCAGACTTAATTCTACTACAAGAAACAAAAATTAAGCAGGATGACCGGGAAATGTTTGAAAGAAAGTGTGGAAGATGGAAATGTGCAATGATGGAGGCACAAGGGGCTTCTGGGGGGCTAGGGGCCTTATGGAATGATGCAGCAATAGAGGTGACAGTTAGGCAAGCTGAACAAAATTGGCAAAGGTTACAAGTGAATTCGAAACATCTTAGTTGCACTATCTCAGTTTTCAATATTTATGGTCCTAACAATAGAAGGACGAAAAGAAGAATGTGGGAAAGGTTGACAGCAATCATTAATGGACTGCAAGAGGAGATGGTGATTTTAGGAGGTGACTTCAATGCAATCTTGAAACTAGAGGATAAAAAGGGGGGAAAAGGATGGAGCAATGATAGTAACTTTGTTAATGATAGTGGTTTGATAGAGGTGCCCTTTAGAAAAGGAGAATTTACATGGACCAACAAAAGATCAGGCTTTTTAAATATTGCAGAAAAGCTAGATAGATTTTTTTTGGCTGGTAATTGGGCAGACACACTATGGACTTGTGAAGCAGAGATTCTTCCTTTCCAAGGCTCAAGACCATTTCCCAATTTGCCTAAGGATTCAAGATGACAACACTCCAGAAAGATGTCCTTTCAAGTTTTAGGCGATGTGGTTCCAAGCAGAGGGATTTCCTGAGATGATTGCCAATTGATGGAAAACGGCTCCAAAAAGAATAGGTAACAAAGCTTTCATTTTCTTCAAAAAGTTACAATTTATTAAAGAGCAACTTAAAATCTAGAATAGGGAACATTTTAAAATTATATTTGAAGAAAAACTTAAAGTAGAGGCGAACCTCCAAAGTTTAAGCTTAAAGGTGATCGAAAAGGGAATGTTAGAAGTAGAATTCCAAGAGGAAACCTGCCTAAGAAAGGAATTGGAAGGCTGGTTAGCTAAAGAGGAAATTTTCTGAAAACAGAAATCGAGGGAATCCTGGTTGAAAGCAGGTGACAGGAACACAAAGTTCTTTCATAACTCAATATAAATTAGAAGATCTAGAAATAAGATTTTCAATATTCTAAATAGTCAGGGAGTAAAGGTGGAGGATAAAGAGAGTATAAATAAGGAAGCGGTGGCTTTCTTCTCAAAGAAGAAAAACCTAGCTGATTGTGAGGAAAGGGGGATTGAAGAAGTTTTAACTATGATCCTGTTGATGTGAGTTTTGTACCACTACATAACATATAGGACCAAACACTTGATACGGAGTATCAAACACTTAACCCTCTCTTGAAAAGCATATACTCACGAAGAACGTGAGTAAACACTCCAAGGTTC